>MU227543.1:3434384-3471114 GCA_018584345.1 Thuja plicata
AGTTTAGTGGGAATAATGCTATAACTGGTGAAGAACATCTGAAAGTATTCTCTGATACAATGAATGATTATGAGATTGGAGATGAAGATGCTGTGATGAAATTATTTGTGCAATCCTTGATTGAGGACGCAAGAGATTGGTACCAGGGTTTTCCTGATCATAGTATCTATTCTTGGGATGAATTTGTTAGAAGTTTCAAAGAGAAATATGGTGACAAGATAAATTCTAGTTTTATGTTGAATGAATTCAACAGCCTAAACAAATACACTAATGAAGGCATTGCTGAATTTAATGTGAGATTTCAGAAGGCCATGTACAAATTGTTTCAAGTGTTAAGATTGGATGAAAATGTGTGTGTTACTACTTACTGTAATGCTCTAGATGGAAAGACAACTTATTTGTTAAGAGACAAAGACCCCCAGACTATGAGGGAAGTATATGAGTTGGCTATAAACATAGAAAGCAATAGAAGGGCATCTGGAAAGCTTGGTAAACGGGATGACAATAGACTGTGGAAGGAATAAAAAACACAACCAAATAAGAGCCCCAAGGAAGAAGATAAAATGGATGCATTGGTAACTGTAGTGAAAGATCTTTCTGCCAAGGTGGATAAGAATGAGAAAGGATTTCAAAATAATAGACCACAGTTCCAAAGGCAGGATAAACCTTATAGACTTCAAGATTTCCCTTATAAGACTCAATGGAAAGATGGGAAACCTGTGTCAGAAGATTTCCCTTATTTACTTTTTGGTTTTCATTTATGGCAACACATTTAGGTTTTAGAATGATTCCAGAAAAGATAAGTTTTGGCGATTCAAAAATTGACTAAGTATAGAAGCAGAGATACATAAGTGTTTTGGATGTCAAAGATCGAGATTGATGATTTAGGGAAAGTGAGCTTAGAGGAAGATATTATGGGGTATGTATGACCTCCACCTAAGATTGATTTTGTTTTGGTTGAGTCTGCAGTGAGTTAGACAGAATTGAAGACAGACATACTGCAACAAAACAATGAAACAAAGCAGTTTGACAGTAGCGAAGATTGAGGGAGTATGGCTTGGACTCCAGGCAATCAAAGTTCTATTTTGGTTGTTTATAACCTCCACATTGACTATGTAAGAGTGCCAACTATGCATTTAGTGTTTACTATATTAAATGTATTTTTTATTGAAGGTCGACTTAGTAATATTTGTAATATTCATACTGAGAGCCGACTTTGTAAAGTTGTGAGATATATATGTAAGATCTTTTTGATAAAGATTCTAAGGATGAATGGATGGATATGTTGGATAGTTGGATGAGTTGTTGAGCAAATAGCAAACTGGAGAATGGCAGAGATCATTAAAGAACTATAAAGAAACTATCTAAGCACTAGAGTGGCTTGTTTTGTTCATGACTGAGAACACTTTGTAACCTGAATTATATTGTAAGAGTTGTAAGCTTAGTTGGCCCCTAACAGGGTGTTGTGAACCTTTAACAAGGTTTTTATTCCTCTAACAAGGAAATGTACTATGTAATATTCAGCTCCTAACATGGCTAGTCTCCTTACAGGGACAATATACTTTAGTGCATGCTTGTGGGTACCATCCCCACTGGGGTTTTCCCTTGGCCAGGGTTTCCTCGAAAACAAATATGGTGTTATGAGTACTGTTTCATTCACTTATGTTCTTTAATTTACTGCAAATGTATGGTTAATAATTAATTGGTTGAATAATTTATTAAAGTGATATTATACTAATTCACCACCCCTCTCAGTATAATCCAATCCTAACAATTAGTATCAGAGCTTTTGGCCCTTGGAGAGAAAGTCTAACAGCTTGAGGGAGATCAGAATGGATTTGGACAGTTTGCAAGAAAAATTTGATGCTACACTTGAAGACCTTGATAAAATAAAAGAAAAGAATGCAGAATTGAGATTCAACATGCGAAGAGCTGAGAAATTCATAAAGAAACTCAAAGATTAACTTGAGATTTCAAGAAATTAAAGACAAGATCTTGTGGTTCAGATAAAACAGGATTCAAATGAAGAAAAATCAGATAAGGTGAAGCAACTGAAAGAAGAGAATGAAAATTTGAAACTTGAAAATGAGACTATGGATAAATAAATACAGGTACAGATGCATGCAAAGAAGAAAGTTGAAGAATCTTTAAATAGTGCATTAGATCAAATGAAGAATGAGGTTGACAACTACAAAAACAAGTATCTAGAAATGGAGACATACAATCAGATTATAAAAGGTGAACTTGTTGAAGAAAAGAATCACATTGAGAAACTTCACGCCAACAGTGATTTGATTGATGAATAGAGAGATGAACAGAAACCTAAAGGTGATATGACTGGCATTAGCTTCAATGAAGCTGAATGTTCAAAGAATCAGGAAGAGAAATGAAATGAGAAGATTGATGCTGAGAAACCTTCTATTGAAGAGCCAAAAGAATAGATCAAACCCTTCAGAGGAAGATGCTTCGATTGCAACAGATTTGGACACATGAAGAGAGACTGCAGAGGTAATGCCCCTTTTAGAAATTTTTCTAGTTATTATTTTAACTGTAATGGATATGGGCACAAGAAAGCAGAATGCAGAAAACCTAATCAATCAGGATATAGACAAGACAATGGAACAGAACCTAAAATGAAACCTAAATGATAAAAATGTAATAACATTGGACACATTGAAAAATACTGTAAGCTGCAAGTCAATCAGGAAAGAAGACCTCCTATATGTTACAAATGCAATGATCTAGGACATATAGAAAAATTTTGCAAGTACAATGGATGAGACAACATAAGAGTACCACCTCCTATGAATTCATAGAAGAATGGAAATGATATTAGTAAGAGTGTTGCAGATGTAAAGAGTTATTTTGAAAGTTGTTTCAAGAAGGAAAAAGATAGCAACAGTGGTAAGATATGGAATATCAAAGAAACTAGTGAGACATCAGTTTAGGGAGAGTTAGTAGAGGCTACTAGATCTTTACCCGATGGTAGTAAGACAAAATTGACCTAATTGGCTGATCATGGACTTAGGGGGAGCATTGGATACACACAAAAGATTATATCATGCCCCAAAACTCATGGATTGAGCTCATGCAAGCTTGTGTATAATCTTGGCTGACATCATGAAGTATATATCTAAGAGCGCAACATCAGCCGACACACATATTTTGTTCGCGAGATATAACAGTCGACTGGATAGTTTTAAGTGAAAGTGAAATTCATAACCTAACTTGTATAAAGAACCACTTTATGAATTATCTCTTTACTATTTAATGAAGAGAGAGCTAAGGAAATCAGAGAGTAGAGAAGTTCAGATTATTCTACATTGGTTGTGCGTGATCGATTAAAGGATAAACTTGGAATTCAGCGATAGAAAGGTATTTCACATCATCTAAGCCATGGATGCACCTATTATTTTTGATGTTACAGATAGAACTAGGTATAAGTTTAAGAAAAATCCATTCAAATCATGTGAAGAGGTTCCAGAGAGAGCATTTTCCCAAACCCCATATGGTGTGTTACACGTAGAAGATATTAGGGCTTACATACATTGTAAGTATGACATACTGGGAATTGATGACATATCAACTGAGATAGAGTATATGACTGATAATGGAGTCATGAGAGAAGAATACAAACATATCAATCAAATGAGTATAATGAAAATACTGGACTTATGCAAATTCGATGAAGATGAATGGCTCAAAATACTATTAAGTAGGGTTCATGATTAGTTTATCTGGATTGGTGATCAACTTGTGAAGATTTGTAGTGACCTAATTCATGAAATCACTAGATTGGACAACACCGAAGTCATTCCTATTGCGGAGAATCATGTGAAGAAATAATTTGAAACCCTAACTCATTCTAAATGGGACAGATGGGCAATGATAGTAAATGACATCTTCTAGCAAGATGTAAGATTGATTGTAATGATACTTGGGTACAAGTTATACTATAGTAGTAGACCTAATTCAGTATATGTTGGAGACATCATGATGGCATGGAGAATGGTGAAAGAAAATGTACAATATAATCTATGTGAAGTTCTGGCACAACAATTCCTTGATAATATAAAGCTTGTGAAGAAGGACAAATCAAAAACCTTCTGATTTGGTTCATTGTTGATGCATATGTTCATTCATATTGAGCACAAGTTTCCTAGTTTACATCCTAGTGGTTGGAAGTCTGGAGTACCCACTGGCATATTGATTTCACAGAGCTACAAAAGACAAAATTCTACTTGGGTTGATGGTGAATTATTTGGTATGATCAAGATTTTACAGAGACAGATGAATACAAGGTACATAATACATGAAGACATTGTAGAGAAATACAAAGATATAATCTGTTTCATGGTTGAAACTGATTGTGTGTGCTTTGAAGCAGTCATACCTAGGAAGAAATGGTGTTACCCCATGGGTTATGAAGTGAGTTATGAAGTGCTTACCATGAAAGTAGAACATGTCCTTGCATCGGAGATCGACACAACAAAGGAAAGATGGGGAAATTAAGAAGAAAAATAAGAAAAAGAAAGAGAATAAAAGACTAGAGGTCTGAGGAAGAGAAAGATAGAAAATCATGTACATGATTGCGGAGTTAAAGCAGGATTGACAGAAGAGGAAATTAAAGAAGTCAAAAAGAAGATGGAAGAGAGATCACTTGGACTAGCAAGTGGAAGTACTTCAGCCCCTCCCACTCCTGAGGTAATCATGGTAGACAGTCCACCTCCTCCTTAATAGGTAACAACACAAACTGAAAATATCACTTCCAGACTAACAAGATCAATCATGCAAACATCACCTAAAGAGCAGAGCACAGCAGGAGAAGAGAAGAAAATAGAAAAAGACATTTGGAAACCTGACATGAAGATGCTATAGAAAAGATCATTAGAGAAAGGCAAATTGGTTACAATTGATAGATATTATAATAGGTATGAAGAGATAGACAAACTTAAAATTGAAGACAGTGTGATAGAGCACCTACTTACTTTTAAGAAGACACTGTTAGAGATTGAAGGAAGCATACCCATAGACCTTTATGGGAGATTGGAAGTAAGAAAAAATGTTACACAAATTGAAGATGATACAATCATAAACAAAAAAATAGATAACATGCTACCTATGATATCAATCCAAGAAAGGGATAGAATTTACAAGGAACTAAAACCTCTACTAAGGACCAAGGTGAGATTATTGAAAATAATGGCTAGGAAATATGATGAAGTCACTGAGGAAACTCAGAAGGCATTAGAGAAGATTCTAATAAGTTCTACTTCTACCAAGCCCTCACCTCCTAAGACCACATCACCCACACAATTGGGAATGGGTGAGAGATCTAAGGCAATAGAGACATCTACTGAGAAGAGCGAAGTAGATCCTCCACCAGATTTCTATGTTTCTGGTATAACAGTAACTCTTGACACATCTCAAGATGATAAGGACCCTCTTTCAGGGAATATGGATAGTTCTATGGAAGATGAGGAAGAATAGAAAATGGAAGAGGAATAGAAGAAGGAAGAAGAGTAGAAGGAAGAAGAAAACAAGACAAATCAGGAAGAGGTAAATACATCATCCATTTCATTGTTGGCAAGTAGTGATGTAAATGTTGACAACATGGATGAAGTAGAGCTAGTAAAATTAGCATTTACTGCTTTGAAAAAAGCAAAGGAAAGATTAGAACAGAAAGGAGACAAGAAGGCAAAAGTCATCACAAGAGAAATTGATACTTTAAACAAATTGCTTCCAACACCTATTGTTTTCCAGAATAAAGATGACATTGAGAATCTGAGAATCACACTTGATGAATTTGATGGACTCTATGAGAACCTACTAAAGATAAAAGAGGAAAAGGAAGAGAAGAATTACTCAGAGAAAAAGTTAACAACAGTCTGCAAATCTATTACATGGGATTTAGGCATTGTAAATACTTGCTTGACAAATGCAAGAAGCTGCATTGGCATGGGAGAAAATTGTTCAGTTATTGCATGAATCCTATAAGGCATATTCAGAATGTACAAGACATTATTGCCAAAGAGAGGGAAACTCTGAATAGTATGATGGATGGTTGTGAAACATATTCACAATCCACAACAGAGCTAGACAAAGAGGTCACAAGGATTTTGGCTAAACTCAGTGTACTAGATAATGAGAAAGGGAGAGTATTGACAAGGTTCAATTTGCTGAAAAGTTTTATCACTCCTAAGTTATCAATACTTGAGGTTCATCTCTTAGAATTGGAGAAAGTGACATATTCACTGGATAAATCTTTGCCCACAGACTTGAAAGAAGCTGAGACAAAATCATTTGCACTGAATGGCTTAATTCACATTAGCCAAATTTTTTTCAAGACATGGACTACAGAAGTGAAGATCTTGGAAGATTCCTTTCAGGATATTTTAAAACTGGTGAGCAGGAATTAAAACCTTTTGTTATATATGCACCTTTGTCATCATTTTCAAAGGGAGAGAAGAGAAGAAAAAAAATATATAGAGAAGAAAAGAAAAGAGAAAAGAAAAAGAAGGATTATAAAGGAGACAGATTAGTTGGAACACTTATTCAATTTTTGACAAGTGTTGACATCAATGCCAAAGGGAGAGATTGTTGGCAAGTAATAAATTTTATGTAAATGTGATTTAATTTTTGGTTGTCATTTATGGAAACACATCTGGGTTTCATACCGATTCCAGAAAAGATAAGTTTTGGTGATTCAGAAATTGACTAAGTATAAAAGCAAAGATATAAAAGTGTTTTGGGTGTCAAAGATTGAGATCAATGATTTAGGGAAAGTGAGCTTAGAGGGAGATAGTATGGGGTATGTATGACCTCCACCTAAGATTGATTTTTTTTTGGTTGAGTCTACGGTGAGTTAGACAGAATTGAAGACAGACAGACAACAATAGAACATCAAAACATAACAATTTGACAGTAGCGAAGATTGAGGGAGTATGGCTTGGACTCCAGGCAATCAAAGTTGTATTTTGGATGTTGATAACCTTAAATTTACTATGAAAGATCACCAACTATGAATTTAGTGTTTATTATATTAAATGTATTTTGTATTGAAGGCCGACTTAGTAATATTTGTAATATTCATACTAAGAGCCGACTTTGTAAAGTTGTGAGATATTTATGTAAGATATTTCTGTTAAAGATTGTAAGGACAAATGGATGGATATGTTGGATAGTTGGATGATTTGTTGAGTGAACATCAAAATAGAGAATGATAGATATCATTAAAGAACTATAAAGGAACTATCTAAGCACCAGAGTTGCTTGTTTTGTTCATGACTAAGAACACTTTGTAACCTGAATTATATTGTAAGAGTTGTAAGCTCAGTTGGCCCCTAACAGGGTGTTGTGAACCTATAACAAGGTTGTTATTCCTCTAAAAATTAAATGTACTATGTAATATTTAGCTCCTAACAGGGCTAGGTATCCTTATAGGGACATTATAATTTAGTGCATACTTTTGGTACCATCCCCACTGGGGTTTTCCCTTGGCCAGGGTTTCCTTGAAAACAAATCTGGTGTTATTAGTACTGTGTCATTCACTTATGTTCTTTACTTTACTGCAAATGTATGATTAATAATTAATTGGTTGAAGAATTTATTAAAGTGCTATTATACTGATTCACCCCCCTCTCAGTATAATCCAATCCTAACATTAAAAAGTCTGGGGCTAGCATAGTTCTACTTGGCGTGGGTCAATTTTGATCCATTGGGAAAAATAAATGTAGCCTTTCCCCGGGTGTTAGTGCCTCATGAGTCTCACATTGAGGATTTTTGGGCAGATTGCCAAGATGACTTTGAGGTCTAGAGTCAACATTATGAGAGAATGACCAAAGGAATGATGAAGCGCATGGGTCTCCGGACCTTTCCAAAGGACTTCTCAGATATTGGGTCCGTGGAGGACCCATAATATAAATCAAAAGGGATTGACAAGATGGATCTCCCTCTGGTGGATTGGGACACCCCAGAAGTCTTGACAATAGAGGACATCACTAAGGATGTATTAAAGCGAAGTCATGAATATTTTTCACGGGTTCACCAAAAGAGCACCCGTCGAGAGGGTCCAATTTTGCGGGGATCCACTTCCAGCTCTAAGATGACAGGACAGAGTAGAGATAAGGGGAAATCAAAAGAGAGCACCCCAACCCCGGTCCCATCCTCAGTTCTAGTCCCTATAATGGAAAAAATTCATGCCCATCTTGAGTCGTCTGGATAGCTAAGTGAAACAATCAGCGTAAGGATTTCCCTCAGTCTCACGTTTTCTCCAGTAGGATCTACCCTTCCTACAAGATCCCCTTCACTTGTAACACTTATGAGTTGGGCACTAGAGATAGAGGATGAAGGTGTGGCTATTCTATATGTCGGGGTCCTACTGCAAACAAGGAAGAGGAAGCAAAGAGTGAATAATCCTCCACCGAGTAAAAATACCAACCCTAGACCATCGGGAAATATTCCTGTGGAGCTTATCCCTTCCTCCCCTAAAGTAGAAGATCATCCGGAGGCCTCCCCTCCCCACGACAGTTTTGATGACATCTTTCAGACTGAAAAACTTGTGAATCTGCAGGAAGATGTAGAGAGGGAGGTAGAAGAGATCAGCATACAAGAGGTAGAAAATGTCCCCGAGGAAGGGGAAAGGCAAGAAAAGGAATTTTCCCAAAAGAAAGAGTCCTGTGAGAAAGAACAAGAAAGAACGCTAGGTGTGGAAGAAACATCAGTCACGGGAAATGAGACAGAAGAGAGGCATGTACAAGTTGAGCAACCAACTATGGCTGGGGGAACCAGACCTTTGGGAACAACCATACCCCCAATTGTCATGCTCCAAATGCCTCCAAACACCCTGGGTGATCAAGTACCCTAGAATACCACATTTGTCAAGGTGGTCTTTGTAGCACAACAGTCAGATCTAGGTCTAACACCTTTGCCCCCTCCAGAAAATAGGCCCCCAGAGGAAAATGTCTTGACAGAGAATGCCGAATAAATTTAGCATCAATAGAATGTGGGGGAGACCCCAAAAAATATGGAGATAGATACCACCGAGTTGGGAGAGCTGGGAAACCCTAGGGACAAAGAAAAGGAGTCCAAAGTGACTAAAAATACCAGGGAAGCACATCAAACCCCAAAGAGGACCTAAGTGTCTAAGCCCTGGTAATGAGACCACCCCCGCCACCACAATGGTTGGTAGAGTCGAGGAAGAGAAAGGCACTAATTGCAAGAGAGCCCCTCTCTCTGGCCGAGATGATGGCCCAAAATCAAGAGGCTCAGAAGCCTAAAAAGGCCCAGACCCTCCATACCATTTAGATTGGTCTGGGAAGAAATACCATTGCAATAGTAGTGACACCTCCCCAAACGGAGAAGAGGTAGCAGTAGGAGCTGAAGAGTACACTATCATAGAGGTACCTCTGGGGAGGAGAGACAAACATGGGGAATTAAACTTGTTGAGATAATCCAGCTGGGAAATTGAGGCCTGGTATGATAAGCAGGCCCAAAAGCTAAAGGAGGAAAAAGAGATGCTAAACTGATGCAACCATTGGCTGTGATTCCTTCAGAGGCCTCCACATCTAGAACACTACTTCCACGAGGTGATATTGATGCACTGAGAAATATGAATAAGAAAGCATAGGTAGTAGATGATTGGGTGACTGAGGAGGTAGGAGCTGTAAGGAATTTCCTGACAGCCACACTCTCGGACCTTCACCAAGCCAGTAACATCTTGGGCCAAGTAAATGACGTTGTTTCCCAGTGGGAGGGAGATAGAAAAATATGAAGAATGGAAGAGTGAAATAGAGTAAATAATGAATTTCAGGGAGGAGGTCATCATGGAGATGGGAATTTTGAGAGATGAAGATTTCAGGTACCTCTGGGCCCAACACTCCAAACTTGGTCTTAAAGTTGAGACGAGCAAGCAACTGGTAGAGGCCCTGAAGGGTAAAGTCTCAAAGATTTAGAATTCTTTATATTCATATGCGACATTTTTCACAAGGTTTTTGATAGTCAATCCCTTCAGCACTAAGACATGCACTCCAGTGGATTTTGTTTTGAGTAAGTTTGATGAAATAATGGAGTCACGGTTTTGGACCCCTAGAGATTTTGATGGAGTGAAGATGTCGCATCTCACCCACATGGTGCTCTAGGCCCACGATGTAGTGAAGGTGGCTTTAGAGTTCATAGAGGGGGCCCAGGATGTGGCTGATCAGTTGGAGGCAAACAAGGATCATCGAGATTGTATAAAAGAAATAGGTGAGGAGGGAATTCTCTAGATTTTGGAGATATTCCGAAAATGTAAAGAGCAGTAAAGTCTTCTAGTCTCTGTATATTTCTGCCAGTAGGGAAAAGTTTTGAAGATTTGTTATTCTTTGAGCGTAAGCTCTTGGACTCTGGAATTATGGGTCTCAATTTTGTATTCTTTTGCAGAAATCTGTGTCAAGGTTCCTCGGAGCCGACCGACCGCTGTCACCAATTAATAAGGGTCAGAATGCAGGTGATCCAAACAATGACAGGTCCTATAGATGAGATGGTTCTGACAGATGTCTTCTTATTCCCCAAGGTGCCACTCTCATATTTACTACCTGGCGTGTCTCGAAGATAGGGAGCCGCAATCGACATTAATGAGGTGTATGGCCTAAGTTACCAAAATAAGCAAGTTTCTTCTATAAGTACCACGACCCTCTCCTCTAGGCCAATTCTTCTTGATTTATCCCTTTTCTTCTTCTCCTGTCTTGTTAGAATGTTGTGCATCCTGAGATTATTGTAAGTGGTGCAGGTAGTACTGGCCATGGATATTGTATTTTATTCACCAAGTATACATGTAGATTAGGTCAAGTTTGTCTATAAATAATAAGACCGATGCCTTAACAAGGGTCGACAAAATTGATGATTTCTCTATCCACTAGCAATAGCAAATAGCAGTTAGAAGTTTACTTTCAGTTTGTTCTCTATAGCTTAATGCTCCCTTGGAGCCATGAATGTACTCGCCAGTGATGCTGGAAACATTTCAAGTTAGTGAAAGAAAGAAGAACAACTTGTGACCATGTGTTATTTGTTGCTCTGATCTCCAAAGTTAGCGAATATATTTTGTGTTGTATGTCTTCTTATGTCCTTTTCTCTAGTGTTTTGCATTTAGTTAAATAATCTTATCACCCTTTGCTACTGAATATATATGAATCATTGATTCCTTGTGTATCCGGTATTTAGATTTACTTTCTTGCATTGGAGCATTGTTGATGTTAGAATATATATTGCATGACTATAAGTAGAAATATACTTTGAATCTAATCTATCTTTTGTAATTTCTTTGATAAATCTAAGATTCTTGTAGGAAACCTCACCCCCTTATGAAATCCCCAGATAAGATGAGTAAAAAATAGCTATCCCCTCAAACAATAGTCACTTTCCCAACTTAGCTCCCCCGCACCATCGAGACCTGACTACCAGGTGCTTGGATATTAGGAGAATCCATTCTCTGGTAAACCTCTATAGGTGGAGTTGGGCGGTACTCTGGTACCCGGTGACAACTTATCTCTATTGGCGGAACCAGTCCCAAAGCCTCGTCAACAATTACTAAAGGCTCATTAATAATAGAAAAATGGGAAAAGGTAGGTACATTATATTTATGTATTGATAATATTGATCATTCTATTTCTCTAGATTCCACAAGAATGTATAAAACTCTATGACATAATCAACTTGGTAATATGAGTGAGAAGGAGATGAAGATTCTCTATTCCAAGAATTTATTAGTAGGTTTGAAACAAGTTGATTTGGATTTTTGTGAAAACTATGTTTATGGAAAATAAAAGAGGGTCATATTTATTAGAGTTGGGAAGGAAAAGAAGAGAAAAAAGTTAGAGCGTGTCCACTGAGATTTATGGGGACCAAATCAGGTATCATCTCTTGGTGGATCTTATTATTATGTGACTTTTATTGATGATTCAATTAGAAAAACTTGGGTTTATTTCATTCCCCAAAAAAATTATGTATTTGAAATCTTTAATAAATGGAAAGATTTGGCTGAGAATGAGACAAGAAACAAGTTGAAGTGTCTCAGATCAGATAATGGAGGTTAGTACTATTGTAGAGAGTTTGATGGTTAATGTTCATACCTTGGGATTTTAAGACAAAAGATAGTTCCTAGCAGATCAAAAGAAACATTGGGTGTCTGGAAGAATGAATAAACCAATCATGGATTGTGTAAGGAGCATAAGATTTGATACAAGATTGCCCATATAATTTTGGACATATGTTTTAGATACAATTTTTTACTTATTAAACAGATGGCCTTCAAGTTTCTTAGATGGTGGTATTCTAGAGGAGGCATGGATAGGCAAAAAGGTAAAATACTCATTTCTAAAAACTTTTGGCTATGGAGCATTTGTCCATATTGATATAAAAAACCTATCAAGGCTTGAGGAAAAAACCAATAAGTGTAATTTTATTGGATATGGAGTTAATGATTTTGGTTATCATTTTTGGAATTTTGAGAATCATAAAATTATTAAGCAGTAGGGATGTCATATTCAATGAAAATTCATGTAAAATAATTAGGTACATGGAAAGAAGCAAGAAAAAGAACACACAAAATGCATGGTGCTTAATGAAATCCCAAAAAATGTAGTACCATAGTGCCATAAAATATTGAACAACCAGAACCACAAAAGGTTCCTCAAACTCCAGTAAGAAGATCTTCCAGGATAAGGAAACCTCCTGAATGATATTCTCCTTCGTTATATTATGTATTATTGACTAATTCAGGTGAACCAAAAAATTATGTAGAATTAATGCAAGTTCAAACCAGAAAGAAGTGGGAGAAAGGAAAGAAAGAGGAGATGGATTCCTTCTTAAAAAATCAAACTTGGGAGTAAGTTGAATTGCCTTAAGGTAAAAGAGCATTTCCTAACAAATGGATTTACAGGTTAAAGGAAGAACATGGATGCAAGAAAAGATATAAGGCTAGACTTGTGGTAAAAAAATTTGCATAGAAAAAGGGTATTAATTTTGATGAAATATTTTCTCCTGTTAAAATGAATTAAATTTAAACTATTCTAAGTCTTGTGGCTACAAAAGAATTAATCTAGAACAATTAGATGTTAAGACATTTTTTCTCCATGGAGATTTGGAGGAAGATATTTATGTGCAACAACCACTTAGTGTATAGGTTGAAGAAGAGCTTGTGTAGGCTGAAACAAGCACCTCGACAATGGTATTTGAAATTTGATAGGTTTATGGTATAACAAGGTTATAACATATGTCATTATGATCATTGTGTTTATTTTAAAAGATTGGATAATGGTAGCTATATTATATTGTTATTACATGTTGATGACATGCTTGTTGTCGAGCCTAATATGAAGGATATAATGACCTTAAACATAAATTAGCACAGACATTTTCTCTGAAGGATTTGGGTGCAAAAAAAAATCCTTGGTCTGAGGATAACTAGAGATGGGAAAATTCACACATTAACATTGTTTCAAAGTGATTACATGGAGAAGGTGTTGAAAATATTTCAAATTTTAGATGCAAAACTGATTAGTACACCTTTTCCTATTCATTTTAAATTGTCCAAGGATATGAACCCCAAAACACATGAGGAGATTGAGTAAATGTCTATTGTTCCATAATATTCTATAATTGATAGCTTGATTTATGCTATGGTGTATACAAGACCAGATATTTAACATGCAATGGGAGTTTTGAGTAGGTGTATCAACAATCCTAGAAAAGAACATTAGAATATAGTAAAGTGTATTCTCAAGTATTTGAGACGTACAACAACTCAATCCTATTGTTTTGGAGGCTCTCATTCCACTCTACAAGGATATGTTGATTCAGATTTAGCAGGAGATATTGATAGTAGGAGGAGGACTACATGGTATGTTTTTATAGTAGGTGGAAAAATGGTCAGTTGGATTTCCAGATTGCAAGAGGCTGTAGCCCTTTCAACAATACAATTAGAATATATTGTTGCTACAAAGGCTAGTAAGGATACAATTAGTTACAAAGGTTTATGGAGGAATTGAGAAAGACACGAGAGAATAGAAAGTTGTACAATGACAGAGTGTGATTCATCTTAAAAAGAACTCAATCCTTCACTCTTAAACCAAACACATACAACTTTGATACCATTTGATATTATTAGTTTTAGAGGATGGGCAATTAAATTTGGAGAAGATACACACTAGCAAGAATCCTATAGATATGTTGACCAAGGAAGTAACTCTAGATAAATTGACTTCATTCTTAGTTTCTATTGGCCTTCAAGCTTAATCATAGTGGAAATGAGAACTAGTCAAGTCAAGGTGTGTCAATCTAGTGGAAGCTACAGGGGTAGTGGTGTTGCTATCGGATCAGTCTCCAAGTGGGAGATTATTTGGTGTGGAGCCTAATCAGTCTCCAAGTGGGAGATTGTTGGTATGTGGCGACTAATCATGCAAGTACTATACAAAGTTATTTTAGGGTTAGGTTTAATTTTATTAATAGACCTTGTAAACCTCCTCAAAAAGACTTGATAAGTAAGTGGTTGTGTAATGTGAAATCATCAGATTGTAATTTGTTCTTCACTGGATAATAAAATAAGTGGACGATTGTTTCTCTAATAGATGTAGCCCATATTGTGTGAGTCAAATTAAATCTTTGTGTTATTATATTTTTCTCTTTCTTATTTCCACATCATCTTAATATTGGTTATTTTTCATATCTTCCTAAAACTCTGACACCTAGGTGAGAAAAAATTGCATAAGGATACAATTTACGATGCTACACACATATGCAATTAATCTGTTTGATATAATCTACTTTCATTTGACACATCAAAAATTTATATAATTTCTTTGATTAATTTAACATAATTTTAATGTAAATTTTAATTAAAAATACTTTTATAAATACCATTTTTATAAGAAAACAAGATCACATTACTACGAATTTATTGCATCTTGATATCTAAGGTGTTTTAAACTTTGACATTTTCAAAATTGGTATTATTTCTTTTGGGTGAGATTTGGCCTTATTCTTTCTTCTAATGGATTATTTATATATCCATTATCTCTTGTAATGCATGATCTAAGATACAAATCTGAAAACTCATGTATATAATTAATAAGGTGAAATGAAGCTACATGGAAATTGATAAACTATGCTTTTGAACTAAGAAAGGAGAAACAACATTATTTTGTAATTAATCAATTGATGTACAGACTTGATCCAAGTAAATAGGTATATGAATCTTAGGAGTAATAACATGAATTAGTAATGAAATTGGTTCAAAATTTGACACTATTTGAAAAATAATTATATAAAGTACAACAACTAATGTTACAAATCAAACTATGCAAAATCTAAACTCTAAAAAATCAAGGCATGTCAATGGTTCAAATAATCCATTTGCACATAGGGACAGTGTGAAGGAGTGGTTAGCACCATTCTATGGATGGATTAAAATCAACTTTGATAATGCATCAAAGGGTAATATGAGTCCACCGAGAGCAGGTTACATTGCCAAAGATTGGAAGGGAAGTACTTTGGCTTGGTGTATGCAGAGGCTTGAGATAGGCACAAACAATAAAGAAAAAGAAACACGGCTCTCCTTATAGTGAAAATAGAAAATAAATTTTCAATCTTTCTACTTAACGATGTAGATCCCCTGACTGATCAGATCTAAAACTCCAAAAATCTTAGAAACTTCACCCTTTCTTAGATACAACTGCTCATACCAAGCCCACCCTAGGATTTCTCTAACAAAGGGGGTCTAGAGGATCTAGTCAAGGGCTCAAATATTTAAGTTACTTCAAAGTATTATAAAGTTATTCCATCCTTCCCATAGTCTCTTTCTTTAAGTACTTGCAAAATCCTTGAACCAACTCTATACAAGTTATGGTTCTCTATTTGGCACCCAAGTGAACCTAGAGGGAAATTGTGCCAAAGGTATGACAAACTATATTGATTTCTAGATGGGGTGAAACCATTACATATATTGTCAATTTGGACGTATAGAAACATGATCCAATAAATCAATCCTTCAAACTTAGGTTTTAGAGGGTAGATCCCAATTTTTTTATTTTTTTTTCTATAGTTTTGTATACCTTTTATGTCCAACGCAAAATACTCCCAAGAATTAGACTTGGTAATAAGATTTAGAGTACTTACCCTCAATTTCTTCACTAGACCTAATTGGACACATTTACAAAGGAAGTGTTCTAATTATTCATTCTAGAATTCTCTAACCTATAAAATTAGTTAGGATAGGTCTAGAAACTTCCAAAACCAAGTTCTCAAGCCTTGATTCCACCCCAAAGTTCTCCAGCCCTTCAATCTTTATGATTGTGCATAGGTAGCCACATGGAGATGTCTACCTAATTGCGCTCAAAACTACTCAAAGAACACTCCAACCTGCAAAGAACTTCTATAATCTTAAAATAAATATTCAAAGTCATAATCTTACCAATAATTAGATTTTTCTAATGGTGGCAAGATGAGAAATCGACATTTCTCTATGAAATCCTAGGTTGCTTAGGGTTTGGGACCCATGTTGATACAATAATTGATATCTCCCTAGAAACAAACTCCTCAGAAGCCCAAACCAGTTGCAAATGAAATATATTTCAACTATCCAACTTTTGGAATTTGTCTCATGCCCTCATTCATCTGTACAGAACCGTATAATTGAAAGCACTCGCAGAATTAGATGAAAAAATGTGTATTTAATTGCTCAATTGTCAAAATTACACCATATTATCTCAAACCCAACCAAATGGGGTACTTAGAGACATTTACCAATGTCCACAACTTATTTTCAAAGGTTGAGACCATTGGGAGGATTAGTTGCAATGTTTTGCAAAAAGTTGCCAAGTTGACAACTTTGCATTGACAACATTTTGTGCAATTTTGTACTTTTTTCTCCTAATGAGAAACTCGACTCTTTCCTAATATTTTGGGGTTCCACATGAACCAAGAAGTAATAAAACATAAAAATAGACTCTAACATATCTTAACTGACCATCTAGGTGATCCTTTGACCAACTTTGACCAAGAGGTTTATAGGAACAACTACTTGGCAAAGGGTCTTACAAAGTGGATCTTAATACTATTTTTGAGTCCTATGGACTTATTTATTCTTCATCATAGTCCTAGGATAGATATACATCCTATAGGTTGAGAGATTATCATTATGTTGTTAGGGTGCTCCTACACCAAACTCCCCTGGATGATTTGAGCTCAAGTTCCCACTTGAGGCTAGTTGAGCCAATGTAGACCCATGTTGTTCAATTTCCCGTTCTTTCATCCATGTTGCATCTATATCAGGGATTACTTTCTATTTGACAAGATACTCAAGGTATGTGTTGTTTTTGGTCTTCTTCAACACTTGGTCTCTAGAATTATGTCCAGTTACACTAGTTGACTAGGAGGAAATTCCTTAGTCCAATCATGGTCATCATCAGGAGGATCATCTGTACTTTGTTCTATACCTGCAACACCTGCATGAACCTTGAAAGGGGTAAGATAAAAAATGTTAAAGATAAGATATATTGCAATTATAGGGGGTAGGAGGCAAATTTCATAGGCATTTTCACCAAACTTGTGGTGGATGGTGCATAGTCCCACTTTCTTCATGTGGAGTTTGGTTTATCTACCCTTTGGTAGTGTCTCTTTCCTTAAATAGGCCCATACTTGGTCACCAATATAAAAATTTACTTATATTCTTTTCTTATCTGCAGATGCTTTGCATTTAGAAGTGGTTTTTATAAGGTTATCTTTCACCTCTTCTTGGATCTGTTTGATCCATTGTGCTAAGTCTACACCTTGAGCACTGATCTTAGGGTCATCATGGAGTTCTCTAAGTTCCAACACTCTTTTGGGGTGCATACCATAGACAATCTGAAATGGAATTTTCCTTGTTGATCTATTGACAGAGTCATTAAATGCATATTCATCCTGTGAGAGTATCATATCCTAATTTTGTGCATGTTTCTTTGTTAAACATCTTAGGAGGTTCCCAAGGGATCTATTAACCACTTTAGTTTGGCCATCTATTTGGGGGCGATAAGCAGAAGAAAATATCAGCTTTGTCCCTAATTTATTCCACAATGTCCTCCAAAAGTGTCCTTGAAATTTAGTGTCTCTGTCTGAAATAATTGACTGTGGTAATCCATGTATTCTTACTATTTCCTTGAAGAATATATGTGCAATATGGGATGCATCATAGGTTATCTTGCATGGAATGAAGTGTGCCATTTTGTTGAACCTGTCTACCACCACAAAAACATTATCATAACCCTATTTTGTTCTTGGAAGACCCATAACAAAATCCATTGAGATGACTTCCCAAGGTCAAGATGGAATTAGCAAAGGTTGGTAAAGTCCCTAGTTTTTAGATACACCCTTGGATTTTTGACATATCACACATGTTTCCACAAAATATTTTATGTCATGCTGCATCTTGGGCCAAAACTAATTTCTTCACACAAATTCTAATGTTTTATCTAAGACAAAATTCCCACTCATGCCTCCACAATGTTTTTCTTTTATGATATTTTCTCGCATAGAACATCTAGGAATACAAAGTTTTCCTCCTTTGAATATTAAGCTATCTTGAATTAAAAATTCTGAGAAATTAGTATGACATATGTCTTCAAGTTTTGTGCATACCTCACATGTTTCCCCAAAGTCCGGATCTCCCACTTACAAGTCTTTTAGGGCATTAATTCCTATGCTTTGGATTTGAATTTCCTGCACCAATCATATTCTCCTGCTCAGGGCATTAGCCACTTTATTAGAAATACCTTTCTTATGTTTAATTGAAAATGAGTAAGCTTGAAGTTGCTCCATCTATTTTATATGCTTGACACTCAACTTATCTTGGGAATTAAAATAATTTAGTGCGTGATTGTCAGTATAAACAAAAAATTCCTTGGGTAATAAGTAGTGTCTCCATTTTTTTAAATCCTGCACCATTGCATATAATTCTAGGTCATAGGTAGAATACCTTTTGTTTGCATCATTCAATTTTTCTGAGAAAAATGTCACTGGTCTGTCGTCTTGGCTTAGAACTGCCCCAATTGTAAGATTACTTGCATATGTTTCAACTGTAAAAACCTTATGAAAATCAGGAAGGGTGATTATAGGGTATTATGCTACCCTTGATTTCAAAAATTCAAAAGCATCATTTGATTCCTTTGTCCAAACAAATTTGATCTTTTTTCCTCCTTTAATGGTATCTAACATTGGTGCACACACATGACTGAAACTTTTAATAAATTTCCTATAAAATGTTGCTAGACCATGAAAAATCCTTATATCACCTTGGTTTTTAGGAGGTGGCCAATGGATGATTGCATCTACCTTTGAAGGATCCATCTTCAGTGTGCCCTTGGAGATCAAAGAACCCAAAAAGATAAGTTCTTTCTACATAAAGACACATTTTTCCAGGTGTTGAGGGGTCTTTGTGACCAAGTCCACCAATAGATGTAAGTTGTCACCGGGTACCAGGGTACCGACCAATTTTTCCTATCAAGGTTGTCTGGGGAAATGAGATTCCCTGGGCCTTCAAGAACGTAAGAGACGGGTCTCGATAGTGTGGGAAATTAGTTGGGAAATGTGACTATTTTGTTTGGGGGGATAGCTGATTATCTTGGCTCATCTTCTCTGGGAATTTAGGTGAGTGGGGTTTCCTACAAGTATTTTTTAAATTTACCAAACTGAACTTCAAAAGATACTGCAGAGTTAGAAATATTCCATCTACCTATAGTTATACTAAACATTCAAAACATCGACAATGCTCTAACACGCTACACTAAATACTAAAGAAATACAGAACCATTAGCTCATACTTAATTAATAGCAAAAGAAAAGGAGGTCATTAATATACTTGAAGTATTTAGAGAAAAGGACATAAGAACATAAAGTATAAAATGTCGTTAACCCAGAGATCAAGATACTAACAACGTCATTGATAGAACCCCTCCTTCATTAACATATCTCCAGCCAGCACTGGTGTGTATTACAATGGTGGCTCCAGGGGAGAATTTAACTACTGAAAGCTTGTAAAACTAAGGAGCACTGAGCTCTACAACTAAGAACTGAGAAAACTAAAATGCTATTAGTTATGGACTACAAAATCATCAATTTCACTAACCCTTGGAATGAGGTCAGACTTATTATTTATACACAAGTTTTGACCTAAAAACTAACCTAACTTATTTTACACTTAACAATATAATACTATTTCTAGTGGCTGGTACTACCTGTGCCACACTACAAAAGACCTCGAGACGGAAAAGCTCTGACATGTCAGAAGAATAAGACAAGAAAAGAGGAGTGGAAGAATCGGCCTCGAGAAGAGAGTCAGGAGGAGAAAAGAAGAAATCTGATCACCTGGGGATTGAGGCTACACGCCTCATAAATGGGAGAGCGACTCACTGTCTTTGATGTCCCAGGTGTAATGTTGGAGTGGCACCTTGGGAAGACCATCTATCAGAACCCTCTTATTGAGTTGACGTGCCTAGTTGTGGTTACCTTCTTTCTGACACCCTTCATTAACTGTCTTGAAAGTGACCGGTCAATTTTGGGAACCGGGACACGGGTCACTTAAAGAATACAAAATTGTAGGATCCAGGACTCAGGGATCCGGAAGCTTGTGCCTCAAATAATAAAGAATACAATCAATACATGGTTGGTGAGATTCTCTGGACTCCAGAGAAATTTATCATTTCTTATGATTTTTCCCAAGCCTCCAACACTTGGCTTATGATTTCTTCATCTACGTCTCTGATGTTGTCCCACCGACTTCAAACAACCTCCAATGCTTCCTCAACATCTCCGGCCCCATTCTGGAATTCATCCACCATCTTGATGGCATCATGCAACCGAATCATTTTCTTGGAGAATTTGGATAGCCTTCCCTGGTCAAAATCTCTGGCTAACGGATATAGGGACTCCATCCGCTCATCAAACATGCAAAGGACATAGTCCTTTGGGGTACATTTTTTGGTGGTGAAGGGATCGACTTGCGATACTCCAACCATGAATGCTTGAAACAAGCCCAAGGGGTATTGGGCCACTGTCACTTTCTCTTTCAAGGCCTTTACCAGTTCCTTGCATACCTCAATCCTAAGGACAAGTCTGGAGTACTGGGCCTAGAGGGAATCATATGATTCATCTCCCAAAATCCCTACCTCTGTGGAGACTTCTTCTCCTATGTTGTGGATCTCTTCCATCCCGACCTTCCATTTTTCATACTTTGATAAATCTTGCTCCCATATAAGAGTGGATCCATTTTCCTGGCTAAGAAGAGTGTCAACCCAATAAAGGTCTGGGAGGGACACCGCTAGAAATTGTCTCATGGTAGATATCTGCTCGGCGGCCCACCCATCTACGACCTACACCTTATTCTTCATAATTTGTAGAGAATCCACGTCGCCCTGTGCGAGTGACAATCCAGAGGAAGGGGTTCCGGGGTGGACCTCGGCCAAATGCCATGTCAGTTCTGCCATAAGCATGAGGAGATTGGCATTAGTCTCTCTTTCCCCCTTCAGCTTCTAGCCCTGCTTGATGTATCTGGCCTCTATTTCTTTCATGGCCTCCTTAAGCAAGTCCAATTCACCTTGCTTATCTCTCCTCCCCAGTGCCACTTTTGTTATGTTATAGTCTTCGGGCCTTATGGTCGCTGCATCTGCACCTAGAGGGGGTGTTGCAATAGTCACAACTATGCTACCTTTTGGGCCAGTCTAGAGAGTATGGACTATTCATGCTTTCTTAGGCTTTTTAGCCTCTGCATTTGTGGCCATCATTTCAGCCAACGAGAGTGTAGCATCTAATGCAACTACCAAGGCCTTTCTTTTCTTTGATTCTACCAACCATTGGGGTGGCTGGGGTGGCTTTGCTGCTAAGACTTGTTCATCAGGATTCCCTTCGGAATCTAGTGGCATGTCCCTAGAATGTACATTATCTTCAGGCTCTTTCTCCTTTTCTTGCTCTTGTTCCATTTCTTGTTCTCTGGAACCTTCAGTATTTTCTGCCATGCTGGCGTCCTCTGTTGTAACATCCATAACCTTTTCTCTGGTCTTGACATTGTTTTTATTTTTGGAGACTTCTTTGTCCCTCCCGGCGTTAGCTGACCCTGCATTTTCACTATTTGGGACTTCCTGGTTAATCTACTACCACTATTCTTGGGATTCATCAGCCTCATCTGGTGGAACATTTCTCTCCCTCTGGATACCCTCTAGATGTGGGTGAGGTCTTTGGCTAAAGTTCAACAATGCAACCACCATTACTACCTCACCAAATGTGGCATGGGGCACTTGATCGCTCAGAGTAACCAAAGGCGTATGGAACATGATGAAAGGGGGAACGGTTGATCCCGAAGGTTCAGGTTTCCCAATCATCAGTTGCTCATCTTTGGGTTGCCTTGGTGTATCCTTGGTCTCTTGGACTGGTGTCTTTTCCTTCTCAAGTCCCTTTTGTGCTTCCTCCCAGATTTCTCATTCTGATGTATCCTCTTCTTCTAGGATCTCCTTTTCTACGGGGGGATCTTCTTTATCCTGAGAAACAATTTCCTCCACCGCATGAATTATACCTTTTTGGAGGTCCATGAGCTCCTCCGCCAAGAAAGTGTCATCAAAGTCATCGTGCACAGGCAAGGAGTCAAACATATTTTCCAGTTTAGGAGAGTTTGAACTGACATCCACCAGGGGCACATCTGGCATACCAGGACTAGCAGATGCGCTTGGTGTAGGGGTCACCTTCTTCTTCTTCTTTCTTGTCAGTGGAAGCCCGGTATCCAGAATGCTGGTGGACTTTGCCTCAATGAAAGTCTATCTTCTCATCATTACAGCCAACGACGGGGATCCTGCCTGACGAGCAGACGCCATTAGAGTTGCAAGGAGGCCAGAGGATATCTGCGTGCTTATCTACTAGCTGAATAGCCTTGCTAACTCCATTTTTTGTTGTAGTTGGGCCATTAGAAGGGTGGGAACTTGGGGAGGTGCCTTGGCTAGAGTGCCCTCTTTTTCTTTTCCTTTGCTTGTGCTTGGTTTGGTGGTGGCGGAGGACAAGGAAGGTCCAGCACTGATGGAAGAGGGAGTGACCTTGAAAACCATTGGTTTCTTCTAGGTGCTCTTGGGAAACACCTGGGCAAAGTACTGGTAACTTGCTTCTAAAATAGGGTGACATACCCCTTCAATTGTCAGGTCCTTGTCCTTTATATGTTGGATCCTCCTGTGGCCCATCATCTGAGAAGCCCTTTGGGAAAGTCCAAAGGTCGAGTGCCTTCATGAGCCCTTTTCTCATCCATGAATGTTGTCAGGCCCGAAGATCAAAAATATCTTGGCAGTCCGCCCAAAATTCTTCAATATCTTGTTCATGGGGCGGGGATGCCCGGGGAAGCATTGTGGCAATTTTGCCTAGTGGATCGTAGTTTTTCCCGGCGTGGTGGAATTCCACTAGCCCCAAGATTTTTAGTTTATTATCTGCCTCCCTTGCGATGGCGAGGCTACATGTATAATTTCCACATGAAAATGGGAATGGGACATTGATAACCTTCTTCAATGTGAAGAAGGCGTGCAGATCCATCATCTACCGGTAGAAATCTAAAAGAATAATTATGTCCCCGCAATACCAGGGAAGAATATGGGGCTTCCCAAAGAAGCTGGTCACCTGAATTTAGGTGTGGTGTTGGAATTGAATAAAATAGTGGCCATAGCTACTGACTAGATTCATTGCCTCCTATGACAGTCGGTACCCAGAATCCCAAGTAAGTGTTAGGATGTTGTTGTAAATGAAAGCATCATTTACCCAACAAAAGTTTAGGAAGTTGAGCTCCCACTATATTTGGAGATAATGATCCCATGGTGTTACTTGTCCTGGCCCATTCCCAAGCTCCCCAACTGTCCCCAATCCTAGAAAATCTGGTCTCTGTTGCGCAAGTGCCCATAGCACATATGATGTCATGTAAAACTTGGAATGCTAGACGACACCCTTCAACTGTGTGTCCACATGATTGGCTATGATAGCCGCCCAGTTGAAGGTCTGACTGTGAGTGGTGATGCAGTACAAAAAAGTAGTATATCCATGCCGAGAAATCCTGGGCATGGGGCAATCCGAAGATCCTTTACAAGAATATAATGCCCGCCTGAATGGGCTCTTTGAATTCCCCATGGGGAATTTCAATCTTCATCCTCCTACAATCCCTCTTTGGGGATTTCAGCCACTAGCTATTGAGGTGTTGTTGGGAGATAAGAGAAGTGTCCTCAAACTCCTGTAATGTATGGACCCGATTCCGGATAATGGATCCTTTGAACTGTGGGATCCCCAACCCTGACGCGAAAGCTACTGAGTCCAATGTGACAATGGTTGTTGGGTACTGTAGTGGCCGAGGATCTAGGAGCAGAATGGTCTGAGTAGGTGTGTTGTACAAAGTAGCTAGTTAGAGTATCAACTCCAGTTATTGCACTGAACACAAAAAGTTTGTTGCCTTAATGATGCCAAATGCAGCAAGTTGGGTGGCCAAATTATCTCCAGCGGCCTTCAACCTGTAAAAAGTTTGGATCAAGCCTTACATTTCAACCCAAGGTCTGAGCTCTATGTCCATAATTTCTTGAACTCTAGAATCCACCTTGGATCCCACGATAACACCCTCCTTTTGATATTTGGAGGTCAAGGGCAGCTTTGCTAACAACCTTTCGACCTTGGTTTTGGTGGCCGCCCGGGTGTAAATGGTGGGTAACTCTGGGCTATTGGGAGGGGTGATTACTTCAGACATTTTGATCAACTTACCCTCAACCTGCAAGACCAGAGAACTATTAGAACATGGTATACATAAGGAACCTTAAAACTCTGAGGAAATCGTCACCACCCTGCACCTATTCAACAAGTGTTAGCATATATCAAAAATCTTGGAATACTTAAAAATAGACATGAGTTAGACTTTGGGGTGTTAAACCTAGTGACAAGAGGAAACGAAAGACAAGGGGTTACCTGGGACCTAGAGTCCAGATGAACTAGCCGTTACCATGTCGATGTGACCAAAGAGAAACCGTACTTGGCTGACATGGGTTAGCACGTGGTCACATGACAGACGACATAAAGGTATTAATGGTGATGAGTGGACTGACATGGGGTAAAATTAATGCCAAATGGGACATGGTTTGAATTCCCACTCATGGGAAATTAATCCCGCCATTAAGGTGATGAGACAGAGAAGAGAGAAAGCCACCATGGCTCAAACTAGCGAGGTGCAGAGTTTGAATCATGGCGACTCCGTCTCGACGAGCTCGGTCTGGCAAGTGAAAACACATGATAGAGTGTGAATAAATTGTTAACTCAGAAGGATATACACATAAAATATACAAAAAACCATAGAGGGCCGAAGGCCAAAACATATATACACTAAAATATACAACATTTACAAGCTTTTTACAAATTTATACAACATCTACAAGAATACAAAAACTACCCTAAGACAATGTACATTATAAAAATTAACTTACCACTGCACAAAGCGTGGACAACCCTCTGGCAGAGCCAACCCACCAATGGGAAGCAAACCAGAAGCGGAACACGAAAAATGGAAAACAACAAAAAATAGAGAAAATGAAACAAAAACAAAACCAAAAACAACTAAAGCAGAAACCAGAGAACCTACCTAGAAGCATGGAAGAAAGCAAGGGGAGAAGAGCACCAGGAGCACTTCTGCAAGAGTCTCAACCTCCAAATGATCACTAACCAGCACTGAGAATCAGCTCGCATTCAACCACTAAGCACAAAGTAATTCACAACCTAATCACAGTTTAATTTCCTAGGAATCTCTGAAAGCTCTAAGTATTTTAATCATGGTAACTGTAAAAAGTGGTAGGTAATTTCTATTTATACCCAAGGTAAAAGCAAGTTACCTTCTCCTCCACAGACTCTGGAACAGGCAAACCTCCGGACTCCAGACCCTGGGATTCCATGCAAGCATACCTTCTTGTAAGAAGAAGACATCATGGCGGAGAATCCCAAAGTCTAAAATCTAGCTCTGGAAGAACATACTCTGGGACGGAGTCCCAAAAACACAAGAAGACAAAACAAAAAGAAAACAAACCTCACGGGAAGAAAATCCCAGAGAAGAAAACAAAGAAAGAAAAGAAACAAGGAAAGAGCCAAAAGAAAAGAGGGGACCCAACATTTTGCACACAAAATGTAGGGATGGGTATGCAAGGCATAACAGATGGTGAATATCTAGGATGAATTCCTTAGTGCATTTGAGAACTGTAGAATCTCTGGTTAGTAAAACTAGAATCAATCGTTACTAGGAGCATCCTGCTTGAAAGGTGTGAAGCGTTTGAGAAAATCTGGCCCATACATGATTCAACCCTTGGTCTTTCGGTAGTTGTGAAGTGTGTTCTTTGAAAGAAAATCAAGTCAATGACCTCTGGGAGAAGTAGAGAAGAGGCACTGAATATATCAAACCAAAGTCATCAAATTTGCTTGTTTCCCCTGGATACCGGAATTCCCACATTCTCTAGTTCTTTCCTTTTTCATTTTATTCTTTTCTGGATGGGAAGACGGTACTTCTTTCACCATTAAGCTTAATCTTAGCCAATTTTAACGGTGGTAATTATTTTTCCCTTCCATCCACTTCATTTTCTAAATAGGGGAGTAAAACTCTGGACCAGGGAAGAATTTAAATATTTTTTACTTGGGCCAATAAACTAGTGCGACCGATCTACTCTTGGTGTGTCTGATTACTTGTTCCTTTAGTTTTGGTTTAACTAATTTCCAGACTTTCGGGGATGAATCCAATGAATATTTCTCACAGCTTGCCACCAATCTTACAAAATAACTTCGGAGACCGGACCAATTCCGTCATGCTAACAATAGATTTTGAGTTCACCATAATGTGAAAGGTACCACCCCGGAGACTAAATGTTATGTGAAGCATACCGGTCTACAAAAGGGAGGGCAGAACACTAGGGACCCGAAAAGAAAGAGCAAAGCTGAAAACAAAACAAAAAGAAAAGGAGCAGTACCGGAGGATAGCCAACAAAACTATTTACAAGACAAGGCACCCCAAATAGAGCACCGGGAAAGATATTTACAAGAAAGAAATTTACATATAGTACAATTCTGGACAAACTTACCTCATTCAAAATAATGCTTGAGAAACTATCCATTGACAAGAAATGGGATGACTTCCCCGATCATGGTATTGAGGCGATAAGTATTTGCCCCGCAGATCTCTGAGATCAAATATGGTCCGAGCCAGAGCCGTTGGAATTTGGTGTGGTTTCCTTTCTTTTCCCGGGCCTTATCCCAAAAGAGGACCAAGTCTGAAATCTAAAAGGCCTTATACTAGGCTCTTCAGTCAAACCATCATTTTACTACTGCTTGGTGACACGCAAAATTTTCAAGGGTTGCGTCTCTTTTTTCTTCCATCCGCACCAGATTTAGGAGCCGAACCTCCACGATATTGTCCCGGTTGCCGAATTCCTTCATAAATTGTAAAACTAGGATCTGTAAATTAATGGGGAAGACTGGGTTCTAGCTGTAAACTAGATGGAATGGGGATGCCCACATGGCGGCCTTAATTCAAATATGATCCACCCAAAGGGTGAATCTTATCTTTTGGTGTCAGTCCCGGGGACTCTGTTCTAATAGATGTTTGATCACTTCAAGCAAATTCTTGTTGGTAGATTCAGCAACCCCATTACCCTGGGGGTAATAGTTGCTGGAGAACTTTAGAGTGATCTTCTTGTCATAGGTCCATTCAAGTAGTTGCGTTGAAGAAAATGCCAGACCATTGTCACATACTATAGCGAAGGGCATTCTGAATCTTGTGACGATGTTTTCTTCTAGAAATTTTATGAATATGTCTGTCGTGTTGTTTTTATAAGGTATTACTTCAGACCACTGGTTGCAATAGTCAGTAGCATTTAGAATATACCGGTGGTTGGTAGACGAGTTGGGGTGGATTTCCCTGATAAATTCAAACGCCCATTGGGCAAAAGGTCTATCTTTGAAGACCGGCTACAAAGGCATAGCCGGGTTCTGCTCATGATGTGTTGCAGTTTGGCAAGTATGGCACTTTCTGACGTGAGTGTAGACATCTTTAAAGATACAGGGCCAATAGTATTCAGCTTGAAGAATCTGATGGGCTGTGGTGTCAGCTAAGCCATGCCCGGTTCCAAATTGCCTATGAAATTATTTGATTATTTTTTTAGCTTGAACCCTATCAATGCACCAGAGGTACACTCCCTCATAGTTCTTGTGAAAAAGCGTGGCATTTTTTTATCATGAAGTGTGCATTTTTCAGCCACAGGGCGTGACATTTGTTTGGAGGCAATCCCTCTGGGCATCTGTTATTCAACAAAAAGTACACTAGGTCTGTGTACCATGGATCCTGAGTGATGGACTCCACCGTATATGTCTGACATTCAATGTGGGGAGTCCCTTCTGCCATCGCTCTACATAGTCCCTGACCTCAGACTATCTTCATGGGTTGCATTTCCAAATCATATTCCTAGAGGATGGCCATCCATTTCCCCCATCTCTCACCCAATTCACTCTATATCAGCAGAGATTTTACTACCTTATATGGGATGATAGCATGCACCTTTCTCTAGAGAATATAATGTCAAAATTTCTTCATGGCGCAAACAAGAGAAAAGGCCTACTTTTCCAATGGTGAATACCAGACTTTGGTATTCTTAAAGGGGGAGCTCATGAAAGCTATTGGTCATTCTTCCCCCTTGACCTTCTGGGTCAAAACTGCTACAGCAGAATGCGGTGAAGAAAATGAATAAATGTAAAAGGGGAGGGAGTAGTCTAGACTAGCCAGAACTAGTGCCTCTGTTATCGTTTGTTTAATCTGGTAAAATGCCCGCTTTGCTTTAGGCTCCACTCAATTTTAGTATCTTTCTTCATCATCTCGTTGAGTGGCTTTACGATCTTAGAAAATCCAGTGATGAATCATCGGACAAAGTTGATCTTCCCAAAAAAAGATCTCATTTCCTTCTTGTTGCTAGGCATTTATAGGTTTAGCAGCGCTTCAACTCTCTCAAGGTCAATGGATATACCCTTCTCAGAGACAATATGCCTGAGAAGTTTCCCTTCAGTGACCCTGAATATGCATTTCTTAGGGTTGAGGGATATTCCATACCGGTGACATCTCTCACAAATTTGGGTGAGGTGGGCGGAATGATAACGCATGTTCTGGGAAAAGATGGTCAAATCATCTATGTAGATGATTATACACCGGTTCACAAGGCCCTCGAATACAATGTCCATAGCCTTTTGAAATGTGGCCCCTGTGTTGATCAGGCCAAAGGGCATTCTCTGGTAGGCAAACATTCCCCACTTGGTGGTAAACATTGTTTTGTTTCTATCCTCATATTTAACCATGACTTGGTTATACCTAGAGTACCCATCCAAGAAGGACATCATTTGTGATCCATTCACGATTTGCAATACCTCATCCAATGAGGGGAGAGGGTGATTATCTTTCTTGGAGGCTTTGTTTAAATTTTAGAAGTCTGCGCAAAGGTGGATCTCACCACTCTTCTTCCTCACAGGGACTAGGTTGGCAACCCACGTAGTATGCTGGATTGGAAAGATTATCTGGGCTGACAGCAATTTTTGGACCTCTTGATAAATTAGAGGCTCAATTAGTGAGTTGACCGGTCATTGCTTTTTCCAGAAAGGCTTAGCATCAAGTTTTAGCAGGATGGTATGAGTCATAATGGATGTATCATAGGTTTTTAAGTCCTCATACCCCCATGTGATTATGTCAATGTATTCTCAGAGAACCGCGAGAATCTTCTTCTCCTCAGGGGAGTAGGAGGTGTCAATGTGTATCATTTTCTCTTCACCGAGCTGGCCGATGTTCACTTTCTCAAATTTTCCTCCCTTAGAGGAGGATGACATCTTTTCCCAGCCCTGAGGGTCTGAGTCAAAGATTCGTTCAAGTGCACCATCCCCTTTGGGATGGTGTTTGTTGGTAAGTCCATGATCCCGTCATCTTCATCACCCTATCCAGTATCATCGTGATCTCTCTCTTCCACTATCTGGTCCTCAAAGACATAAACATTGGCCATGAAGGCTAGGATATGTTGATCATCCTCAAAGACCTAAAAATGGGTGACATTGTCTGGAATTGACGGGGTGGGGATCATCTCAACAGAGAATCTCTGGAGTCGCGAGCTGACCATTGGCTCAAGCGTGCTGGCAGAAACAACAAGGGAATCTGAGACATAATTCCATTTCTGGGGAATAAGATCAATGCCAAAGGCATCAAAATCTTCAATAAGGCTCCATGCCTGGTTGCGGTATGCAACCAGCCTTTTATCGTGACAGGTGTATTAACTCCAGACCTACCTTACAATCAACTCTGAATCACCCAAGGCCTAAAGGCGAGTGATTCCTTTCCTTAGTGAAAATAGGAGTCCAAGGACTAAAGCCTCATACTCTGTGATGTTGTTTGTGCAGTTGAATTGCAGCCTATAGGATGCAAGGAAGGATTTTCCCTGCGGGTTGATTAATTCTAATCTAGCCCCACAACCTTGTTTGGATCGGGACCCGTCGAATTTGAGGGTCCACAAGTCATCGCTTGTTGTCTGGGGTTGGGAAGGTGAAGTGGTCTTTGGCTTGTTTTTGGAATGGTTGGGAGGAGTTTCCTCTAGCGCTGATGGTACGTGGGTGAGGTTTGTCTCTGGAGGAATTTTTGATTGGGATTCCCAGACAAATGATAGTGAAAAGACGCTGCCAGTAGAAGTGTTGGGTCCCAGGGAATCAGCTATGTGTTCTTTCTTTCGGAAGGCATTCATGTGTCAGGTAGCAGTGGCAAGGATAGGTTCACACTCTAGCTTCGAATGTTTTTGGTAGTGTACCTGACACCAAGTGTCAGACAAGAGTGTGGCAGGGGTCACTGCAATACCCTGAGAGTTAACCTCAACCCTCAATTTTTCTTCTAGGTCCTGGGTTCTCTGCAAAACTATGGGGTCTTCCCCGGGGGTGAGATCAAATGTTAAGATCTCAAGGGGTTGGTACACCTTGAGGGAAGTCTTAGAGAAGAGGACTTTGTTCACCCTCCCAACTTTGGTGAGGGTTTGTTTCATCTGGGGCTCACTTTCAACCTGGATCTTGTTAGATTCTCCTTCCCAAGGGAGCCATAAGTGGGAAAAGTCGATCAAAAAATACCCGTTTAGGGACTTGGACTAATTGCGACTTAGTAACATCCCATAAATCTTTGGGATGTCCACCACTTGGATGTCAATTGTGCTAGCTATCTTAGGGTCCTAGATGAGTTGAATCCAGACATTCTTCAACTCACCCACCATTTTTACAGCAGTTTTATCCGGCTGGATTACTGTGTCGTTAGACGGAGTGGGTCTGAATCTGAGCTTCTAACATATGGATAAAGGCATGATGTTGCCTGAAGCCCCAGAATCTACTAGGTGCTTGTGTATATTCTTTCCTTGTATGCTCAGGCCTAGTAGGAAGGGAGGATCTTCAGTATTTCCCTGGAAGACAGCTGCGTTGGCGTCCTTGAAAGAGATAGTCTTTGGTGGGTGACTAACAGCTTCCGGATTTCCTAAGAGATTTAGAAGAGACTTCTTCTACTCAGGACAGTTCAGAAAAACCTTCATCAAGGTCATAGAGGTGGTGGTTTATTCTAATGCCTTTGTAATATTGAATCTTTCCCTGGGAATTGGTGGCTTCCCTCGGCCGGGTCCTTAGCTTGGTTAGAGCCAGAGGCTTTTGGAGGGACCAACTGATTAGTCATTTTATCCCGGGGAGGAGTGTCTTTGGGAGGTGTGGGTGTGTAAACTGGTCCTTTACCAGCCTGACTCTGAGTGTTATAGGGAGTCTGTGGGTTGGTGAAGGCATTGGCCTCAAAGGCCAGAATAGATTCATCAAAGAACCCCTGAAGTTTAGGTTCCTCTTAGTTTTCTCTGCCTGTTCCAAAGAAGACAGTCTCATAGGTGAAGGCACCATGAGTGGGCTCTTGTATAGGAGGCTCTAGGGGAGTAGGATCAGAAGCTTGTTGTTTGTCCAGCTAGAAAATCATGATGACTTTCTCCAGCGTGGCACAATTTACCTCATTATGAGAGCCTGTATCGTGCAATCTACACCAGTTGGTCATGGGCTGAAAGTTTGCGACTAGTGTGAAATGGGAAGGTCCAGCGCTACCCTGATTGGTGTTTTGGTTTGGAGGACAACCTCTGGTACTAGCATTGTTATTCCATTGTTGTTGGTTGGGTCAAGGCCCATTGTTGAAGTTCCTTCCTCTAACATTATTGTTTTGTTGGCTGGAGAAAATATTCCCTCTGGGAATTGGTGTTGTGGGGTGTAGAGGACCCCACCTTCAGTTGACCCATGTCCACAGTCAGTGTAGAAAACATTCGTCAGAGGGATTCAACCTCGACGATCAGCTGGGTATTCGCGTCATAGTGTGATGGTTGTTTTTGTTGGTTCCCTGGGAAAGTGGCAATATTCACTAGAGTCGAGGGTGGCAATCCTCCATCCGTAGATGATTGGAAGAAGGGCACTTTGAACGGTTGTGTCTGTGGTTATTGTATTTGCTGCGGCTGGTTCCAGGGAAAGGATTCCAGACCCGGTGTTGTCTGGGTTTGAGATGGATACATATACTGGGCCTACTGGTCTATTGGCAGTGGTGGGGGATTCATGGCCATCATGGGGGCACCCATTGCCTTATTGGGGTTATATCCCCAATGTAAGAAGTTCCACCGGGTATCATGTGAAATGGCATGCTCTGCCCAATCCCCCCCGGGGATTTGTTGAGACCATAGGACAACTCCAAGGCCAGGTTGTAAACCTTTGCCAAAGTATCCTGGTCACCGAGGGTGGTGGTTCTCCAGAGGAGAGTGGCAATGAAAGGGTCCATAATGTTAAGATAAGTCTGGATAGTTACATCCTCAGATGGGATGAAGGGACCCGTGCACCACTTCAAGGCGCATTGGAATCGGTGATTGAATGCTGCAAGGGGCTCATTCGGTTCCTTCCTGATAGAAATGAATGAGCTGTGGGACCATGTTGGGTCCACGTGTACATGGAAGGTAGCCAGGAAGGCATCCTCCATGTCCTACCAACTGTTGATGGAGTTGGCGGGAAGGTTAAGGTACCAGTTCAGCTCATTCTATCCTAGGGATAGAGGGAACATCTGGGTCACAACATCCTGATATTAGATCCAGTGTCGGTTCATGGCATCTTTGTATGCCTGCAAATGCTCTTCTGCGGTTCGCAAGCCTAAGTGCTCATATCGGGGACAAATCTTTTCTGGATGCGAAGGTAGATTGTTGGCTGCACCCGAGAAAGTTCCCATTGTAGACCTGGTATTTCCAAAATACACAGCCATTGGGGGTGTTAGGTTTTGACTAGGTTGAGCGTTAATCCCCAGGGTCATCTGGGGGACTTGGGTATTCTAGGATGTGCTAGATCCCCAGACAATGGTGGCTGACTTGGCTTTCGGGGTCCATTTATTTCAAGCAGAGGGCTCAAGTTTGACAAACCTTCTAGGATTAGGGGTTGATCTAAGGACTCTTTCGAATTTGGCTGGTGAAAATGATCCAATCCCACTGAAGGCTTGACTCCTAAAACTATGGCTTGGGGAACCCTCGGGCAATGTAAAATCTAAATCCTCAGAGGGGGACAAGTTCATGCCCTCCTTCTAGCGCTAGTTTCTGTTGACGGGTCTTTGTGACCAGGTCTGCCAACAAATGTAAGTTGTCATCGGGTACCAGGGTACCAGCCAAATTTTCCTATAAAGGTTGTCTGGGGAAATAAGATTCCCTGGGCCTTCAAGCACATGAGATTCGGGTCTCAATAATGCAGGAACTTAGTTGGGAAATGCGACTGTTTTGTTTAGGGGGATAGCTAGTTATCTTGGCTCGTCTTCTCTGAGGATTTAAGTGAGTGGGGTTTCATACAAGCATTTGTTAACTTTACCAAACTAAACTTCAAAATTTACTGCAGAGTTAGAAATATTCCATCTACCTATAGTTATACTAAACATTCAAAACATCGACAATGCTCTAACACGCTACACTAAATACTGAAGAAATACAGAACCATTAGCTCATACTTAATCAATAGCAAAGGAAAAGGAGGTCGTTAATCTACTTGAGGTATTTAGAGAAAAGGACATAAGAACATAAAGCATAAAATACCGTTAACCCAGAGATCAGGATGCTAACATAGTCATTGATAGAACCCCTCCTTCTTCATTAACATATCTCCAGCAAGCATTGGTGTGTATTATAATGGTGGGTCCAGGGGAGAATTTAACTACTGAAAGCTTCTAAAACTAAGGAGCACTGAGCTCTGCAACAAAGAACTAAGAAAACTGAAATGCTATTAGTTATAGATTGAAAAATCATCAATTTCACCGACCCTTGGAATGAGGTCAGACTTATTATTTATATATAAGTTTTGACCTAAAAACTAACCTAACTTATTTTACACTTAACAATATAATACTATTTCCAGTGGCCAGAACTACCTGCGCCATGCTACAAAAGACCTCGAGACAGAAAAGGTCTGACATGTCAGAAGAATAAGACAAGAAAAGAGGAGTGGAAGAATCAGCCTCGAGAAGAGAGCTGGGAGGAGAAAAGAAGAAATCTGATCCCCCAGGGATCGAGGCTACATGCCTCATAAACAGGAGAGTGGCTCACTGTCTTCGATGTGCCAGGTGTAATGTTGGAGCGGCGCCTTGGGAAGACCATCTGTCAGAACCCTCTTGTCAAGACGATGTGCTTGGGTTACCTTCTTTCTAACACCCTTCATTAACTATCTTGAAAGTGACCGGTCAGTTTTGGGAACTGGGACACGGGTCACTTAAAGAATACAAAATTGTAGGATCTAGGACTCCAGGATCTGGAAGCTTGCACCTCAAAGAATAAAGAATACAATTGATACATGGTTGGTGAGATTCTCTGGACTTCGGAGAACTTTATCATTTCTTATGATTTTTTCCAAGCCTCCAACACTTGGCTTATGCTTTCTTCATCTACATCTCTGATGCTCTCCCACCGACTTTGAACAACCTCCAATGCTTCCTCAACATCTCCAACCCCATTCCGGAATTCATCCTCCATCTTGATGGCGTCATGCGATCAGATCATTATCTTGGACATTATGGATAACCTTCCCTGGTCAAAATATCTGGCTGGCGGATACAGGGACTCCATCCGCTTATCAAATTTGTTGAGAACATAGTCCTTTGGGGTACATGTTCCAGTGGTGAAGGGATTAACTTGCGATACTCTAGCCACAAATGCTTGAAACAAGGCCAAGGGATATTGGGCCACTGTCACTTTCTCTTTCAAGGCCTTTACCAGTTCCTTGCATACCTTAATCCTGAGGACAAGTCTGGAGTACTGGGCCTGGAGGGAATCATATGATTCATCTCCCAATATCCCCACCTCTATGGTGACTTCTTCTCCTATGTTGCGGATCTCTTCCAGCCTGGCCTTCCATTTTTCATACTTTGCTAAATCTTTCTCCCATATAAGAGCGAAGCCATTTGTCTAGCTAAGAAGAGTGTCGACTCGATAAAGGTCTAGGAGGGACACCGCTAGAAATTGTCTCATGGCGGCTACCTACTCAGTGGCCCACCCATCTACGGCCTGTTCCTTCTTCTTCATAATCCGTAGAGAATCCATGTCGCCATGTGCAAGCGAAAATCTAGAGGAACGGGTTCCGGGGTGGACCTCAGCCAAAGGTTATTTTAGTTCTACTAAAAGCGTGAGGAGATTGGCATTAGTCTCTCTTTCCTCCTTCAGCTTCTGGCCCTACTTGATTTATTTGGTCTCTATTGCTTTCATGGCCTACTTCAGCAAGTCCAATTCACCTTGCTTTTCTCTCCTCCCCAGTGCCACTTCTGTTATGTTATAGTCTTCAGGCCTTATGGTTGCTGCATCTGCACTTGGAGGGGGTGTTGTGATAGTTGAAATTGTGCTGCCTATTGGGCTAGTCCAGAGAGTATGGATTGTTCATTCTTTCTTAGGCTTTTTAGCCTCTGCATTTCTGGCCATCATTTTGGCCAATGAGAGTGTAGCACCTAGTGCAACCGTCGGGGCCTTTCTTTTCTTTGATTCTACTAGCCATTGGGGCAGCTGGGGTGGCTTTGCTGCTAAGACCTATTCATCAGGATTCCCTTCAGAATCTGGTGGCGTGTCTTTGGAATGTATATTATCTTCGGGCTCTTTCTCCCTTTCTTTCTCTCGTTCCATTTCTTGTTCTCCTGAACCTTCAGTATTTTCTACCATGCTGGCATCCTCTGTTCTAACATCTGGAACCTTTTCTCTAGTCTCAACCTTGTTTGTATTATCAGAGACTTCTTCATCCCTCCCAGCGTCAGTTGACCCTACATTTTCATTGTCTGAGACTTCCTGGTCAATCTGCTGCCATTGTTCTTGGGCTTCATCAGCCTCATCTGGTGGAACATTTCCCCCCTTGGGATTGTTAGAGTAATTTAGCAATTACTCTTTAGTGCTTAAGTTTCACTTAGGCAGTTTCCTTTTAGACTTAGGAAAGTTTCTATTTCCTAGCAGTTGCCCGTTTAGGGTTTCGACATCCTTTATAAGGATTGTCATCTTTGTATTTCACAAGGAGTTTTATTCAGTATTGTTGATAATATAGAATCATTCTTTTCAACATGATGTCTCCTCTTTCATTTTGGCCGCCATAGCTGTCTGAATACTTCTATCCTCTTTCTGTCTTCTTCTTCTGTGTA
>MU227543.1:3482854-3505543 GCA_018584345.1 Thuja plicata
ATGAAAGACTTCATTCCTATCTTATAAGTATTGGATTTGTAAGGACTAGTGAAAACAATAATCTTTATTTGAAGGAAGATACTGACACTAACATTTTGATTGCTGAGATATTTGTTGATGACATCATTTTTGGAGGCAATGATATGCTATGCAAATCATTTGCAAATTAAATGAGCAAAGAGTTCGAGATGTCTATGTTTGGAGAGATCAAGTTCTTTCTTGGTCTACAAATCATGCAACAAGATGAAGGTATTTTCATTACACAACCCAAATACATCAAGGAAGTGCTAAAAATATTCAAGATGGAAGATTCCAAACTAATTGGAACACCTATGGCAACTGGATGTAAGCTAACAAAGGAGGACAAGTCATCGGAGGTAAATCAAACTTTGTATAGATCAATGATTGGAAAACTCATGTATGTTGTACATACTAGACCAGATATTGCACATGCAGTAGGAATAGTTGCAATATTTTTTGCTAATCCCAGGGAATCACATATGACTGCTGTGAAAAGAATCCTAAGATATCTGAAGAATATCAAGGAATATAACTTATGGTATAGAAGAGAAGGCAAATTTGAACTTAAGGTATTTATCGATGCTGATTGGGCTGGAAATATTGATGACCGGAAGAGCACAACTGGAGGAGAATTCTTTATGGGTGACAGACTTGTCGCATGGATCAACAATAAGCAAGGATGCATTTCTCAGTCTACTGTAGAAGCAGAGTATGTTGCTACTGCTGCAAACTGCTCAAATATTGCATGGATCAAACAATTACTGGAAGGTATGCATATGAAAATTCTTGAACCAGTGATTATCTATTGTGATAATACAAGTACAATAAACATTTCCAAGAATCTAGTCATGCATGCTAAAACAAAGCATATTAGCATCAAGTATCATTATTTGAGAGAACAAGTTCAAGAAAAAGAGGTGATACTTGAGTATGTGCAATCTAAGGAACAATTGTTTGATATCTTTACCAAGCCACTGCCCAAGGATGCATTTGAGTACTTGAGAAAGAGACTAGGGGTCAGACCCTTGTCTACTGGTCAGTAAGATGACTAGAAGGCTGCATCAGCCTACATATTATCAGAATATCATTTATGTTTATGCAAGCACTTAGATGGACTTCAAAGATAAATCTATACACAACAAGGTATTTATCTACTCTGAGCACTAGAGTTATTATATTACCGATGGATTGGTAAATTCAAGGAGTATATTATGGATAGAAAGGATTTGTTTGGAAATACTGTCAAAAATATTTGTTTGGCATTTCTTTCAAAGTGAGAGATTATATCCATTATCACTCAGGGAGAGATTATTTATCACTTCAGGGAGAGATTATATCCATGGAAGAGAATATACATCAAGGAGAGATAATAATTCATCACAGTATCCAAAGGGAGAGATGTAAACAGAAAGGGAGAGTACATACAAAGGAAGAAAATTGTTGACAAGAGACATCAAAAGAAAGGAGAATAGTGAAACGGAGAGAGTTTGACACAGGAGAAGAACACATCACATTAGAGAAAGAAATATTCTAAATTTATCCAGTGAAGGGATTGAAGATAGAGAGAAAGCTGCAAGAATCGAATCTAAGTTATATGAACTTATTGAGGACCAGATATTTGTATCAGTTATAGTACATAAGATTGGTAGTTTGATGAACTTCAACTTTTATATTTCATATTGTATTAGCAGTAATATAGTGTGATAATGTAGTGTATTTCCATCAATGCCAAAGGGAGAGATTGATGAACTATAACTATGTGAATGTTTGAAGATGTTAAGTTGATGATCATGCAAGGCATTAAATCAGTTAATGTATTGTATTGTCATTGATGTCAACTTAATATAATTTGTATGGTCATGGAAATACTGCCAAAGACTTCAAAGAATTGATGAATCAAAGGCTATGCTATCAGTAATGCATATAAGTCAAGTATTCACAAAGTGACTATATACACTAACGGAGTGCACACCGATGGTTAGAGTAAAAGAGAAAAGTCATAGTGTTACCCGATGAGCAAATGCACAACATTACCAATGAGAAAAGTCATAGTGTTGCCCGATGAGAAAAGCACAGAGTAACCCGACGGACAGAATCACAGTGTTTCCTAACAGACAGAGATCCCAAAGACAACTGAAGTCATACCGATGGAACAGTCAATTATCACTGATGACTAACTGAAGTATTAACCGACAGAACAGAGAGTTCAGAAATGACAAAATGCTTAGCTGTCAAGAGCTAAAAATAGACTGAACTGATACTTATCATTGTTTTAATCAACAAGATAAAGCTGAGTATAAGTAATGGATTTAAAGCTTCTTTGTCCAGTTGGCAAGAAGATCTCTTTGAGATAAAACTAGAGTTTTTCTTTAAATCTAATTGGCGAGAATTGTGGATCACACCAAGAATCAAGAAAGCCAAGAAACGGTGAATCATGTCTATAAAGAGACAAACCCAATTCATTACAAATTGTGGGGTGAACAAGAGAAGAGAAAATAAATGCTAAAGAGATTTTGAAGGAGAAGAAATTCTTCATTCAGATCTGATCAACAAGCTGAGGAAGGAGCTAGATTCTACAGACACCGACAAATAGTGAAACAACATCACAGAGTAGAATAGTGTGGAGAAAAGGTATTGAATTGATTATATTGATCATAGAGGTAATGCACTTACAATAGATCTAAAAATCTGTAATTCAAGTTGTATGTGTGAACAGATCATTTTAATGTTTCAGTTTAACCATTGAAGCATCAAGTCTCTTAACCGAGCAGGACTTAAAAGTCTTTTTTAATTGAGATATATCCCAAGGAGTATCAAAAAGTTTGATCATAAAAAGTAGCATTGGATATGCCTGATACCTATTGACAGGTCAAGTAAGTGTTTGATCAAGGATGGTAGCATTAGATGCCAGATACTAGGTGACAAACTATCTTTTAAATCCTCTGACAAGGTCACACCTAACAGTGTGTTTGTAACCTTTAACAGGGTTGTCTCTTAACTGAGCTTACTTCAGAAGAGTGAAAATTTGGGGTACCAGTCCCAGTGGTTTCTCCCCTAACAAGGTTTCCTCATTAAAAATCCATGTTTTTATGTGTTTATGTTTCATTACTTTACTATTTTACATTTCACATATACAATTTTAGATTGATCGGTATACTCTAGCTATTTACTGTGTTTCGGTAAATGAAAGACTGCTTATCGGTAAACATACAGAAGAAGGATTTATAAAGCATTTCGATAAGTAGTAATTGGTTATAAGTATTTCAAGGCATTCATCTTGTAGGACTGAGTATAACTAGAGGATTAAAAGTGGTAATAAGTTTTAAAGGGTTGATTTAAGGATTAAAATTTGAGGCCACTGATTATCCCCCCCCCCTCTCAGTTATTACTAACAATAAAAATGGTTAAACATATATTAAATGCTCATTTAATTCTTCAAAACAATCATCCTTATCTTAAATATACTTCACATATCCCAATAAATCAACTATGTCGGCTGGGATCTCAAATCTTAATCAAACTATCAAAATACTGACACTCGGTCATCATTGTGTTCTTCTACTCAGTCAGCATTAGATAAATTGGTAATTTACTGACGCTCGGTAAATACTGATGCTCGATCGACACTAAATTTCTTGTCATGTAATGATGCTCAGTTGACACTTGCATCACTCAACACATACATAAGTTCCTTAATATTTTGCTCTGTTACTAACTCATGACTAAACTTGTATTCATCTAAAATTCACTTGGTGTAAAAGATAAACAACATATTACCTTACCAAGGTGCAATCTTATCAAGTAACCATTGAAGCTTCACATAACTCAACCATTTCACCAGGTCTTCTTGTTATCTTATCTTTTCAAATCTTCTTCATCAATCAATTGATATGGAACTTTATAATATAGAAATTGTCTTACCACTTAAGGTTTGACATCAATGGCAATATAACAATTGTTTCAATTGTAGCTTTCAACAATCTCCCTCTTTGGCATTGATGGAAAACACATGCAAACAACACATGCAAGGTTACCAAGCAATCCGATCAGTATGTTCTATAAATAGATTTTCATTAATGTCCTTAGCTTCATTTTGATTCTCTCCAATACAAATACTAGCTCCATCTTCGATAGATTTCTCTCTAAAGTTTATCTCCCTCTTTGTCTTCTCTTAATATCTCCCTCATAGTATAGTCTCTCTTACTGTCTAATCTAAATATCTCCCTCGTTGACAACAATGCCAAAGTCATACATCTTCATCATGTAGATATATTTGTGTCAAATTTTTGAATTCTATTCTCTCTTTGTCATCTTTCTTATGACTGATTAACATCTCATGCGTTACTCTTCATAGCTTTAGGAAACTCCTAAAGTGTGACCACCTTTGCATCAATTTGTCAGATATTCTGTGTAATACATTTGATGCAATCACTCCATGTGATCCCAGTTAGCCTCAACTAGGGGAATCACCCCTAATTTACCTCTTAGACACTCGTGAGAATCCTTAGGTAATGCCTTAGTAAATATATGTGCTAACTATTCCTTTGAATTCACATATTCAAGTCTCACTTCTTTGTCTTGTACCAGCACTCTCAAGTAATGATACTTGATATAAATATGCCTGGTCTTTGTATGCATCACAAGGCTCTTTGAAATATTAATAACACTTGTGTTATCACAGAAGATAACAACTGGATCAGTTATCTCTTCCTTCATTCCTTTCAACAATTGCTTGATCCACACTATATTTGAAAAATTAACTGCTGGTGCAACATATTCTACTTTTGCTGTGGATTAAGAAATACGATTTTGTTTCTTGATTGTCCAAGATACTAATCTCTTTCCTAAAAATAATTCCCCACCACTTGTACTTTTTATTTCATCAACATTACTTCCCCAGTCGGCATATGTATAAACCTTCAGTTAAAACTTCTCATTCTTCTTATAATATAATCCATAGTCCTATGTTCCCTTCAAGTATCCCAGTATCCTTATCACTGCCATCATGTGACTATCCTTAGGATTTGCAGAAAATCTTGCAGCAATTCCAACATCTAATGCAATATATGGTCTGGAATGAATAATATATTGTAGTTTCCCAATCATTGACCTATACAAGGTTTGATTGACTTCAGTTGTCTCATCAGTCTTTGATAGTTTCTATCTAGTAGCCATGGGTGTACTTATAGGATCGGAGTCCTCCATGCCAAAGGTTTTCAATATCTCCTTTATATATTTAGATTGAGTAATGTAGATACCTTTCATCATCTGATATACTCGCAATCCAACTAAGAATTTGATCTCTCCAAACATAGACATATCAAATTTAGTTTGCATCTCATTTGAAAATGTTTGGCATAAATAATCTTGGCCTCCAAATATGATACCATCAATAAATATTTCAGCTAACAATATCCCTTTACCTTTTTCAGACTTTAAGTATAGATTAATGTTTTCATTAGTCCTTGTAAAACCAATTTTGACTAAGTAATTATGTAATCTCTCATACCATGCTCAGGGAGCTTGCTTCAATCCATACAATGCTTTATGTAGCTTGCATACCATATTCCTCTTGCTTGAATCAACAAATCCTTCAACTTGTTCAATGTATACCTCTTCTTCCAGTATTCCATTCACAAATGTTGATTTGACATCCATTTGATATACTTTAAATCCTTGTAAGTTGCATAAGCCAGTAAAGTTATAACTCCTTCCAATCTAGAAACTGGGGCAAATGTCTCACCATACTCAATGCCTTCTTCTTATGCATATCCTTTGCATACCAGTCTAGCCTTTTTTCTTATAACTTCTCCATGCTCATTCAGATTATTTCTAAATACCCACTTGGTTCCAATAACATTCGTGTCCTTTGATCTAGGTACTAGTGTCTAGGTTATATTCTTCTCTATTTTCTCAATTTATTCATTCATGGCCTGTATCCAATCTTCATTATCCAAAGCATCTTTTACTGATTTTGGCTCAAATTCACATAATAAACATGTCTAATTTTTCAATTTTCTTCTTGTCATGACCCCTGAATCTTTTTCTCCAATGAATTGGTTTGGTTTATAAGGTCTTCTTACATATCTTGCTAGTGTAGGCTCTGGTCTCCTCTCTTCTTGTTTTTCTTCCTCAGATTCATCATGCAAATTCATTTCAGGTTCATTTTGTGTCTCTTCTTCCTCTTCAGATTGCTCAGAAGTTACCTCCTAATGCTCGACAACCTATTTCTGTGACTCAACATTTTCTTTTTGTTTCTTAGCAACACCATTATGTTGTTTGGTAGCTTCTTTTTTTGGTACATGTAAACTCTTGGGCTCTCCTTTGTTCATGTAAATAAAAGATCTGTAATCTTCAAGTTCTTGCTTGCATTCAACTCCATTCTTTTCTGCATATTCATCAATTCTAACATTTGCACTTTCCACAACTTTGTTAGTGTTAAAATTCAAACACTTATACGCTTTACTCTTAGTGGAATAACCTAGGAATATGCCTTCATCACTTTTAGCATCAATTTTTCCATTTTTATTATCCTTCAATATATAAAATTTGCTTCCAAAAACTTTAAAGTATTTTACATTAGGTGCATAACTATACCAAAACTCATAAGGTGTAATATCAGTACCTTTTGGTGGTACCCTAAATTTTGATAATTTATAAGTCCCAATCCATTATCAAGAAGCATGTTTCTCCATACTAAAAAATGTCAAAGGAAGGAAGCTTTGTGACACAAATAAATAGAACTAACTAATCGAAGCTTTCAGAAAATGTTGGAATTTAGACCTGCTACAAAGATGATTTCGACAAAGGATAAAGATGGTCGAATTTTAAAAATCTAGAAATGACCCAGTTCGGGAAATCACATTTCTTATCTCCAACAAAAATATTAGATTTTCACAAGATGTTTTGAATTTTTGACCAAAGCCAAATCCGAAAGTTAGGTAGTTATTTTTTAGTTAGTTTATTGTTTTTTCAAAATAATTTGTAATAAGAGTTGTGTTTTTTCACCCTAAAGTGGTGTAAAAGACACTCAAACACATATATATACATAATGTAAAATGTAAATAGAAGGGAATACAACAATACAATTTCACATATATGGATAGTTTTTAATCAACAAGTATAACATGGACCTGGATGTACTACTTTTTCAAAATCAATAAAGATAAGTCTTTTTTCTTTCACACGTGTAATAGTTTCATTATCATTTTATAATTAGTCCCTCAGATAAACCAATAGAACTTCTTCAAAGTGATAGTTTGATGTGCATGCTTCCTGATTTGATTCATAGTCTATATTTTCAATTGGTTTTCTCATTTTGCATGGTTAAATTTTGTTGATTGAGGCCTTAGTCAATTGGTCTGTCATCTGAGAAGTATTACCTTTTTGAAATATCTCTAAATTTTTTTAGGTTGCATGTACATTCCATAACACCTTTGAAGTGATAAGTTTTCTTGTAAATTGTATATGAGGTTGAACATAAGATTGGAATGATCTTGACTCTATTGCTCATGGTAGAATAAGGCACTGGTCTAATCATTATTTGGATTATAGTTATTCAGTTCATTGTTTATAGTTTTGTGATATCTTATCTATCTGTTCATTTCAAATTACATACACATTTACTAAACATTCTTTCAATTACTTAAAGTATTTCAATTTACAGTTCACGATATATTGCTTTCATTTAGATTTCTTTCAAGTTCCTTGCCATACTTGAGAGAGAAGGTTGAAGTGTTTTTTATCTTCTATAAAAAGCCTTGTAAATTGAAGGATAAGTCAAGGTATAGGCCTACCAGCCTTACTTTTGCAAAGCCATAATTGCAGAAGTTCCAACCTTGCTTTGGTTGTGACTTGTTAGTTGGCCAAATCACTTGGGTTTCCCAACATTGGATTGGCAAGTCCATAGGAAATCCAATCTGTTGATTTGAGCACCAACACCTTTCTTGACTTGTACTCAGTTCAAGGTATAGACTATTGTACTTATATCTTCTCTCCAGTACTTTTATGCAACATTCTTCTCTATCAGCAGTGTTCTAGCACAATCCATTATTGATCTATTCCTTCTCTCGGCTATGTCATTCTACTGGGGAGTCCTTGGAGTAGACAAATGTATTTTTATTCCTCTATCATTACATAATAAGTTGAACCCACTAGACATAAACTCTCCTCCTCTGCCAGATCTCAGACATCTCAAGATCTTACTTGTCTCTTTTTCAACTTTTTCCAAATACCACTTAAACAACTGAAAAGCATTAGATTTTTCTTTGAAAAACATCACAATCATCCGTCTAGAGTAATCATCATCAAACAATATGAAATATTTATCACCACGGTATCTTTGCACACCAATAGGTCCACAAAGGTCTGTATGAATCAATTCCAAAACATCATATGAATTATAGGCTTTTCTCTTGAAACTAGACTTTGTCATTTTTCCCAACTGACATTTCTTACACATAACATTATCAGGTTTCTTCAATCTTGGTAAGCCTCTTACTCTTTTCATCTTAATAATGTTTACCAAATTGTCAAATTTCACATGACATAACCTCTTATGTCATAACCATACATCATCATATTGTGTAAACAAACATGTCTCATTAGATAGATCTAGATAGAAAAAATTACCTCTTGTCTGTTCACCATCTCCAATTAGTTTACTAGTAGCATCAAATAATTTAGCCTTTCTGTGATGGAACTCAACTTGGTATCCAGAAGTGTTCAACTGAGAAACACTCAACATATAATAGTTAATACCTTCAACCCAATAATAATTGGCACATGTGATCTTATCAGTCAATTTTATTGATCCTTTACCTTTCACAAGACATGGTTTGTCATTACCAAACTAACACTACCACCTTTGCAATAGCTTAAGGTTTCAAATTTACTTTTATCACCAGTCATGTGATGTGAGAAACCACTATTAATTATCCATCTATCACCTTTACTCATATATGAAATAAGTGCAGTTTTCTCATCCTCATCATAATCATCTTTCATGGCAACATAAAAAAAATTTATATCATTTTCATTAGATTTATCAGATTCACTATCAGTTTCTTCTTCAACAATATAACATGATTTCTTACCTTTGTCTTTATAGTCCTTATACCTTATGAAATCTCTGTCATCCCTTTTTTCATTGTACTTGTTTTCTCTTCTATCATCATTGTCACATGTCTTTCCTTTCCTTTCTTAGATTTATGAAGATTCAAATGTGATTTGAATGCAAAATCAACATTGTGAGGGGTGAAATTATCGAAATTTGATAACTCAAAAGCAGTAAATCTACAAACTAAACCTTCCAAAGTTAATTTGTTACCAGGAGTACATCTCAGTTCTTGTATAGCAAATACTCTAATAGCATAAATAAGAAGTAGGGTTCTCAGTACCTTGCTAATAACAATATCATCACAAATAGTTCCATTTTCTCCTCTAATAGCATTCACAACCTCTTTAACTCGACCACAATATTGAACAATAGTTTCACCATCTAATATTCTCATTTCATCTTGAACTTACCTCTCATGTTTTTAGATTTGGCTATCAGTACATTTGTATCACCTCCATAGATAGCGACTAGTGTGTCCCACATTTATTTTGCAGTTTTACAATCTTTTATGTCTTCAAATTCAGGATAACTTAGGGCTAATGCAATCTCCAACATTGCTTGGTTGTGTTCTTGTTTTACCCTCATCTGCTGAGTTTTCAACACTGTCGGCACATTTATGTAGTCATGTTCCACATAGTATTTTTTTGCTTCTCCAATTCTAGCTAGGTGTAACTTTATCAAACTTTTCCATGCAGGGAAGTTCTCCTTGTTCAGCCTTGATACCTCCTTTTTATACATCTTGATCTCTAGCTTCAAGTACCTTCAAACTTTTCTCTACAAGCACCACAACACTCTAATACCAATTGTTAGAATGATTTAGAATAGCTGAGAGGGGGGGTGAATCAGTTATCCTCAGGTCCAAAAGTACCAATTAAACTTTCAAACACTTTGACCAACTTATATCTACTCAATCTCTATAACATATACTCAGTAACATAAACTTGCAATTCACTGTCCTAAAGTAATGAACTTGCAGAATATAAAAATCTTAACAGTACATCACATCAAATAACATTCACACAAGTATGACACCAAGATTTAACGTGGAGACCCAATATGGGAAAAACCACCAATAACATGCTACCAAATTTTCACTCCTCGAAAGTGAGCTCTGTGAGGAACCAACCTTGTCAAAGGTTACAATACACACTATTAAATGTGACCCTGTTAAAGGATTTAATCACCCTGTTAAAAGTGGTCCTAGTTAGAGGACTTAGAACATTCCATTAGAATGTCACCTTGATTAAAGGATTTACAATATGACTATTAGGTCAACCTTATTTACAAGGATTTTGCACTCACACAATGGTGAGAAAGTATCATTAATGTGATTTGAAACATACAACTCACTTTACAAATACAGATCCACTTTCTCTTAAATGCTAATTCACTGACTGGCCTCCATTGTCATCTCTATCACTCAAATCTTCTTGGAAATCTGTCAAGCAATCACCACTGTGCAGCCTTGCACTACTCTTCTCAGCCTTTTCTATCTTCTGCTTAGATTTAGCCAATCAACTGAATTAACCTCTACACATACCATAACCCGCAATCATGTTAATCTTATACCTCTCTGATCAGGTAGCTAGATATTTTTACACTTAATCATCACCATAGATCTTAGGGTTTGGTTAGATCCAACGAATCCTTCCAACATTTCCTTTATCATCTACCTTGTATAATACATGCTAAAACTCATTCTTGAATCCATACATAAAAATAGTTAAACATATATTAAATGTTCATTTAGTTCTCCACAATGATCATCCTTATCTTAAATATACTTCACATATCCCAAGAAATCAACTATATCAGCTGGGATCTCAAATCTTCCTCAAACTATCAAAAATATTGACACTCGGTCATTACTATGTTCCTCCACTCAGTCATCACTAGATAACTCATTAATTTACTAACGCTTGGTAAATGCTGATGCTCAGTCGACACTAAATTTTCTCGACATGTATTGACACTTGGTCAACACTCGCATCACTTGACACATACATATGTTCCTTAAACTTATTCTCTATTACTCAGTCAAGACTAAACTTGTATTCATCCAAACTTCACTTGGTATAAAAGATAAAAAAACATATTACCTTACCAAGGTGCAATCTCATCAAGTACCCATTGTAGCTTCACATAACTCAACCATTTCACCAGGTCTTCTTTTTATCTTCTCTTTTCAAATATTCTTCATCAATATATTGATATGACACTTTACAAGATAACAACTGTCTTACCAGCTAAGGTTCAACATCAATGGCAATATAACAATTGTTTCAATTGTAGCTTTCAATAGTGGGTACCCTAGTTTCTTCTTCATTTGACTTATGTGCATATGTGTTTACTCACAATTCCTTAGGTTCTAATCAGGCTCTCATAACACTTTATGTAGAGCTGCTAACTGATAAGATCTAAAACTAAAAAAAAGCTTGAAAACTTCATCCTTTATTAGATACAACTACTCATACCAAGCCCATCCTAGGCTTGCTCTAACAAAGGGGGTCTATAGGAACCAGTCAAGGGCTCACACCTTTGAGTTCCTTCTAAGTATTATAACATTCTTCCATCCTTCCCATACTCTCTTGCTTCAAGTACTTGCAAGATCCTTGAACCAACTCTATACAAGTTATGGTTCTCAATTCCGCATCCAAGTGACCCAAGAAATCGTGCCAAAGGTATGAAAAGGTATCTTACTAACTAGATGGTGTGAAACCATTAGATATATTGTCTATTTGGACCTCTATAAATATGATCGAATAGATCAATCCTTCAAACTTAGGTTTTAGAGGGTAGTTCCTTCTTTGAGGGGTGCTAAGCCTTGTAGCCTTTTCCAGAGAGTTTTTTGACTACAACTTCAAAGAATCCCAAGTTTTGATTGTTGTTTCTATAGTTTTGGATACCTTTATGTCCAAAAAAAAATACCCCCATGCATTAGACTTGGTCATGAGATTTAGAGTACATACCCTCAATTTCTTCACTAGGCCTAATAGACCTAATTGGACACATCTACAAAGGAAGTGTTCTAATTATTCATTCCATAATTATCTCACCTATACACATGGTTATGATAGGTCTATAAAATTCCAAATCCAAGTTCTCAAGCCTTGATTCCACCCCAAAGTGCTCTAGTCCTTCAATCTTTATGACTGTGCATAGGTAGCCACATGGATATGTCTACCTAATTGCGCTCAAAACCATTCAAAGCACACTCCAACCTGCAAACCACTTCCAAAATCTTAAAATAAATATGTCTACTCCTCATATTACCAAGAATTAGATTTTACTGATGGTGGCAAGATGAGAAATTGGCATTTCTCTATGAAACCCTAGGTTTCTTAGGGTTTGGGACCCCTGTTGATTGAATAATTGATATCTCCGTCAAAACAAATCCTCAGAAGTCCAAACTAGTTGCAAATGAAAGATATTTTGACTATCCAACTTTTGGAATTTGTCTCATGCCCTCATTCATCCGTACAAAACCATACAATTGAAAGCACTCACAAAATTACAGGAAAAAAGTATGTATTTTATTTCTCAAATGTAAAAATTACATCATCTTGTCTCAGATGCAATAAAATGGGGTACTTAGAGACATTTTCCAATGTACATAACTGCATTTCAAAGGGTTTGACCATTGTGAGGATGAGTTACAATCTTTTGCAAAAAGTTGCAAAGGTGACAACTTTGCATTGACAATATATTGTGCAATTTTGCACTTTTTGCACCTAATGAGCAACTCGACTCTTTCCTAACATTTTGGGGTTACACATGAACGAAGAAGTAATAAAACATAAACATAGACTCTAACATAGCTTAAATAATCATCTAGGTGATCCTTTGACCAAATTTGACCAAGAGGTTTATAGGAATACCTACTTGGCAAAGGGTCTTACAAAGTGGATCTTAATACTATTTTGAGTCCCATGGACTTCTTTATTCTTCATCATAGTCCTAGGATAGATAGACATCCCAGTAGTTGAGATATTATCATCATGTTGTTAGGGTGCTCATGCACCACTTAATTTGGAAGGGGAATCACAAATTATATAATAAATGTGATCATTAAAGGAGGAACATAAAATTGGAAGCTAGATATATTAGAGAAAATCATAACAAACATTAAAAAAATTCCTATGTTAAACAAGAGGGAAATATTGAGGTGGACAAATATTCCAAGTTGGAAGTAGAGTTAATGCAAGAGGAAGATAGGGTGTTTTATGAAGATCTATGTGGCAATCAAATGGAAGAGGTGGGGGCTTGAATGGATAATACGATGGGTCATAATGCAAAGTAGTAATGACCATAATTTGATCCTTGTCTTGGAGGTGAGGTGGCGCACCTATGGAGCAAAGGGAAATAAATTTTGAGGAGACAACATTTATTCTCTATTCAAGTGGCTTTTTGAGTCCTTAGTGCATGCAATTTGCATTTCATACTTTGACTGCTCTAGCATCTTGAAGGTTTGTGTTGAGTTTGGTGATGAAGAAAAATGTAGGTGAATTTCTCCCAACAAACCCTGAAACTAATGGTGACCTTCTGGGAGAAAATCTCAGATGAAAGGCTCAAGAATGTTTTTGAATTTAATGACATTGAATTCTTGCATAAGGTGTTTATTGTGTTGGTGGATAATGTTTTCAAGGCAGAATACATGTACATGAAAAATGAAGATATTGCCTCTTTGTTTATGGCATGGTGCTTTGAGTTGGGCACCAAGGAAGAAGAACTTTGGAATATGAACCACTGTGTGTAGGAGGAATGGTGTTTGAGTTTGGAATATCTCATAGCAATTGGAAAGGACAAGGGAGGGCTTTAATGGCTTTGGGTGGTGACAGGTTGCATGTGGAGTTATTTATCCCTCCCTTACATCTATTTTTCATTTGGAGCACTGAGGTTGACAAGGAAGTACAATGAGAAATGACACAAATTGGTTTGAGTGGTATCAAGGATTATCTCAAAGAATGGGAGGTGAGAGTCTGATGAGGAGAGGCGGAGCCAAAACTAGAAAGAAGGGGTTGTAAGAAGGAGCCAAAACACAAATAGGGTTAGCCTGCTAGATCAAAGAGCTCCAAGAAGAGAAGCGATGAAGTAGAGTCATAGTGGCATCTAGCCATAGACATTAGTTGGGGGGTTGGACCCCTTTAATCTCAGTGTATATTTTTATTTTAATATGGTTAGGAGGTTAGTTAGGGTTTACTTCCAATTTTTTGGTATTGCTTCGATGTAATTATGTCTTTGCTGTAGGGGTTGATAGAATATTTTGTATAGCTATAAAACAAACAATGGTAGATAGGGTAGTTGTAGGTGGGAAAAGTTTTTTTCTTTTGGGTTGGAAAAATATTTATTTTATTATATTGTTTTTTATAAAAAGATAATTACAGTGAGAGACCTTTCAGATTCTGTCTATAACAGAAAACCAAAACCACCATACCCAAAAAACCCTATTTTATACTTACACCATCTAATATCAAGGGCCATAAACAAATTTTGCCCTGCAATTTCCACCCATTCCCAACCCAGTTTACAAAAATTACAAAATTACAAAATTGTTTATGAATAGGCCTATTCTAGTACTTCTCGACAGTTCAAAAATTCAACTGACAACATGATAAGAATACACAAAAAGATGACTAACATAGGGTTCCTCAATCAGAAGTGTGGTCCATAGCATGACCAACGCCATCATTACGTCGAGTCCCAGCTAGTACGATCCCACCCCAGCTCTGATTGCGCCTCATTCATGTTCCACATCCTTGGGAAAGTCCAGGACCACCTTCACAAACTCGTCCATCACGACCACGACCAAGAGCAATTACGACATGTCTCTGACCACATCCATGGCCCCGACTCCCCGCATTTCTCCTTCTTTCCCTCCTCTAAGCTTCTATATCCACCCAATTAGCCTGAATAGAGAGGGGTCCATCTGGCTCATGAGTAAACCCACGACTAATTCCAACTCCCACTCAAAATCAACTATCATAGCCCAGACTCTTCAAACATCCCATTTTTTGTTTTAAGTTATTTCCCAGCCCTCTGTGCATCAAAAAATGGTGCACAAGTTATGGAACCCCTGGATAACCAAGCCAATCTCCATGAGAAGATACAAAACCATAGCCTGAGACAACCCATTGCAATAGTTCATCCATGCCCACCCACAATTCATGGTAGACGCACCTCATCATTATGTGCTTCACCTCCTCCTTCAATGAGAAGTGCAACCCTAACCAAAAAACAAGGCGGGAATATATGCATTAGTGTGCCACTAGAAGTCAGATACCACATACTCCACACCCAGGAGCACTTTGATTGCCTCCACAAAGAGATGGTGTGTCGAAATGAAAACGTGATTGAGTCGCTCCTTTGTAACCGACCCCTTAAAGACCATTTGTTTCTTCATGGCATCGAACACAAAGTTCGCTTCACTTCACACCTTACAACCCACCTATCTTTTTTTGTTACTAGAAAACTGTGTCATTGGGTTTGCAAACCAAGGAATGTATAGTACCCACATTCCTCTGCATTGAAAGCTCAATAAAATCGACATGTGCAAAGACATCCTTAGAGAGAACCAAAGTCTGCCACCTTGCCAACGTTGGATGTGTCTCTGTCGACCATAATCAAACAAAATATTTCCTTTGTCCCATCCCTGACATCAAAAACATCAAATTGGGTATGATGATGTCAACTTCCACCCTCGACAATGTATTTTTTCATCTCAGCATGCCACATCCACTGCTAGCTTGGACAATGAGTCAACCAATACATTTCCCTCCTAATAGACATGCGCAATTTTGAAATGTAAACAGTTTCTTTCTAATAATCGAAATGATTTTTTGCAGTCTCCAAGCAAATGACTTTCCTGACACAATAGCATTTACGATAATATGGGAATCTCCCTCCAGGTGTAGGTTATCCACTTGTAGCCTTTGCGCCATCTCCACCTTCACCAGTGTAGCATGGGCCTTAGCGTCATTATTAGTCCCATCGTTCAATCTTTTATGCTCAGTCACAATTATATTTCCATCTGAATCCCTAGCAACACACCCAATGCCCGAAGGACTAGGGTTGCCCTTTGCAGCACCCTCGAAATTTACTTTATTCCATCATTCTTTTGGAACTTCCCATAATACTTCTTCTCTCCTTGTCTTTGTCGGATCAACCCTAGAAAACCCATTAACAGGTGGTGGGAAAAGTTTTTTATTTGAGTACTTGATAGTGAAATTTTTGGTCTTGTCTGAGAAGGTTTTGGACAGACAACGCATTCGTATGTATTTTTTTATTATGCTATTATTAATAAAATACATAAACTTTACCAATAAAAAAACTAACAAATCTAATTATAAAATCTAAAATATTTTAGGGCTCTAAAATATATTAAATTTTAAAAATTGTTTGTAGACCAAATTCTAGACCTTGCTCCAATCAAAAGAATTCAATATTAATCTAATCCAAAAGATAATTCAAATTGTACTAATCTAATTTTAAAATTGTAAATACTAAGTATATGAGCTTTGGCTTAAACTGTGTTTGAGCAAAGAAAAACATACACAGTTTAAGTTGTAAGCTCATACACTTAATCTAATGAACTATAACCTCATACACTTCATCTAATGAACTATAGAAAATTAATGTAAATATTTAAATATTGTCTAGAGACCAAGTGCAAGCTTTCCTCCAATCAAAAGAATCTAATACTAATTTAATATAGAAAATGCAAAAAATTTAGTCCTCATTAAATAAACAACCAACTCAAATTATACTATCTAATAAATTTTTAAACTATGAAATATATTTTTAAATTTTAAAAACTATCCATAAACCAAATTCTAGATATGATTTTACTAGGAAGAATTTAATATGAAAAATGTTAGAAACTCTGAGTCAAAAGAATCTAATATTATCTATAGAAGAAGAAGAAGAAGAAATTATTATTTTAACATCTACAAATTGAATTTTCACATTTCAGCTGTTTTCTTATGCAATTTGACGATGAGTACTTCCAATTGTTCAAGTATCCCTTCATAGAATAGATCGCCCACAAGTAAACTTAGTTAATTGTCAAGCTATTTACAAAATTGTCCTTATCACTCTCTAAAATGTGATATTATTCTTTTTCCACTTTACAAAAAGTACAAAAAATACACTCTAATATGTAATATACGCTACTAAACTCCACAAAACCTGTATAATTTCTAAAATTCTCAAAACATTACATATTTAGGCGAAATTTTCAATAATTGAATCTTTATGATCTGCAATCCCATTATTGTTAAACCACAAAAGAATAAGACCAATAAACACTATATTTTGCAAATTCGAATTTGTTTTTTACAGTGCTATTTTCTATGAAGATTAAAGATTAACCACAGATATATGAAACACGTTATAGAACTCACTCCACAATAATTGGGAAGGTAACCTCCTGTCCCATGTTGTGGGAGGAGACAGCCAAATTTCAGACCCACGAGGTCAACACACACTGGCATCCTGTCTACACTTAAAAAGCACCAATACACACAATTGACGTGGATCATGTGACGTCCAAACATTTCACATTGCTACCCTTTTTCATACCCACTCTTCTGATCACTTTTTAAGTCCTCTTTGCTTCGTACACACCTTCCTCTTACTTTTATAGTGGACGACTTTGACTGGGTTTTTAATACATTACTAATTGGATCTTTCAATTTTAAGCTCAGGGGACTCTAAGGATTGTGGAACAAGTACAGGGAGTTGTTTGTTTGAGTAGAAGCAGCGACTATGTACTCTAGGATCTCAAGGAGTGTGGGCATCGGGAGACAAAATTATGGAATTCTATCTGCCCATTTCAAACCTTACAAAAGCACAGCTGCGTCACAAGCACAAGGCACTGTTAATGAACTACAAGAGCCTCATATAGGTGCCAAGATCCAGCCCAGAGAAGATGTACAGCCTCCCCAATCTATTGAGCAGGCCAATGACAAGGATACCAAAATGGTATATTCCAGCTATTGGGGGATAGCCCCTATCAGTATAAAAAAAGAAGATGGATCTGCTTGGCCATGGAAATGTTTTAAAGTGAGTTCAGTTTTTGTTTCTTTTACAAAAATTTATTGGAGCACGAGTCTATATTGAAATCTGTTTGGCCCAGAGTCAAGGATTGAACCAAAATCATGCCATCTCATTCCTTATATCATACCTCCAAGGGTTTTAATTTCCCATCAAAATCTTGCAGTCCCATCTCTTATATCATATGTTTAAGGGTTTTAATTCTTGATGGATGGTGTAATCAAGTTACCTACCATAACCCTCACAAATTGTATTCAACCAATTGAACTACATGTCATAAGTCTCACCAATTGTACTCAACCAATTGAACTACATACTAGAAGCCTCACTAATTGTGCTCAACCAATTAAACTACGCATCAGAATCATTACATAATATATCTTTTAAATTACAAAATCAATTTTCGTCACCTGTTCTTGTCGATCTATCTTCTCTAATCCTGAGTGGTTCACCTGGAGTTCACTGCACATATAGGTGTTTCTCAAAAGACAGAGCTTTGTTTCTTTTGAGAAAAATGTCTTGATCTGAGGCTTGTGTTAATATGAGTCAAATATTTCTGAGCCACACTCCATTTCTAATCCATCAAGTATGTAAACGTTAATGGCTATTTGGGATTTACTGTAATTTGAATGATGTATACATACATTTGAATGATCTTCTTGGTACTAACTGCATCTAAATAATGCTTAGTGATCAAGGTGGTATTTTCTATAAGTGTCTTGATTTGATACTTGTTTTGGGTTGCAGCCTGGGGAAACTTATACTCCCAATATGAACATAGATCTATCAAAACACCACGTGCCCAAGCTGTTTCTGGATAAAGTTGCATATTGGACAGTTAAAAGCCTCAGGATCCCAACAGATGTGTTCTTTCAGGTATGAACATCAGCATTTTAGGAGGTCTTGTAAATCTTGGGACTAAAGTGCAATCAGGTTTTTATCAAAAATTATGAAATTTTCATGTATATTGATTTTTTTAATTTGATTAATCTAAACATTTTAGATTATATTCTATGATTCATTATTTTATGATTCAAATAGGATACACCATTGAATATATGAAAAAATCTGACGAAATAAAATCTGAAAACATCCATTATAAAGTTACTTAGGTAACCTTCAAAATGGTTTACTAATTGCCCAAGTAACAGATAAAAGCTTTTTAGCCTTTTCAATGATCTCCCCATAAATTACTTTGTTTCTATCCCCTTGACTTGATAATGTAAATCGACATCAGAAACCCTGGGCTTAACTAATGGCACGAAACAGAATTACCACTCACCAAACGAATTGAACCTGGGTCAATCTACATGTAAATGTATAAATTCACACAAATAAATCAAGCCAAGTGAAACACATATTTTAATTTGAAATTTTTCCCATTGATGATGTGGGTCATTTTGAAGTCTGAGTAAATTGCTCTGCTTTAAACAGTTACAAATAGATTTGTATATACCCAGATTCAATTGCACTTACTAGTTATTGGTCGCTGTTTCAATTCTATATAGTTACTTCCTGTTTACAAAATTGAATGTGGTAGATATAGGCTAGGTTTGGTTTAGAGGTACTTATGATGATCAGTTGTAATGTGGGGTTGCAGAGGAGGTTTGGGTGCAGGGCCATGATGCTGGAAACAGTAGCTGCTGTGCCAGGAATGGTGGGAGGAATGCTCCTACACTTAAAATCACTCAGAAAATTTGAACATAGTGGTGGATGGATAAAGGCCCTGCTGGAAGAAGCTGAAAATGAAAGAATGCATCTCATGACCATGGTAGAGGTTGTCAAGCCAAAGTGGTATGAGCGGGCGTTGGTTTTGACTGTTCAAGGAGTATTCTTCAATGCCTTTTTCCTGCTCTACTTGGCTTCTCCCAAATTGGCTCACAGAATAGTGGGATATCTTGAAGAGGAGGCCATTCATTCCTACACTGAATTCCTGAAGGACCTTGACAATGGTCACATTGAAAATGTTCCTGCCCCTGCCATAGCCATTGATTACTGGAGGCTCTCCAAAGATGCAACTCTAAGGGATGTAGTGATTGTTATCAGGGCTGATGAAGCTCACCATCGAGATGTTAACCATTTTGCATCTGTAAGTAAAATTATTCTCTCGATCTTGCAAAAACAATTGTATTTTTTCAGCTGAGAAAATTTTGGATTAAAATGGATTCTAACCAAGCTCATATTTGGAAGCACTCTTTTCTACGGTGTAAGTTGCATCTGGATCGACGATGGACTGGTTAAGAGGGGTCAGTAGTTCAGATCATAGAGCACTCTAAGCAAATAAGTGGTTTTTAGGTTCGAGTCCTAATTGGTCCAAATGAACAGCAGTTCAACAAGTGGTATCGAGACTAGGACTACCGTAGTTTAACGAGGGTTGTTATAAATAATACACACCTAGATTGACGATGGGCAGGCCAAGAGGGGTCAGTAACTCAAGTTGTAGAACACTTTAATAGCAAGTGGAATATCCTAGGTTTGAGTCCTAATTGATTTAAATAAAAAGCAGCTCAACATATCCAAACTCAAAATTTTAAATGATTGTCTCAGAAGCTATTTTGAAGCTCGACCATAAAGGATTAACTTGATCAAACTAGTGAGTGAAGAAAAAATGAGCTTGTTAGAATGTGAGAACTTTCTCCTGGGACAGTATACGATGGCAATGATTATCAGGGAATTAGTTTGGACAGTGACAACATATCCACCGGAATCTGGCCATACAGAGCATCGATCATCTCCCAGATTCTTGTATGCACTAGCTCCAAATATGCAGCTGGCACATTTATAGACACATTTATTATATTAGGATTTACTAAGAAACCTAGCCAAATTCTAATGCATCTATTGCGGTTTAGTCACCAGGAGATATGTGATAGGAAGATGTCATTTTGAAACAGGGCATGAAAGTGTGTGATTAAGGGTATGGCTGTGTTACTCATCAATAGATTTAGGTATGGGGAAGTGGGTCTAAGAGCAGTTGAAATTTGACCATGCATCTTTATAGGTCTGATTTAATTTCTTTTTTAAATGTCTGGTAAACTTTTTAATGTGGTAGGTGATGCTGATATATATGAAACGTTTTTGACTTGAAGCTATGAACTGTGAGGTTACAATTGGAGGCTCATCTCTAATTATTAATGTTGAGGCTCAAACCCACCAGTCTATTAGGTAAAAGACACAAGTCTACAATTACAAATTTACAATGGTCCAATAGAATTTTGAACGTGGATGGTTATAACAACACCAGCACTTAACCAACATACTAACTTAGGATCAAATCTTAAAGTTAGTATCAAATCTTACTAATTATATTTTTCATCCCCATTCATTTTTTCCTACTGCTTTATCAACTTGTTTCTTCTTAGGCTAGGTTCATAATAAGCTTTTTGTTTTTAGGCCTTCTCCTGCTGTAAACTACCCTGGAGATGGAATGCTGCAGTTTGTGGACCTTAAATTTAATTTAACCACCTAATTCCTCTGGATTAATCGAGACTATTTTTGATATTTTAGTTTAATGTCATTGATCTTATCTCAAATTCCCCACGTCAGCAGTTGCTATTTTTAATTGGCATAAATTTTCTGTGTTTGTTTCTTATGATTATGTATTAGATGAGGTGGAATTTTAAATCTGGTGAGATCTTTGATGTTTCAGGACATTCATTTTCAAGGAAAACAGCTGAGCGATGCTCCAGCCCCTGTTGGATACCATTGATTTTGGGTTTACATCTACAATCTCCTTCATTTGATTTAGATTTTAAGTAGCAATTATTAGGGAATGAAAGATTTTATGTGTTGTAGGCCAACAGTTAAAATTGGTAACACAATTGTAACAAAGTAAAGGTAAGTTTATTTATGAGGGTAAAAGTACAAATTTGTGTCACTTTTATAAAAGAAAAAGATCACAACATGCAAACTGTTTAAACTTTTTAACGACATAAAAGGTGGCATTTGTATTTAGAATTTAAGGATGATGTAAACTAAAGAAATATGTAAAAATGGATTAAGTTTATGTCTATAATTTTTAAAAAAAAATTTGAACAAGAATGTACATAGTTTTCTAATTTTTGAAGTCTATTTTTCCATTGCTGAAAACTGCTGAAAAATATGGGGTCTAGTTCCCTCCAAACAAGTATATGCAAATAATCTATTTTTTCTCTGATTTCAAAATATGTTATAGATAAAATGTATAGCTAGTGCAAAAAAGAAGAAAGATTTGTTTTCAATTTATATTTTCTCAGTTATAATTGCTCAAAGTTGAACTTATCTGAAATCGATAGTTTTCATCTCCCTCCAAATTTCCCCTACCAAATCTACACCATTCAGAAAAAAAATGACATATTCTTGAAGAGGACTCTCTCCTCTAGTGTTAAATATGAATTTTAAATTTTTTTTATATGATTTACTATTTTTTTATTTATTTGAAGCAACATCTTCTCGAATGTTAAAATACCTACTTGTTGTATTTTGAAATTATAATATATTAGATCTAATCAAAATATTAT
>MU227543.1:3505708-3516304 GCA_018584345.1 Thuja plicata
ACCACTTATCTAGCTTATCTAGAATGAATCTAGCTAGACCATATGTTTGATGAAAATTAACTTTTATTTAGAAATACTCAAATGTAGCTGTGCTGATAAGTGGTCCTGAAACGTGACACAACTTTGTTCTTTTACCCATGACTACTGAATTGCATCTAAATAGAAAACAATATTTGGAAAAAATCAGCACTCATTCAAAAACAAATTATTTTATTAGCCATCAGAAAATTATTTGCATGTGTTGAAGTTAAAATATAGAGGACTTTGTTGAGCAACTAAGAAAAGAACGATTATAAGTTGTATAAAAATATAAATATATATCAATGCACAAACATTAGTGATATATGTTGATTATTTTTGCCACCATTTAGCTCATCATAGACGACCAATCTGAGACATCTTCATCATGAGTTGAAATCTGTTGCATGGGTTAAAACATCATGTTTTGCAGTGGCTAACACGTCGTGTTATCCTACCCCTTGTGTCATCGGTGTATGTTATGCTGATTAGTCTCCTCATCGACATAGCTTTGATTGTCGGAAGGGGAAAATCTTGCAGGTAGATGGTGTATGTTATGTCGATGAGTTGTGTCAGCAAATATCTCGCCGATATGATTGGTTGGGGATGAGGATGGTAGATTTGCATCGGTGAGACTTATATTACCAGAGATAATAAATTTGTGTTGCCTGATAGTTCATACTATGCCGATGGGTTCCATCGGCGGATATTATGTCGATATCTGATGTTGGCATATTGTCTCATTATATCATGAATTTCCTCAATTGTGCCCTCAACTTTTATAAGTGTGAGAGATGTTTCTCTCATCTGTTTCTCGGTTTGGAGTGTATATGTCCATCTTGATGATATTCTATCATATAGTTCTGATGGAATAGAAGTGGCAAACTCAACTGGAACTTGTTTAAAGTTAATCATCATACCTATGATTGATTCTTCTAGTTTGTCCTTCTGCTCGGTAGTCAGATCAGAATATGCTTGTATCTTCGAATGTGCTAATTGTCTGGTAGTCTTGATTGTCTCTACAATCTCATCAATTGTCTGTGATGGCTTATTCTGTACAACCTTGAATTGTTCTGGATTGTCATCAGAATCATCCTTGTCATCTTTGTTTCGCACATATTTCCTCTTTTATCTCCGTGCAATAGTAGTACCCTTCTGCTTTTGTGTTTGGTATGTAAATTTCGATGAGGGTCTTGTTATTTTTGCTACACCTTTCTTCAAAGGTGGTGAATCCTTAATCACCAACTGTGAGTTGGTCTTTGATGGAGATTCAATCTTTGTGTTCTTGCTCCGTTTGGCCTTAGGTGCATTAACTAGTTCTACATCTGACTTGGTATCATCAGTATCATGTTCTGGTTCTACTTCTTGACCGACTGAGGTCTGCTCCTCGGTTTCCTCTTTAGACTTGTTCAATTCTTCATCTGTTATTGCAAGTTTCCTCTTCAAGGTTTTGACAATCTTTGTCTTTTTCCTACCCAATTGTTGTACTTGCAAGGTAATTGCTATTCGGGTCTTTGCCTCTTCATAGGTGCCAAATCTCATGGCAGATTTGTCAACAAACTCATTTAACAATATCTCAATAGCCTCATATGCAACATCAATATCTAACTCATAGTCCATTGAAGGTAGTCATGCAGTCCTCGGATGTGCGGCTTTGATTAATGTTGTATTTGTATCTACTACAAAACAAATATCATCTTTGTATTGTTCTACTAGTTGTATAGGAATCCGAGATCTATTTTCCATCCTAGCTTTGAACTTTGTAAAATATTCATTCACGACGGGTTCAAAGTTCTTTCCTAGACTAGTAATCATTTCATCAATCTGTATTGTAACAGGTCTGTCTGTCTTCCACTTAACTTTACTGATTGAAGGAAAGAAATTTTGCATGTAGAAGAATATGCAAAGTAGTAATGAACTGAACTTACATGTATTTGTCTTTGTTGATCTTATGGTTCTCATTTTTTCTTCTAGTTGCTTCTGCAATAACTCGGAAAGATCAAGTTGTAGTCCTTTCTTGACTATTTTTGTAAGCTATATCTATAGCTCCACATGGTACGTTGTTCGGTCTGCTAGACTGGAATAACTTATACCTAATGGCATAAGCACCGAATCACAGTTCAGGATCATTGATGCAATTGATCTTCAAACCTCTACCGTCCCACTCGGCTAATGTTATATTTTCCAACTTGATTCTCGGTAGGTGTCTTAGGGCTTTGATTTTATCAGATATGGGATATCCTGTAACTGCATGAATGACATCCTTGGTTATCTTCTTAGGGTCATCTAGCCAGAGTTTTCCATCATGTACTCTGCTTAGTACAATGTGGATCCATTCGTTGCGAAAAACCTTCGTAAAATATAGGGCATGAGTTAACCCTTTAACCTCTAAGAATTTATGGTCTTCTTTTTGGTATGTAGACATGAGCTCAAAATCTCCAATTTCGCCGATTTTGTAGTGAATGTACGCACACACGTCTTGCACTAGCAAAACCCTAGGTGGAATAGACGAAAATGCACCTTGATTGTCTGGTAGGGCTACAACCTGTGGATGGACCTTGTAATTTGGTTTTGTGCAGGTGGAGTTCTTTACCAAAACAACCTTCTTATCCTTATCTAGCTTAGCTTTCATTGTTCGTGATGAAGATGTCATGTTTTCTGTATTAGGGCTTCCGTAAAAATATGTTTGAATAACTTGGTGAGGGCAGAATGCATAGTAACTAACCTCTGTATGCTCAGAATCTGCTTAAATCTCTATTGAATGCACGAAAAAGTTCTTCTGCAACTTAGTTCTCTTTTCTCTGTTGTGCTATGTAATCGCATTGTGAACAAATGAGTTCATGTCGACCAAATTTATAGAAAATAACTTAGGGCGATGCAATAAATGCTCTTCACCAACCACTCGGTGAACAAACATTATGCTCGATTAACACTAATGATATTTCAGCTCGGTTGGTACATATTAACCGACTCAACTAGATCATAGTAATCAAAAAGATAATACCATAGTGCATCTTAATTCATGTTGATTTGGCATTTCTGTAATAAATATAGGAACTGATGTAAGATATAGCATTGCAAAACATAGTACCATACATGCTTTTGTTTCTTAGTTGGAGATGGTGGAGCCACCTAATCCATTAGATGAGGTGTCACCGACTTTTGTGCTTGGTCCTGCATTATCATTTGATGCCCTTCTCCACATTTGATTTCTGATCCTCACAATTTCCTTAATTGTATTGCCATTCCCATAAGTGTTTATTCTGTCTGCACAATCTCTGCTTAAGTGGCCGACTCTGTGACAGTGAGAATATGTCATTTCAGAGCTTGACCAATTCCTAGATGTGGTTTGCCATTCTCTCATACAATTTGCAGCTATGTGTCCATATTTACCACATGTTTCACAACTGCTCCAAGTGTTGTAATCCCATGCATAAGCATTGCCTTGTCTTCTCGGTTGATTTACCTTTTCTTGTCCTTTAGGCTTCCAAATTTGCTTTATGTTCTTTCTGCATGCTTGAGTTGTATGACTATTCATGTTGCAATTTCGACAGTATTTATCCATGTATGGTTTCTTCTGAGGTTTGTTTAACTTGGAACTACACTCATGTGCCTGATGTCCATGCTTATTACAGTTATAGAAAATACCATTGAATTTAGGAGGGTATCTAGGAATACCTTTTGCTTTGCTTCTGCAAACATTTTATGTGTGGCCTAGCTTTCCAAAATGATGGCAAGAGGGCTTCTTGGGCTTCGGGCTTGAGTATACATTACTTTGTTCAACTTGATTTGATGATTCTCCTTGCTCGATATACCCTAATCCAGTATTGTTGTTCAGTCTTCTTTGATAGTTCTGAAATTCATCCATTCTCTTAGTGCTTTCTTCAGATCTCTTAATCACTTCATTATGTTGCTGTAACATCTTTACTTCATTTCTCAGTGTTTCATTTTCTTCTTTCAATATACCAATATCTTCTATTATTTTTGCAAGTTCAGTATTCACTCGGTTAGCCTCACGATTCATAACAACCACTTGATTGGTAATCTCAAAGTAATGTTCAGTAAGTCTCGATATCTCAGTTTCTTTCTCTTGTAACTTTTCAGTCATCTGTCTTTTGTCATCAACAGCCATGTTTCAATCTTGTTTAGCTTTCTTTGCATCATTCAAGACTTCAACCATTCTAACCATTTGTGTATCTTGACTGATCTGCAGTCCTTTCACTTGTTCAGTAAGTTGTTCATTGCTTTCAGATAGCTTTGATATGATTCCTTCATATGCATTAGATATGCTACCAGATTCAGATCTAGATGTATCAAATGGATCATGAATCCCTTCTTCATGATAATCAATCTCATGACATCGAAGTGCCATGTCCTTTCTCTTAATCAACATCTCCCTGAGTTTCTCTTTAGCTTCCTTAAATTGTTTGACAGATCTGCAACTGTAACTTTTGATTCTCAATAGTTTTGTCAAGTATATACCTTTCCAGTGTAAGATATTTTTTCTTCGGCTATTAAACCTTCAAAATAAGAGAACTAGCTCTGATACCAATTGTTGGAATAGTGGAAAGGATGTGTACTGAGAGGGGAGGGGTGAATCAGTACCCTTAAAACTTTTTGATCAAATCTTGTTAATATTGTTCTTCATTAACCGCTTGAGTAGATTCACATATGCCAAACATGTAGTATCAATGTTGAAATGTAAATTCATGTAAAGTAAAAAATACACATATATAAGATTAAGTACTTGTGACACTAGTATTTTGGTATCACAGAAAACCCTTGTTAGAAGGTAAAAACTGCGATGGGGATGAGACCCACAAAACTTCACTACTGCAGAAATAAAGTTAGCCTGTTAAAGCTTTACAAAATGATCACTTCTGATGATCTTACCATGTTAGGAGTAACAATAAGATCAATTAGATCTACCTCGTGTGAGGATTTTAGAACATAATCTATGTGTGCACTCGGTTAAGAGATTTAAAATAAGACAGTTAAGTCTACTCTGTTAAGAGATTTTGAGGTCTATTACAATTGTTAGAGAATAACGGAAATTTGATCTGAAACATATACAATCTCAATATTGCTGATATAGATCCATTAAGTTCATACAAAAATATATCACCTCAATGTGAATGATAATACCTTCTACTCGGTAGCCTTGACTTAGATCTGTAAACTGATTTCTTTAATGTAGTCTCTTTACCTAAAAAATCCCTTGTTTGATTTCTGATTTCTTTAGTGTGGCGGCTACTTGATCAACATACATAACAAAATTTGAAATCTATACATTTATATATCAAACGATATGACCTAATTAGGGTTTAACAATTACATCCTTATCCTAAGATCAACAATGTACAAAATTTACCTTGATTATCTACACATAGGAGACAAACAATTAATGTTGTAAATCTATAATTAATGTCCTCCTCGATCGTGTAAACCGTTATCTAGGTCGGCTAAAAAGTTGTTAGATCGAATGATGTTCCATAACAAACTTTTAGGTGGTCTATGTTCCACTCAGTGTTGTTGTCTCTCGGTGCTCGGTGTTGTCTGTGTATCTCGATTATATTTGTGTTCGGTAATGTTGTGTAGCTCGATGTTGTCTTCTGTTCGGTATAGTATGTTTACTCAGTAATCACTGTGCTTAGTTGACTCTAGGCGTGATCAGTGCTCTCAGTTGACTCTGCACTTCGGTGATATAAATCAACTGTCTTGTTTGACTCTGTTACCGACTGTCCATTATGTCTGCTTGATAACTAATGACAAATTCAATGTGCAATTGGAGTAACACCATCGGTGGATGTTATGTTGATATCTAGTGTGGGCCAACACATCGTGTTTTCCCATGTTTTGTTGTTTCGTGATGTGATAGCGGGGTCCATTTTTTCTTCTGCGAAAAAGAGAAATCAATCAGGTTTTGCCACCTGGATCCATTTTGTTCGAACGTCAAGTGATGTGGTGGCGCCTATTTGATTTCATATTTTCTCAAATTTTAAGGCCCGTGCATCTTCTTGTTAATCAACGACCCTGGTTTCTTTTGCACTTTCGCGATTATCCCAAACAGTTTGTTGGGGGTTATGTGTGAAACCACGATGTCAGTGGGGCTAATATCGACAGGACGTATGACATATTTTGTCGATATCTCAAGTGGGCTAACATGTCATGTTTGTCGCCTTGACGGTTTTTTGTCAATAGCCATATTTGACTGTTTACGGCCCGAACACGTTACAAGAACTAATATTTAATGTTGAACGACTTCTTTTGGGTTCTGTAACACGATGTCAGTGCATTCCGTGCTCATTTACTTCTTGTAGGGATAAGATTTGTTCTTTTCCATCTACCGGATGCATCATCTAGCCTCTTCCTGTCACTTCATGGATGAAAGTTGCAAACAGAGATTAGATCTTTTCTTATATTTATCTCTTCTATTTTATGTAACCTGACTCAACCCTAGAGGGGTTTGAACTTCATGATGTAATTAGAGTTATGCCTGAACTTTATAAAGGCAATTTCTGTAGATAATTTCAAATTTTTACTTCTTCTCACCCTTTAGTTATCAGTGCATATTCCTTGCTTGTTGTTAAATGTTTCTTTTATGTTTTCTTAAGTTTGTATGTTGTATCTAATTTGCTTATGATTGTTGTATAAGTGAGTATATCTTCTTTGTATCATCTCATTAGTTATGGTCTACATATGAATCTTTAGAAAATATATTAGAGTGAGGACCATGTAAGTTGAGTGCTTGTTAATGTTTAGTGTAGCTATATGCAGAGAGAGTAACCATATTTCATCTAGTGCATAACCTTTTCCCTTTCATATATTGTTCTTCTTTCATTTTTTTCTCTTTTAATTCCTTTATTAATCTATTTAATTTGTTGTACTTTTATATATACTACTATATATATAATTATTTATTTTATTAATATTAATATTATGCACACACACACACATAGTATACACACACAATAGTATTTTTTTGTTGGTAATAGTTATTTTATTTTATTAAAAGTAAACTAGGATCTAAACTTTCCCAGAAATAAGGGTGGTAACAACCAGGGATACCACCACCCCAAAAAGAGTACAACAGAAAGATCCACAAGAAAACCATAAAAATAACAAAAATCCCTCAAACCCCCAACACAAAAAGTTTAAGATTTTAATTTGGCATCACCCTTAGAATGAGACCAAAGGACCATTTCAAAATTCTTCAATTTCCTATCTTTTTTCCCTTTCATCATGTGCCAATTGTCTTCAAGTTTAGTATCCCCCTTCTGCCAATCCAAAGGTGTATCATTTGAGACTCTTCTACCATCCTCCACATGAGAACCCACAACCTAGACCAGACCACCCACTGGCTCTGCAGCTATCTCCAAACCATGAGACCTTGCTAGTCTACACTTCTCCCTTTCCTCTGGGGTACCAATCCCATTGATTTGAGATGGCTCCCTTACCGCTCCAACCAAGCTAGTATCAACTCTATTATTCATTGGAATTTCTTCCTGAGAAGTAGACACCTGGGGCTTATGTATTGTTTCCTCAACAACAACTTGAGAGAAACGCATTTGCTTCACAACCATCTTCTCAATTGTATAGTGTTGTTGAGAGACATCTATCCACCAAGATGCATCCTAAGTCATTTTATCTTTGGCACATTGTGCAGCCATATGACCTATTTGGAAACATCTTCTACACCTAAAGGGGGCCCCTTTGTAATCCAGCGATTGAACGCAACATCCTTTTGAATTTTTTATTGAAATTTCAGTAGGAAGCCATTCAGCAACATCTGTTTCAACTAAAATACACACAAAGGTAGAATGAAAGAGATTTGACGATCCTTCATCCACCATCAAAAAATCCCCTAGTGAATTTCCAACTGCTTCTAAAAGAGAGTCAAACCAAAAATATAAGGGAATGTTAGGAAGCCTTACCCAGAGTGGGATCTTCTCAAACAATTCAGTAGAAGGAAAAAATTTAGGATGCTAGGATTTCAGCATCAGAGTACACTTCTCCTCCCCACTCCAAAAATGCTTACATAAAACCTTATTTATGTCTTGAGTGTTTTCAAAAACAACAATAAAAAACTTTTTTTCCATAGGGTATATTTGAGCACAACCTTCAAGAATGGGCTCCCAATTTTTAGAAATTCAAGTATGCAACTCATGTAAACTTGGCCACAAGCCCCTGCAATGCCCGATCACACCCAACTCAGAGAAGTTTAAAATATTGTGTGTGATTTCCTCATCAGCCTCCACATTCAAATCTACAACAATGACCTTGGATGATGGGATTAAATCCCCCCAAACCACCTACATAGTGGTGTTGAAACCCTAGTTGTATTTTTGCTAAAATTGAGGGACCATTATTACGGGCCTAAGGTGCCTTGAAACCCTTTACACCCATCTTGCATCCTCCCCCTAAGTGACAAAGCCTCAAAGGCATGAATGAATATCCACAATGGAGGCAATGAAAGATTGGAGGCTCAAATGTGGTGTGGAGAATTTCGGGGTTTTTTTTGGAAGGGGAAACCTCCAACAACACGGGAGGACTCCAGAATGGGTGAACTAAGATGTTTTTGTATAGTTAGAAAATGGAAGCACTTCCATTGTAGACTTGTTTATCCTTTTGAGTAAGTGGTTTGGGGTCATATCAAGCACCTTGAATGGGTTCCTGAGTTAGACCTGGCTTACCCCCTGTTCTGCCCCTCTTTCCACTTCTTTCCAGCCTGATTTCTACATTCTGGACTGCAGACCTGAGATGCTGGACTTCAAGTTCAGGGTTGACCTTTTTGGTCTATGTCAACCTTGACCCTGACCTAGGTAAAGGTCGACCTTGACCTTGACCTAGGGTTCAAACTTTAGGGTCTTGCAATTTTCGAATGTCGGTCTTTGCAAAAGTTATTTCCTGCTTCCGGGTCGGCTGTTTCGGGTTCCGAAGCGTCGATTCCTAAATTATATTTAATATAGGTCCTCTCCTAAGATTAAAGGTTTTAATGAGAATTTAATTCTCCTATGTCGGCCTCCTTAGAAGATTGTGCCCTAATTCCATATAAGAGGAAGCTTTCTCCTCTTATTTTCTCTAAGCGATATTGAGAAACTAAGTCCTCTATTGAAGACTAAGCATCCTTGAGCAATTGAGAACCATCATCAAGTGAAGATTCAAGCAAGAAATCAAGAAAGATTTGAAGCAACGATTCATCCACCATTAAGCCTTCAAGCATTTAAAGAGATCCATTGGAGGCCATTGAAAGATTTAAGCTACATAGTGCCCTTTTGGTGATCTTTCCATCCACCTTCTTCCAAGCCTCTTCTAAATCAAGAACCCATTAAAGACTTGGTGTTATATATCTACAAGAAAGAGATTGAAGACATCCTACCATTCTACATTCTACATATTTGGGGCATACATACTTGTGGAATCAAGGATTCGAATCCTCCAAAAGGACTTTTACAAGCAAGGTGAATTTGTACATTTACTTTGTTTATCTTTATGCAATTTCAATTACATATATTTGAGGTTAATTCCAAAACCAGGGTTTGACCAAGGCAAACCCCTCCCCCCAATAAACAAACCTATTTTTCTTGCAGGTACAGGTTCAGGACTGCAGATTTGGACTCAGATCTGGATACCCTTTTCGGCTTTCTTTTGGACTCCGTGAGCAGATTCTCTGTCGGACCTGTGCAGGTCAAGGTCGACATTATTGGGTCAGTGTTGACATTTGTGGGTCAAGGTCAACCTTTTTCATAAGACGGTGTTAGATCAAAAAAAGATTTTTGGGTTTAGTTCGTCTCTACGTTCTGGTTTCGGATCATACTTCATTTTTTCCAGAAATAGAGTACAGACCTCAGAAAATAGCAGTCTTTGATCTATAATTCTTTAAGGGCCCATTTGGGTACTGGAATACCATATCCTTCATATGGTCAATTCAAGAAGATGCTTATCCTTAAAATGAAATCTGGAATATGGTCTTGATGACATGTAACTGATTGAATGTTTGACAATGTTAAGTTGAAGATGATACAAGACATTAAATTAGTTAATGGTTTGTATTGTCATTGATGTCAACTTGATATCATCTATATGGTCATATACATAATGCCAAAGACTTCAGAGAATCAATGGAATAAAGGTTATACTTTCAGAAATGCAATAAAGTGAAGTATTCACTAAGTGACAGACTACACCGGCGGAGTGCACACCATCGGTAAAGACTGAGATAAAGTCACGATATACCCGACGAGCAATAGACAGTGTTTCCCGATGAAGTAGAATCACAGGATGCCCGACAAGCTATAAATAGTGTTTCCCAACGAGCAAGATCCAATGTTGCCCGACAAGCAAGATCCAATGATGCCCGACGGATGGAGATCCCAAAGCTAACTGAAGTTGTATCGACAGATTTGGCAGTTGTCACCGGCGATGAACTGTAGAATTAACCGACAGAACAAAGAGATCAGAAAATGACAAAATATCTAGCTGGCAGAGCTTAAGGATAGACTTAACTAGTTGTTTTATTTGTTTTATTCAACCACAGTTAAGTAAGTGATTTAAAGATGATTTATATAGTTGGCAAGA
>MU227543.1:3530664-3551668 GCA_018584345.1 Thuja plicata
TTCCTTACCTCCTTATTCCATTGATTCTTTTCCTAAACTTGCTAATTCCTTCATTCAACAATTTCAAAATAACATTGGACCACAAGTGTCCTTATCTGATTTAATGCATTGTAAACAAAACGTTAAGGAAAAATTGACTAATTTTATTGGTAGATTTAAGCATTTGTATGCTCAGATTTCTTATCTTGTTCCTGATATAGATATTCAACATATGTTTATTTCAAATTTACAAAAGGATATTAGAGATAAGATTCTGCTTACTGAATTTACCTCCTTTCAACAATTGTGTGCAGCACTTCACCATTATCAATTACAAGTGAATCAATTTGAGAGCAACACTCCAATGGCTCATGTTCCCGTTGATAAGGGTGACAATGCTCCTAATCCTAATAAGTTTCAGAAACCTAACAACTATGTCAAGATTAATAAATAGACGAATGCGGTTGCTGATCAAGTTGTGGCTACATCCAATAATGCTACTTCTGCATCCACTGCTTTCCGTATGAATCGTACGTTTACTCCTCTCTCTGAAACTTTGCATTCTATAATGAGTAGGTTGTTAATTGCTAGCATGATTACCTTACCTCCTATTCAACCTCTTCTTCCCACCATGATAGCTTCAAAATCCTTTCATTCTAAAGCTTTCTGCCAATACCATCACCAGAATGGCCATGATACTAAAAAATGTTACTCTCTAAAGCATAAAATTCAAGACTTAATCGATTCTAAAGCTTTAATTGTTGATAATTTTGATGGTAATGGGAATAAATTTGTTTCTCCTCCTAATCAAAACCTTCAAATCTATACCAATTCTTTACCTACACATGATACGAATACTATAGCTCAACCATCTTCTGTAGACATTGTTTATGATTCAAAGATGGATGATCTTAATCACATTGTTAATCATGTGGAGAGTGTTGTGGCATCTCAACTTACTGTTCAAGATCCTTCACCTCCACTTCAACTTCCAATTCCACCTAAACCTCAAAAACAAACTAAGGATAAGCGACCTAGGGAACTTTTAATTACCATTGATGATTCTGAAATGATTAAGGCTCCCAATGGTCCCCTTTATATCTATTCTAGGATTGCTAAGATACCTACTTGTGGTTGTCTAGTTGATCCCACATCTTTAATAAATGTCATTACTGAGGAAATTATTTTTATGAAAGGCCTACAACATGATTATTATGATCCATCTGATGCATGGATCCAAACATGTAATGGCTTTCTTTATCCTACAATTGGTTCTATTAACTTAAAGTTGTAGATACTACTTTCATCATTATTCATACTTCTGATCAATTTCAAATCAAATTTGGCCTACCTTGGATAACTGCTATGCATGCTATCACTTCTCCCATTCATAAATGTCTTAAGTTAATTCATAATGGAGAAGTCAAAATTATTAATCATAGTTTGTATCAACCTTCTAGGCCTAGAGATTGTGCTACTCTCGATTTCCTTTGGCCCTCATTACCTAACTCATGTCCTCCTCGCCCTGATCATCTCTTTCGCTCATATCAAGCTTACAAACATCGCAAAATTGTTGAGTTAAGTATGCCTCAGATTGATTCCAACCATGGCCTTTTTCCCACACCTTCCATACCTCCTTTATCAATTACTTCTAATTCTAATACTCAAACTTCTAATGTTTCATCACAACCTATTGAGAATCCTCCTACATAACCTGTGAAGGAACCTGTTGTCATTCCTCCTAGTTCTCAAAATATGTCAACCAAAGCTAAACGTAACAAATCTTCTAATGAACATTGTAAGAATCATAGAGCTAATGCTAGAGCCCATGCTTCTATAATTCAAAACTCATTACCTACTTTCGACCAACCCATGCCTGATGCGTTAGATGTTAATATTCATAATGATGTTAAGATGAATGAGTATGATGATCCTATTCTCATCTTAGAACCCATTTCAATCAACCTTGATGAGGAGGACACTCTCAATGATCCTATTGATCTTAGTCATGAATATGAGACCATTGATCTTGATATTGATCTACCTCAAATGCTTTCAACTCAATTAACAATTACACCTAGTATTGAGCATTGTGATTCTCAAGAGGATCCTTGTTTGGCACTAGCTATCATTCCTATTGTATTGGATATAGTCCCTCTTGCGAGTTGCCCACGTTCCATCAATGACATAAACCAAGATGGGAAGGGTCAGAAATATGCTTTATTGTCTTATCCTTTATGGTAGCCCTGTTTGTGTTTGCATGTTGTAATGTGCTTCTCCCATAATGTATTTGATAAATGTTTGTTAGACTCTTTTATACGACCCTTGTTACTCTGTTGGTGCAAGGTGATAAAGGAATCAACCCTGTTGTACAAATTCTTCTATATGTATCTATATTCTTATATATGTTGTTTCATGTTATTTTGTACTTGTGCTATTGTTTGTAACTATTTTCCTTGTATAATCTGCTTGGATCTGCAACATGGTAGCACTAATTCTTTTTGGTCTCCATGTTGTGGTCCGAAAAGATTCTTCTTCGTAACTCTTAAGTTTTATTTCCTCCTTTGTGATTGTAGTTCTACTTTCTTTGGGGAATGATGTCAATTCATTTGCAATAATATCATATTTCTATGTACATGTTATCTTAAGAGCATACTGACCCCACATTAGGTAGATCCCTCTTGTGTTCTTATGTATGTTTATGTTTTATGTCCCTTGATTTATCTTCCTTTGGGGGCATCTTGCAGTGAAAACGTAATCCGTAGAGTTGTTTATGTTTCTCTTAAAACCATTTCTCATGTTAAAGTGTTAGCAATGACTTTAACGTGGGGGCATACACTCTACTCACTTTTGCACACACGCACGTTTAAAATAGTTTTCAAGATTTAAAAACTTTTGCCTTTATGGATTAAAAAAAAAAAAACTAATCCTTAAAGCATGGTCATTTTTACTTTTTAGGATCTCTTGATCCCTCCAGTTCAAAATTACATGGATCTCTTGATCCCACCAGTTTTCAAATTACAATGTTTTTGATCCCTTTAAGAATGGATCTCCCTGATGGGTTGACTAGTGAGTAGCCACATTCACTAGGGAGTTCAACTCCATCTTTCTAGTTACGCTTTTTTGTGTGGTTCACAATGGGACATAAGTTCTCATTGGGCAAGATAATCACACCCTTTCTCTCTTTTCTTAACTAAGTGATATCTCTCTTATGGTGATCTTAGGTTTGATAAAGACTTAAGTCTCTTGGGGGCTTGAGGATTTCTGTCCCTTTTGATTCCAATAAGATTGTTTTTTTTTCTGTATGTTCTCCTTTACCAAGATTTTGTGTTGAGCTCATACTCTTGCTAAAGTGGGGGCTAAATGTATAGTTGGAAAATGGAAGCACTTCCATTGTAGACTTTTTAGCCTTCCGAGTAAGTGGTTTGGGGTCATATCAAGCACCTTGAATGGGTTCCTGAGTTAGACCTGGCTTTCCCCCTGTTTTTCCCCTCTTTCCACTTCTTTCCAACCTGATTTCTGCATTCTGGACTGTAGACCTAAGATTCTGGACTTCAAGGTCAGGGTTGACCTTTTTGGTCTATGTCAACCTCGACCCTGACCTAGGTCAAGGTCAACCTTGACCCTAACCTAGGTCAAGGTCGACCTCAACCTTGACCCAGGGTTCAAACTTTGGGGTCTTGCAGTTTCCAAATGTCAGTCTTTTCAAAAGTTATTTCCCGCTTCTGGGTCAGCTTTTTCGGGTTCTGAAGCATTGGTTCCTAAATTATATTTAATATAGGTCCTCTCCTAAGGGTAAAAGATTTAATGATAATTTAATTCTCCTATGTCATCCTCCTTAGAAGATTGTGCCCTAATTACATATAAGAGGAAGCTTTCTCCTCTCATTTTCTCTAAGAAATATTGAGAAACTAAGTCCTCTATTGAAGCCTAAGCATCCTTGAGCAATTGAGAACCATCATCAAGTGAAGATTCAAGCAAGAAATCAAGAAATATTTGAAGCAAGGATTCATCCACCATCAAGCCTTCAAGCATTCAAAGAGATCCATTGGAGGCCATTGAAGGATTTAAGCTACATAGTGCCCTTTTGGTGATCTCTCCATCCACCTTCTTCCGAGCCTCTTCTAAATCAAGAACCCATTCAAGACTTGGTGTTATAGATCTACAAGAAAGAGATTTAAGACATCCTACCATTCTACATTCTACATATTTGGTGCATACATACTTGTGGAATCAAGGATTCGAATCCTCCACAAGGACTTTTTTAAGCAAGGTGAATTTGTGCATTTACTTTGTTTATCTTTATGCAATTTCAATTACATATATTTGAGGTTAATTCCAAAATTGGGGTTTGACCAAGGCAAACCCCTCCCCCCAACAAACAAACCTCTTTTTCTTGTAGGTATAGGTTTGGGACTACAGATTTGGACTCAGATCTGCATACCCTTTTCGGCTTTCTTCCAGACTCCGCGAACAGATTCTCTGTTAGACCTCTGCAGGTCAAGGTTGACATTATTGGGTCAGGGTTGACATTTGTGGGTCAAGGTCGACCTTTTTCATAAGACGATGTCGGATCAGAAAAATATTTATGGGTTTTTTTCGTCTCTACGTTCCGGTTCCAGATCATACTTCAGTTTTTTCAGAAATAGAGTACAAACCTCAGAAAATAGCATTCTTTGATCTGCAATTCTTTAAGGTTAGTACATTTCTACTATTTCTTCAATTACTATCATAAATCATATTTACATATTCAATTAACAGAATTTAAGATCTTCTTCTTTACTCTCATTTCCAAATGGTTGATTCATTTGTGCATTAATCCCTCTTTTGGGTTGATCAACTTGGATCTTGCATTTGTGCATTTGGGGATAAAGGTGGAACATCTTGTCTTCTCCTTAATCACAATTGCAATATACAATCAACACAATTTAATTTAAATGTAAAGGTTAGGGAAATACACAATCAAACCCTAATAAAACTAAATAAAACAAAAGAAAGAGTTTTCTTCCTTTACAATTTCAATGGTCAAAAAATATAGATGCACTGATGAAAATGTTGATACCACCCGGGGAGAAGTTGGGTGAAGGAAATGGATAGATGCAAAATAATGGGGGATATCTTGTCAATGATGTTGCTTAGGGTGGAGGCCTCTGATTATTCGAGTTGATACCAGATCAGCCATGACGAGGAAGGAGGACAAATTTCACCGTAGTATCAGAAGAGGGAAATAAAACCCTTGCCCCAAAACCAGGAGATTTCAAACAGCTCTGTAGCCATAACCCTCTAAATGCCATTATATTTTGCTCATATCTGCCAAGTTTATATACACACTATTATTATTATTACACACACAAACACCCACACACACACGTGTTATTATTAATATATATCATTAATATTACTATTATCATTTATTAGTTGGGGTTTGTTGTTATTAATTTTATCTTCTTTTTTTCTTTGTATCATTTTCTCTTTTTATCATTTTAGTCTTATTTTTATTTTGTTTTTTGTTATTGTTATTTCTTTCTTTTGTTTTTATTCCTTTATTATTATTATTATTATTATTATTATTATTATTCTCATTTTATTATATTTATTGTTCGAATATTGTATTTTTCATAGGCAATATACTATTGCATTCACTTGTGCACAATTAGTTAATTAGTTTTGCACCAATCAACCAATCATAAGTCGCTATTTTTTCTACGTTCGAGTATTTCTAAAGTTTAGATATTTATTTATTCATTTTCTATATTCTACAAATTACTTATCTCCAATATGATTGGTTGAATTGGTTTGGTGTTATAGGACCCCTTTTTCGGACAATTTCTATCATTTAATTAATTTTGAAATTGTTCTTTTAATTTACAATATAGTATTTTTATTATTATTTTTATCATTAAAAGACCTAAGCCATGGTTTTTATTATATTAAAAACTTGTAAAGATACATTGTCTTCGTTTAATGCGGGCAATGGTAGGAAAGAACGGAGAAGAAAACCTCCAGTCTAGCCCGAGACCAAGCTCCAAAATATGTCATATAATCTGAATTACAAAATAGAATAGGAGGCATTCCTCCTTTACAATTTGATCCCTCACGAGAGGCGATCCGCATCCTTGCTAACCCTAACTATTACCTAAAGTACTTTTGGAAATTTTGATCCCACTTACGCACTACTGCTTCCGTTTGGGAAATCTTTCATATCATTCCTTGTTCGTTTTCTTTCTGAATTACCTTAATCCTGATCCTACACAGACATCACTTACAATAGAAAACTATATCTATATGGTTCATTAGTAATCTGTCACATCTTGAATTTTAGATAAGATAAAACTCCAAAATATTCCATCAAACCACAGTTTTTTGCGGGAAGTTATTAATGTTACACACATTTTCTGAATAATTTACTAATGCAGATCATGATGAAATGTAATTGGTGCAATTCCTATTTTCTTGAACCAAAAATTAATAATAATTCGCCTAAGCAAAGGATTGCTAAATTAAGATATTCCTCGTTAAAGGGAATGCAGCCTTTTAAGGAATATAATTCTACCATTAAATCATACAGTGCCTGAGTCTAAATTAATACCACATGCTTCTACTAAGGTTAGTTATAACATTTCTTTCATGATGAAGGTATCTATAATGTCTTTACTATTAAACTATAATTCAAAAAATAGATCAAAATTATAGTTCAGATATACGACTGTAGTTATGGTATCGGGTGATACCTCGACAACAAAAAGGAATTCTCGGGTTATAATTGCTCAAAGCTTATGAATAAAAGTCTAATGATAAAGTATCTAATGTAATTTAAAGCATAAAAAGCCCTTCCTAGCCTAGCATAAATCCTCTGTCTTTACCCCAAATCTTGCCTCCCGAGGTGGAAGGGTCCACCCCGCAAGAAGGCATCCCATCCTGCCATTCCAAGACATCATCATTATCATCATCATAGATATTTATTGCTTGAGCCACACGTGTCCCGTCCTGGGAAACTCCAAAACCTTCAATGCTTTCTTCTTTTAAGTACGTAGTAAACCATTCGGGGTTATCTGGGCGCTTGATATCTAATAGGGCCGTCAGAAAATTCAGGTTTTGGCTCCTGCTAACCAGGGATGAGTTGAAAGCCTCCCTACTCTCATACCATAAGATAGGGTACTAGGGGACGAATTGTCCCCTAAGAGGGATTTCCCATAATTCCTGGCTTTGGGGATCATCAAGGCTTCATTAATGTTGTGAAGGACAATGTTGACACCTCCAAGAATGTTTTTTTTGAATATTTTTTCACAAATCACTTTTGCAATCTTTTTATCCCTTTCCAGGAACATTTCCAAGGCTAGGAACATTGATGCAATGTATGAATTCACTCTCGTCCTGACAATATTTTTCAAGTAGTATTTTCCTAAAACCTTGATTATAGCCTCTACCACTAATAAGTTATTGTGTTTGCAAGTAAGTCAAATTGATAAATAAATCGTTATATCACAAATTAAGTATGCTAAAGAAATGATACAAAAAATTTAGATGGAATGATGTAAACTAGTTAGTACACCCATGGAAATTGGTTGTTAACTTCAAAAAGATGTTGATAAACCTGACATAAATCATAATTTTTACAGATCTATCATTGGTAGTCTTTTATATTTGGCTGCAACTAGACCTGATATAATGCATTATGTTTATTTGGCTTCAATATTTCAGTCATCACCAAAAGTATCACATCTAAATGTTGTCAAACAAATTCTTAAATATATTTATGGTACTCTTGACTATGGACTTTGGTATCCCAGACATTATGATTTCACTCTTTGTGCCTACATTGATGTTGATTGGGCAGGCTATCTTACTAAAAGGAGAAGTACTTCAGGTGGTGCTTTCTTTCTTGGAAATAGCTAGTTGCTTGGCATAGTAAAAAACAAGAATCTGTTACTTTATCTACTATTGAAGTTTAGTATATTGCAATATTATCTTGTTGTACACAAGTTCTCTAGATGGATCAAACTTTGAAAGATATTCAAATTAATGTTCCTAACCCTATACATATATTTTGTGATAATACAAGTGCTATAAATATCTCTGAAAATCTAGTTCAGCACTCCGGTACTAAACATATTGATATCAATTATCACTTTATTTGAGAAAAGGTCTTAGCAAATGAAGTTTTTTTGGATTATGTGTCCACTAAAAAATAAATTACAGATATTTTGACTAAACCTTTGTCCAGAGAAGTTTTTGAAAAGTTGAGGGAGCGAATGGGAGTCCTTCCTCTCTCTTCTCTGTCATAATATTATCAATATTTGATTAAGGGGGAGCTTTTTATGTTTTTATTCTTCACCCCTCGTAATACAACAAGCTTAAAGAATGTTGATCTTTAAGTCTTGCATTGTTCATTTTAGTCTTATCACTTTGAGCTTGCACGTGATATATAGTTTTTACCTTGATTCTTTAGCTTCAATTGGTTTCAAGTGGTCCTTTATATCTGATCATATTTGTATTTTGTGGGATCACAAAGTAGTGTTGATCTTCAGGGAAGTATTATGATTATTCTCTTTATCATCAATATTTCAGTGATATTATACAGATTATGGATGTACTAATATTTTGGGTCAGCATTTTGATCACAGCTTCTAGGGATATTTTGATAATCTAGTTGCTCAAATCAGGTATACTTGTTTAGTTTCCACTTTTTGTCCTTGTTGCAAATAGGGGGAGAGTTAGTGTATTTGTCACCAAGGACAAAGGGGGAGTTTGTTTCTCTCACCTCTTTGTTGTTGTCCTTGTTTCCAAACACACTAACTATATGGATTACAAGCATTATGATCAACCTATTCCATTTATGGTATTATAATAACTTTATTCTTTCATGACAGTTTAAGGTTAATATCATGTCAATTGTTTTCATGGCAAGGATTATATAATTTAGTTTGATACTAAGTCACAGTGCATCATTCAGATTACTTTTGCATTATGACTATTTTATCATTCGGTTGAACATTTTGTGTTGTCAATACATGGACAAGTTAGTCGCATACACATTGCATCAACGGTGAGAATGGAAACATTCAGATGGTCTTGACATTGCATTCATAAGCTTGGTAAATTTGACATGTCATTGCATTAATGGCATTATACCTATGATCAACATTGCAGAGTTTTAAAGGTATTTCTCATAAATGTGACAAAAGGTTTATAAGGTAACATTTCTCTACATCTTTTGAAGCACCAATATGGTGACCATGGAAAAAAAATTGATGTGCTAGGTAGGCCTTTTGGTCGGTGCCCTAACAACTTTTTATTTTAATTTTTTTGTGATGTGATCAACACATCACTTAGCACTGCATACTAAGTGAGTGTGATCAATGTGGCATTTAATGTGGAATTAAAAGCATCAAAAGTGATGTCATTTCTATCAGCATGTAGCATTAAGAAGTTTGGTTTTCATTTAAAAACCCTAGCTCTTTCGAGCTAAGGCGCCGCCTATGTAGGGAATGATTTGAACATGACACAAAGAAATTGTTCACAGAGCTCTTAATCAGAAAGGCCGCCACCATGTTGAGGTTTGATAAGTTGATGGTAAAAAATTTGGAGACTTGGAATAAAAAGGGCTTCTGAATTTGGTAATTGCATTTCATTCACAGGTGTTTTAATTTCATCCCATTGTTGATTATGTTTTTCTATCAATTTCTTAATCAATTTTAGTTTATTTTTCAGTAATGTGTCGTTTACATGGTTTTATCTTTATGATTATGTGATCACACTTTTTACCCTTATTTGTGTCTGGTTTGATTTATTGCATGATGTATATTCTTTCATGGGTCATCACCATTTGGGTAGCATAGTTTTTGTGAGTTGTCCATTTGTGACTTTGACATGCATTGATTTTGTTCATAAGGTTCTAAACCCTAGTCAAGAGTTAAGAATTTCGAGGGCATTCACTATGATATTATTCATGATCTGCTAAAGGTTTTTTGATGTATACATTCAAGGGTTTCATTTTTCATGCACATGTATATTGTGGGTTTCAGATCTCCAAGATTTCATTCATTTATTCATTGTCTTCATACATAAAATGAGGGTTCATAATGTTTTAGTTTTTGATGCTTCAAGTTGTAGTCCATCATGAATGTTATTATCTTTCGGCATGTTTCGTTACCATCACATATTGTAATGTGGGTCAAGTATGAGGTTATTATACACACCATTCATATTATATGTCTTGTTTTTTAGTTGGAGTGTGTTATGGGTGTGTTTATATTGTCTTGTGATGTGTATTTAAAATAAAGAATGTTGTCATGCATAAAGATGTTATTACACTGGTTGATTATGGTTAAGGTATTCATGATTCATAACATATATTAAAGAAGAAACATAACATTAGTTTATTGAGAAATTATGTTGAATTTTAAATCAAATTGTTTATTTAGTTGAGATTAAAAGATTCAGCTTCTTGAAAGGATTCTTGACAAAGATAAAATATAATATTGTACATATAAAACAGAGGCATGAAAGATTTATTGTTAAATATTTATTAATGATGTTAAACAGAAAAAAAATGCATACACTCATAATGATATGTTGAAGAACACATGATGTGACGATTATTCAATTTTAATTGGGTTGGTTAGTTTGAGATCAGTTTTTGAATCAGATGCTTATATACTTGCAGAGAAGAAAGTTTGAAGACATGAAGATAGAGAGGGTTTTCTAGATTTGAATGAATATATATTTTTTGTTGTACACAATCAGTTATGTACTAATAAAAAATCCCTGATTGGAGAAATAGGGTCTATAATTACATGTTATGCTTTGTTCAACACAAAGTCATTCTGTGTTTAATAATGCACAAGGTGGAATTGTAGGGTCTATACAACAATCTATTTTTCAGACTCTGTATGTAAGAAAGTTGTAAAAGAGTTGAAAATTGAGTGAGGCATATTGAAGTTGATGAGGCAGTGAGATAGTTGTGTAGCTGATGAGGCAGTGTAAAAGATATTTCCAAATTAAGCCAGTGAGATATTTTGAGTGGTTTTTTACCTGAAGTTTTTTCCACTCAAGACATATCTTGTGCATATTTTCATGTGCATGTCTTATCTCTATCTCATTTGTATCATTTTATTTGTTATATAAATTTTTCTTTAAAATTTGATACTTGGTTTTCATATCACTGATTTGCCCCACCCCACCACACCCCCCCCCCCCTCTCAGTGATATCGTACTCCAACGGAACCAACCAAGGAANCCCCCCCCCCCCCCCCCCCCCCCCCCCTCTCAGTGATATCGTACTCCAACGGAACCAACCAAGGAAAGAAGGGTAAGAGAGAGAGGTGGTAGGAGGAAAATGAAAGGAAATGAACATGTAGAGAGACTAAGGGGAAGGCTTGGAGTCAAGGAGTTGAGAAGAGCTTTCCACACTAGGTTGATTTAAAAACCCTCATCTTGATTGAGATTATTAGTGTGGCTTTTAATGGTTATGGTATCATGTATTTTATGATTGAAAAAACAATCTTCCTTAACCATGATTTAGTTGTTCTCAAGGAAGATATGGTATTTTGGATGTGAGTATTCTACAAAATCAAATTTAGAGACCCAAGCAAGACTAATATCTAGACTACACTCTTTGATTCTAGTGTTAATGGATCCACCAATCTCACCAATATAAGGGGTGCCATGAGATCAATCAATTTCATACACTCTAGACTAGAAAAGAGGATATGAAGTATCTTTGACATAGAGGATGAGTCTCCCAGTGGTTGATATTGGTTTGAACCTACAAATAATACCTTTACATGGAAAAAAGAAAATAAGCGAGAAAAAAGAATGTATTAACATAATGAAAAGGAATAAAATAGAACTACATAAGAAAATGTCACCCAATAAATAAAGGCTAGAGAAATTTAAAAAGAGAATAAAGTGAACGACAACAAAAAAAACCTAATGCTAAAAGAAATCAAAGTAACAAACAAAAAGACAAAAGGAAGAGCAAGAACCAACAAAGATAGGAACTGACCAAGCGAATGGGGATAAGAGAGGAAGGTGGTAGGAGGAAAATGAAAGGAGATGAACATATAGAGAGACTAGGGGGGGCAGGTTTAGAGTAAGGGAATTGAGAAGAGGTTTCCACGCTAGGTTGATATACCAACCCTCATCATTAGAGTGGTTTTTATGGTTATGGTCTCATGTAGCTTATCCTTGAAAAAATAGTATTCCTTAATCACGAATTTGACGTTCTTAAGGTAGATGTGGTGTTTAGTATGATGTGAGTGTTCTACAAGAACTGATTTAGAGATTTGATCAAGTCTAATATTTGCATTTTACTCTTTGATTCTAGTGTTAATGGATCAACCAATCTCATCAATATAAGGGGTGTCACAAGACTAATCAATTTTAGACACTCAAGAGTGGAGAAGATGAGGTAAAGTATATTTGACAAAGGGGATGAGTTTGCTAGTGGTTGAGATTGGTTTGAACGATGGATAATTTTGGAGATCTTGTGGGAGATGCCTACAACATAAGGGATGGTGGCAACTTGGAATGTAGGGAATGCCTTCTTTGTTCAATTTTCATGTTATTTATCTATTTTTATAGTTTCCCCTTTTGTTATTTTAAATTTTATAAATTTTATTTTCTATTTTTCTTCTTTTGACATGTGGATATTTTCTTTCTATTTCCTTTTTTATTTCTCTTGTTGTTTGTTTTTCCTTTGTTAGTTTATTTTTATTTATTCTTATTTATTTCTTTCCCTTTATTTTCATTTTTGTGATCTTTTATGATTTTAATTTTTGAATTTATTCTTTATCATCTTTCTTAAAATTTAGGGTTTCACTGGTATTCTTTCCTTTTTATTTTTAAGATTTTAGTTTTTATTTTAGTTTTATTAGCCGATAGACTATATTGTAATGGATTTTCACCAATACCTATCTCACGCTTACAAACCTCTATGGTGTCTAGTAAACTTCGTTGGAAAACAAGGTGGAAATCTCCATCAGAAAATAAGGGGGAAAAATAAGTTTGGAATTGATACACAGATGACATCAGACCTCCAAATAAAAGCAATTTTTTCGTATGGATTCAAATTAAATTAGATTTCCTATATACAATTGAATCAAATATTTTACAATCAATATTTTGATTTAAAATGTTTGTCTCTAGCTCAAAAATTCAATAGTTTTAGGTTTGCTTTTACCTTGTAGCTAATAGATTGAAGCAACAACTTTAGTTTTTGTTTTTTTCCAGAGGTGGAAGCACACTGCAGATAAAACCATACTAATCTTTGTTAGCAACAATAAGAGAAGGATGAACAAGCTTATCAATTTCGCATCCCAAGGTGACATGACAAAGGAGCTTGTTCTTGTCAGAACAAATTAATTATAGTCTACTAGAGTGATTTATTTCATATGTAGCCATCTAATGCACTCTTCAATTCAACTACAGACTCCATGTTCTCAACCATAAATCTCTAGCTAAGGCAAGTTGTAATTGGTACACAATTCAATGTAGTTTTACTTATAAATAGAATACTAAGCATGTATTCTTTAGTGCTCATTTTTTAGTGTTATGTTCCTTCTTTTTTCTATTTGTTCACATGGTATCAGAGCTAGATGGGCTCCGTAGTTTTTGTTGTGGTTGTCTTATTTAAGTGTTTTATGTAGTGGTTGTCATATCAACTCTTCATTTCTGCCAATCACTCTACTTCTTCCTTCACTGCTACTTCTAAGATCATAAGATTTTGAGTTGTACTTCTATTTTCTCTATTTTTGATGTGAGAAGTGAACTGGTTAGAGGTTTCTTATTTTTCTTGCATAGGCCAAATATATGCTTGCAAAATTGGTTGTTTTTGTAGTTTTATATTTGACTATGAGCTTTCAAATGGGGTTGGAACTCATTATTGGATTTGTACACATAATATTTTCTTGATCAAATTAGAGAAAAGATATTGTGGATTTGATTTTTAATGTGGATTATTCTAGCTAACAATTGCAGATTGGCAGGGGGTTTCTCATTTTTGGTTTCAGATTTTTTTTCCTGAATCAAATTTGTAGTGGATATGTTGAAAGACTTTGACTAAGCAGTAGTTTTTAGAATATTATTTTTGTTGACAATAAAGTGTGAGTTTTGGCTACTACTAACTTCTTGTTGACAATAATGGGTGAGTTCTGGTTGCTGCTAATTATTGACATTGAATTGGAGGTAGCTTTGGATTTGGATTTGGATTTTTTTACTAGTGGTGTATTATTTCAGGGCTTGGATTTCCAAAAAATTGATGTGTGCCCTTTGTAATTTTCTTTTTTCATATGGCATTCAAATCTATTGAAGAGTCACACTTGTTGAAAGTGTAATTTGAATATATGTGTATATTTCCATGGTGCAAAGTGTTGGAGAAGGTGAAAGCTAAAAATGGCCAAATTGTAATTTGTGAAGAGTTTGATAAACTCCCTAAAATTTGTGATTCACAAAAAAATTTCAAAGTTCTTGTTTGTTTGGCTCATAAGAAGGTCACTATCAAGGCACAATAATATAAATATTTTGGTGTGGCGGTAGGGGCTTTATTTTAGCCCTATGTTTGTGATTCTTCTTTCCATGGCTACTTCTGAGAACTCAATATTGTGATTAGCAAAAAATTAGATGGTTCTAACTATGCTAGCTAGAAATGTGAGATGAAATTGATTCTACAAATGAAAGGCTTATGTGAGGTAGCAATAGAAGATAAACATGCGGATCAAAATAAACATGAAAAATGGAATAAAATGGATCTGAATGCATGGGAAACTATTTTATGGTAAATTAGTCCAGGAATAAGACGTCATGTTCAAAATCTAAAGTCAACAAAGAATATATGGGAAACTTTGAAGACAATGTATGAAAGAACCAACAAATTAAAAGTGATGGATATTAAAAGACAATTAACTCATTTGAAAATGAAGGCAAAAGATAGTATGAATGATCATATTGCAAAATTGAAAATTTTAAGAAATCAACATGCAATGATGAAGGTTGAGTATCAAGACTGAAATTATAGATTTTTTGATTAAAAGTCTTCCAAATGAGTACCATAATTTTATCTGTGCATTGGGACTAACTGGAAAATTTGACAATATAAAATTAGAAGAAGTGTATGGCGCTTTGCTAAATGAAGAAGATAGACTTAATAAATTTGCTAGTGAGTCTAGTAGGAGTTCTCAAGCATTTGTAGCTAAAGGAAAATATAAGAATTACAATCAAAGTAAATCATATCTACAAAAATAAAATCAAGTAAATCAACAGAAACATAATCATAGGCAGTAGAGTCAACCAAGGGAAAATCAACAGAGGCATAATTTTCAAAAGCAACAAAATGAATGGAGAAATTACAAAAATAATATCAGATGTTATAATTGTGGAGAAGAAGGGCATAAAAGTGATCAATGTCATAAGAAATCACAAAGAAGATTTAATCAAATAAGACAATCATTTTTTTCTCAAGAAGAGGTTGATCATAATATTGTGATAACTTCTAAATAGTTGCTCAAGTAAATTCAAGTGACACATTGTATATTGATCCAAGAGGTATTCAACATATAAATTATAATAAAAACTTCTTCGGTTCTTTAGAATAAACACAGGGTGCAAGGATATTTCTTGGAGATGATAGTTCGCATGCAATTGAAGGAATAGGTTCAATTTCAATGAGAGGGCATGATGGTAAAAAGTTGAAAGTTACAGATGTAAATCTTGTACCTAAGTTAACCAAAAATATTCTCTAAATGGGTAAAATAACTCAACATGGTTATAAGGTTAAATTATATTTATAAAAGTGTCTAATAAAGAATATTAATGATGATTACAAAGTAGTAGCAATGAGAGTTGAGAGTGATGGTATTTACAAATTTTTTGCATATGTTGACAAACTAGCTTATATTACCATAGGATCATCCACAAGTGAGCTTTGACATCAAAGATTTGGTCACTTAAAATATCAAAGCTTGGATATGCTTTCAAAGATGAATATGGTTGATGGACTTGCTTGAATAAGAGTAAATACAAGTGTGTGTGCAAGATGCATGGTTGGTAACACAACATATAGACAATTTTGATAAACCTACATGGAGGGCAAGAAAGTCTCTTGAACTTGTCCATAGTGATTTATGTGGGCCTATGAATCCCACATCAAAAGGAGGAGCTAGGTACATCTTAACATTCATTGATGATTTTTCAAGGAAAGTTTGGGTCTACTTTCTTAAGCAAAAAGATGAAGTTTAACAAATTTAAAATGTTTAAACCATTTGTGGAAAATCAAAGTGGGAATAAGATCGAACGATTAAGAACTGACAATGGTGGAGAATATGTGAACATCAAGTTCAAATCTTTTTATGAAAATCATGGGATCAAATTAGAAATGACTAACATATATACTCCTCAACAAAATGGTGTTGTTAAAAGGAAGAATAGGAAATTAGTAGAAATGGCTCGGTGCATGCTAAAATCAAAAGGTCTTCTTTTGTTTCTTTGGGTTGAGGTTGTTAAGACTACATCTTATGTTTTGAATAGATCTCCCACTACTTGTTTACAAAACATTACTCCTGAAGAAGCATGGACTGGAGAGAAACCAAATGTTAATTATTTTAGATTATTTGGATGTGAAGCATTTTCTCACATACCAGATGAAATTAGAGAAAATAAATTTGATAAGAAAAGTGTCAAGTGCATCTTTGTGGGCTATGATGATCACAAGAAAGGATACAGGTTGTATGATCCTAGTGTAGAAGATGTGTTCACAACTAGAGATGTAAATTTTAATGAAGGTTTATAGGATATGGTACAATCCTCTCCTATTCCACAAGTGGCCATTGATAATGGTGAATCTTCCAATAATTTTGGAACTAGTGAAATTTTCAAGGAAACTTCTAGTATCATTGAAGAATCTCGTCCCTCTCTAAAGATGAAGAGTATTCAAGATATTTGTCAAAAGACTCAACAAGTTAATTATGCTCTAATGACCACCATAATGAAGACTAATGACCCTCAAACATATGCTAAGGCTAAAGGAAACCATGAATGGGAACAAGCTATGCAAAGTGAATATGATTCTTTGTTAAAGAATAAAACGTGGGAATTGGTGGATTTGCCCAAAGGAAAAAATGTGGTCAACAATAAGTGGGTGTATAAGGCTAAGTTCAAGTCAGATGGGAGCAATGAAAAACACAAGGCTAGACTAGTGGAAAAAGGATACTCTCAAAAAGAGGGAATTGACTACACATAAACTTTTTCCCAAGTAGCAAAGATTAGTACTGTCAGGACTATTATAGTATTGGCAACTCATTTTAAGTGACCTCTTCACCAAATGGATGTTAAGAATGCATTCTTGAATGGTGAAATTGATGAAGAGATGTATATGACACAACCCCAAGGATTTGAAATCCTTGGATGAGAACACCTGGTTTATAGATTAAGGAAATCTTTATATGGTTTGAAGCAAGCTCCAAGGGCTTGGTATGCTAAAATTAATGAGTATTTCCAATCTCAAGGCTTCCATAATAGCCCTCATGATCCAAATTTATATGTGAAAGAATTTGATGAAGGTGGCATGATAATAATTGTATTGTATGTTGATGATCTTATCATCATATGACATAACTTGAACAAAATCAGTCACATAAAGTGAAATTTGTAAGATACATTTGAGATGACAGATCTTGGTTTTCTACAGTACTTTCTCGGTATTCAAGTATGGCATAAAGATGATGGAACTTACTTATCTCAAAGCATGTATGCTCTAGACTTGTTGAGAAAGTTTAGAATGGAAGATTGCAAGTGTGTCTCTACTCCACTTACTCCTGGATTAATTTGACCAAGGATATGGAAGGTGAGGATGTTGATCCTACTTTATATAGCATTTGGTTAGTAGTTTGGTGTACTTGACCCACACTCGACCAAATATTTCTTTTGCAATTGGTGTAGTTTCAAGGTTTTTGAGTTCTCCTAAGGTTCCACATTGGTTGGCAGCTAAGAGAATATTGACATATGTGCAAGGTACTTTTAATATGGGTGTTTATTACTCTTCTAGTGGAGATCTTCAACTAGTTGGGTATTCAGATTTAGATTAGGCAAGTTGTGCAGATGATCAAAAATCAACCATAGGTTATCTTCTTAGTCTTTGTTGTAGTTCTATTGTATGGTACACTAAGAAGCAATCTACTATTGCTTTGTCTACTACAGAGCTTGAGTATAGCACTGCAAATGAAGCAGCTAAAGAAATAACTTGGCTATGAGCTATTATGTCAATACTCGAGCAACATCAGGAAGGACATTATTTACTTCATTGTCATAGTCAAAGTGCCATGATGTTGTCCAAGAATCCAATGTTTTATGCTCGAACAAAACACATGAGGTCTATTACCATTATATCAGGCACCTTATCTAGCAACAGGTGATTCATCTTCAATATTGCAAGATAGAAGGTCAACCAGTTGATATTTTTACAAAGGCGTTATGCGAGACTAAGTTTGTATTTCTTAGAAATCGTTTAGGATTACGAGAAGTCACATGACTATCTCATGGTTGTTATTCAGGAGGATTGTAGTAAATTCCTACCATTGTTTTAAGTAAATAAGTGATTGTAAATTAGTACCTAACAAGGCTTTAGGCCGAGACCGATGTTTCTAGATTATGAGGGAATATTTTAAATAATTAGTATAATAAATTTATGGGGTGGTGTCAGAATTAATTAATTATAGTCTGCTTAGGTGATTTATTTCATATGTAGCCATCTAATTCACTCTTCAATTCAGCTCCTGACTCCATGCTCTCAGCCATAAATCTCCAGCTAAGTCAAGCTGTAATTGGCACACAATTCAATGTAGTTTTACTTATAAATAGAATCCTGAGGTGTATTCTTCAATGCTCATTTTTTAGTGTTATGTTCCTTCTTTTTTCTATTTGTTCACATGGCCTTAGGACGGGACCCATCTTTTCTAGATTATGGAGGGATGTTTTAAATAATAGGTATAATTAATTTATGGGGGGATGTAAGAATAAATTAATTATAGTTGCTTCTATTTCATATGTAGCCATAAATCTTCAGCTAAGACAAGCTATAATTGACACACAATTAAATGCAGTTTTACTTATAATTAAATCTTCAACTAAGGCAAGTTATCATTGACACACAATTCAATGCACTTTTACTTATAAATAGAATCATGAGCCTCTATTCTTCGGTGCTCATTTTTAGTGTTATGTTCCTTCCTTTTTCTATTTGTTCAAAGTTCCATGTTGAAAAGGCAAGGCTGCACGAGCAACGCCATTTGATATGCCTACACTTGTTTCTTAGATCCCCAATGAAAGAAACTCTTTTTTCACAATTGTTGTGGCTATACATCTTAGCACAATGACTTCTTTTGTAATGGTCCCACGGAGATACTATCGATTTCAAATGTTTGAAATTGGGATAATGCATGTTCTATCTACAACCTTGGAAGGGATACGACTTTATTTGAATTAAAATTTTCTCTTCGATGGCATCCCAACAGAGCTGAGAAATAATAACATATTAAAGGACTTGAGGTTACATATAAACAAGTTACAAGAATTCATCCCTCTTGTATTTGGGTAACCTGTAGAATTTACAAATTTTGTTCCTGTCCAATAATTCACTGGAATGCCAGATTCCTCTGCAACATTTCAGAGGAATCTATACAAGAATCAACTCACAGGAAGCAAATATTTCTTTGGCCTCCTCCCCTCCGATTTCCTATTTTCCAATCCTAATGTTGATCACTTGGACATGAAGGGAAACAAATTTGAAATAACAATACCATCTAGCCTTAGGCATTGCAAAAACTTGATCTTTATGGATTTCTCCATGAATGAGCTCAGTGATGCTTTGCTTCTAGAATTGGGGCAAATTTCAAAGCTAAAGCTATTAAATATTGGCAACAATATTTATTGAGTGGTAGAATCCTAGATTCAAATGGGCATCTAAGTCAAATGGGATTCTATAGGTGCTAGATTATAGTAAATCTACAATATAAGCTCTTCCCATTCAAACATAGGCTTCAATATTGAAAGCTCAAATGACATTCCACGCTCTAGTGGAATTTTCTATGCAATTATGTTAAAATAAATGTTGGTAGAAACTAAAGTAGATTCTACTCATCAAATAATATACAATTTAATATCTCAACTCTGCTAACGTACACATTATCTTGGTGAAAGGTTTTCTAAAGAGGTGAACGATGATATGGCTTGGCACGACACAAGGGATCTCAACAGCTACGTACAGATTGTGTTACATGCTAGCGATTCCCATATTAAAGTTATCGATCTAATTGATTGATGGTCAATTGATCCAATAAAGATATCAATCATGATTAAGGGATATGTCTTAAAGATGTGATTAAGTTTGATGATTAAATCAATTAGTGAAGAAGAGTGACAATATTTAAGAACCGATTATGAAGAAGACATGTACCTTAGGCCCCGTTTGTTTCGCGGAATTGGAATTGAGTCAAAACCTTATTATCACAAAACCAGGTTTTGAAGTCTTGGTTTTGCATCTTCAGGTTATAATTTGGACCGTTTGGTTGACCTGGAAGATGGATTAGTCAATCCATCTTCTGCGTTTGGTTGCCAATTTCGAAATTGGAATTGGAATTGACAAATTCCAACTTCCACGTTTGGTTCTACATTGGAATTGGAATTGGAATTCGACAAAGACTTTATAATTTTTTATTATTATTGAATAATGTTTAATTTATATTATGATTGATTTTGTCCATTTTTTTATTTTTTTTATTTTTTATTTTTTATTATTATTGAATAATGTTTAATTTATATTGTGATTTATTTTGTCCATTTTTTTTTTTATTTTTTTTTTAATTTTTTTTAATTGCGCTTCTGATCATACATGTGCTTCTATATTCACAGATAAAACTTGGAAAGGATAGCTCACTTGCTTACAATTTTTTCATGCTTATGCTCATAAAAATATATGTTGATCTCATTTTTACTAATTATTAGATTATATTTTAAATTTATATAAAATATCATA
>MU227543.1:3553638-3565595 GCA_018584345.1 Thuja plicata
GTTCAAATATTCAATTTATATTGTTTTCTTTTGGCGCCAAAATATGTCTTCTTATTTCTACATGATTAGTGTGACACAATTTGTCTACACTACCTTGAACACATTCTCATTTCACCATATCTTACCCATAAAAACATTACACAATAGGCAGGAACTTTGACGCTTGCGTCTCTTGTTATCTATTGGTATTTTTCTATGTAATTAATAAGGGGGGGTTTTAATACAACAGTAGCTTTGTGTAATTACTCTGTTCATCTCTATTTTTTTTTATTTCTTTCTTTCCAGCAAGAGCTCCAAAATATTCACATGGTATTAGAGCTTAGGTGCTAGGAAGGAGAATTTTTTTTGCAGGTACAGATGATCAGAGTCTAAAGATTGAAATTTACAACCTTTTTTATTCTCACTCCATACAACTATTTTGACTGGAAGCCAAAGATTCTACTTCAGCTTACAAGTAGAGCCCTTTATCGGATAGTTATGGATATGGAGGTTGAACCCAATTCAGCAGTTGAAAAATCTAAATGTTTCGACTGCATGGATGAAGCCTTTGGTCTTCTATGCTTATCCATCTCTCCAAAACTGTTGTTTCAAGTTGAGGCATGTACAACTCCCGACCACGTTTGGGATACATTGGAGACACTCTTTGGAAAGCAAGATGAGATGCAGGGTCATATCCATGAAAATGAGCTCAACCTATTAGATCCAAGGAGATTTGATAATATTCAAGATTTCTTCACAAAATTCAAGGCCTTATTGACTCAGCTAAAACGGTGTGGTATTGAAAAATTCAAGGAAGGAAGCAAATTAATCATTTCTATTCTATCTAAATTGGTTCCAGATTATAGAGTATTTGTCTCTTCTTTCCACACAATTAGACTTACAACAAGCACAACTTGTAAGATGCCCACACTAGATACATTCATTGAGTCCCTTACACATGAGAAAGATAAGCTTATAAAATGGGAACAATGAAGAATTCCAAGCCTCATGCACTTGTTGTCCATGAAAGTGGGAAGCACACTTTCAAATCCAACCAACCATATAAAGGCAAAGATAAGAAGGATGCAAATGGATCTACAAGCTCAAAAGGAAATGACAAAAAGGGCAAATCAATGTGCACCTATTGCAACTGTGGGTTCCATCCAGAATCACCATGCATGAAGAAGATCATTGATCTTGTGGCTCAGACTCTTCAGCAACATAATCTTGGTAGTCTTATCCCAGAGAGTGCCAAGAAGAAGCATGAAGACAAATCACTAGAAACAAGAGACAATATTCATGCATTGATTTTTATTCACTCTTCTTCAGATGCATGGATCATATACTCTGGAGCTTCACACCACATGGCAACCACAAGAGATTCTCTTTCTTCTTTGAAATTGTATTCTAGTTCTCCTATTCTTATGGGAGATGGTTCTCTTATACATGCAACTGGAATAGGGAGGGTAGAGCTTAGAATTGGAATTTTTGAGAATGTCTTACATATTCCAAAGCTTTCTATTAATCTTATTTATGTGTATAAAATGACTCAGTCTGGATCTGGAAAGAGAGTTGAATTCACACCATATTCAATGAGCATCTATGACATGCAAGATAACTCCAGAATTGTTGTTGGTAAGGTGAATAATCAATCTCATCTCTACACTTTCTCTAACTTTATTGCTAAATTAGATTCTACATTACTACTAACACATGCAAATCATGAAAGTATAATTTGGCATGAAAGATTTGGATATCTGAATTTTAGATACATGCAACAACTTAGCAAATAGGGGATGGTGCAAGGCTTGCCTACCATAGAATTTTTTGATGGAGTTTGTGAAGGTTGTGCTCTTGGAAAGCATCCACAAGAAAAATTTCCAAAAGGGATAGCATGGAGAGCCTCTTCTCCTCTAGAGATTGTTCATAGTGATCTAATTGGCCCATTTCCTAAACCTTCTATTAGCCAAGCCAGATATATCCTAACATTCATTGATGTTTACACAAGATACACATGGGTGTATTTTCTCCAATTCAAATCTAAAGTGTTTGAGAATCTCAATATTTTCAAAGCTCATGTAGAGAATGAATATGAGCAAATGATCAAGATGCTCTACACAGATAATGGGGGGGAGTATGTTAACAATGATGTCCAAAATATTTGTGATGAGGCGAGAATATAGTTTCAAAACATAATTCCTTACACTCCATAGCAGAGTGGGGTAGCTGAGAGGAAGAACCGATCTTTGAAAGAGATGGTCAGTTGCATGTTGCATGCTAGGTCCCTTCCCTCTAAATTGTGGGTTGAAGCAATCAATTGTGCTTCATACATACAAAACAGATCTCCTCACAAATATGTCATAGGAAAAAATCCTTTTGAAGAATGGAGCAGCATGCAACCAGAAGTTACACATTTTTGAATTTTTGGATCACGTGCATGGGCTCGCATTCCTATAGAAAAGTGTATCATTGGAAAATGGAAGCACTTCTAGTTAGGACTGGTTTAGCCCTCTGAGTAATGGTTTGGGGTCATGTCAAATGCCTAGAATGGGTCTTTGACTTGGATCTGGCTTTTTCCCTGTTCTGCTCTGTTTTCCACTTTTCTCCTACCTGTTTCTGGCATCTTGCCCTGAGATCTTGAGGTTCTTGACCTCAGGGTTAAGGTTGACCTTGACCCTGACCTAGGGTCCAAATTTCAAATTCCCACTATCTCCGGATGTCAGGGTTTGGAAAGATTTATTTCCCGCTTCCGGGTCGGCTGTTTCAGACTCCGAAGTAATGACTCTTAAAAATATATTTAATATAGGTCCACTTCTAGGGGTATAGGCCTAATTGGAATTTAATTCTCCTATGTCTGCCTCTCTAGAAGTTTGTGCCCTAGATTTGTATATAAGGAAGCCTTTCTCCTCTCACTTTCTCTAAGACAAGCTAAGCTAAGACTTGAAAAGACGCAAGAAGATAAAAAGAAATCAATTGAAGGATAATCGATGCATGATCTATCAAAAGAATTCAAGCATTCAAGCCTTCAAGCCTTCAATTCATCAAGGAGATCCATTGGTAGCCATTGAAGGATTCAAGCTCTATGGAGCCCTCTTGTTGAAGATTTCTCCATCCACATCCACTCAAGCTTTTTCCTATTCCAAGATCCATTCAAGATTGGTGTTGAAGATCTAAAGGCAATTGATATGAGACATCCTACATCCTACATTCTACATTCTACATCCATTTGGTACATCCATACTTGTGGATCCAAGGATTCGAATCCTCCACTAGGGTTTCAACATAAGCAAGGTGAATTGTTCTATTTACTTTGTTTATTACTGCAATTTCAATTCTATTATAAGGTTAATTCCAAAACTGAGGTTTGACAAAGGTAAACCCCTCCCCCCCAACAAACAAAACCATTTTTCTTGCAGGTACAGGTACATGACAACTAATTACAGAGTAGATTCGGATACCCTTTTTGGCCAACTTTTGGGATCCGCGAACAGAATTTCCGTCAGAGCAACGCAAGTCAAGATCGACCTAAAGGGGTCAAGGTTGACCTGCATCTGGGTCAAGGTCAACCTGGCACAGAAAGGAAAAACAATTCTGGGTTTTCTCTGTCTCTGTGTTCCTATTTTGGATCTGGTTGCAGAAGTTCCAGAAACTCAACATAGACATCATAAAATAGGTATTTCCAGATCTACTATGTTATGAGGTATGTTTGTTATTTCATTATTCCTTGCAAACATTTCCAGATTTATATTCCTTATCATAATAATTAAATTTAAGTGGTTAATTGTAGTATAGGGTCTCTTTTATGCACAATCCCCCATTTTTCTAGAACCCTATCCACATATTTTCCTCTATACAAAAAGAGGAAGGATTTGTAGCCTCAAAGCAAAGAATGCATCTTTTTTGGATATCCAAATGGTACAAAGGGCTACAAATTGCTTTATCTTTCTACATAAATGCACTTCATTGAGAGGAGTGTCTATTTTGATGAAAGTCCCATGCATGCATCTCCAGAGCAACTCAAAGATTATACATGCAATCATTCTGATATGAATTTAGATTCATCCAATTCTAAATCAAATGAACATGTGCATCCCAATGGAAACCAAAGAACAAGGAGCATGGCGGATATATATGTTGCCCCTAATTCATTTTCAAATGATCCAATCAAGCCAATGCACACTTATGTAATTCAAGAATATGATCCTCAAATGTATGCAGAAGTTGTAGGAAATCCTCATTGGGAAGAAGCCATGGATGAGGAGTACAATTCTCTCATTACAAATCAAACTTGGGACTTAGTTTCACTTCCATCCAATCACAAGCTTGTAAGGTGTAAGTGGATCTACAAAACAAAGAGAACATCAGACGGTCAAGTGAGTAGATATAAAGCAAGGTCGGTAGCCAAAGGTTTTTAGCAAGTTCATGGCATTGATTATGATGATACTTTTTCTCCTATGGCAAAAATGGACTCAATTAGATTAGCTCTTGCCATTGCAGTAGCAAGCAAGTGGGAGATTTGTCACATGGATGTGAAGAATGCATTTCTTCATGGTGATCTTGAGGAGGAGATCTACATGGAGCAACCACACAGATATGTACATGATTCCTCCTTAGTATGCAACCTCAAGAAATCACTTTATGGCCTCAAGTAGGCACCTAGAGCTTGATATGCTAAAATGGATTATTATCTTTTGTCTCAAAATTTCATGAGATGCAAATCTGATCCAAATGTTTATATGTTGAGAACATCTGACTCTTAGTTGCTCATAGTACTTTATGTAGATGATCTACTAATAACAGGTGATTCATCCACAACTATTGTTGCAACCAAAGTAGCTTTGCATGATCGATTTGCCATGACAGATATGGATCTCCTCAACTTTTTTCTTGGCCTTGAAATCACCCAGATTGAATCAGGTGTCCAAGTTTCTCAATACAAATATGCAAGGGATCTCTTGACTCACTTTCAAATGACTGATTATAATCTAGCCACCACACCTTTCTTGTCAGGGATCAAGCTTGAGGATGGAAAGGATACACCATTGGTTGATTGCACACTCTATTGTCAGCTTGTGGGGAGTCTTCACCACACCTTTCTTGTCAGGGGTCAAGCTTGAGGATGGAAAGGATACACCATTGGTTGATTGCACACTCTATTGTCAGCTTTATCTCACTCACTCTCATCCAGTTCTATCATATGCAGTGGGTGTTTTTTTCTAGATACATGCAGGAGCCTCATGAGCTACATTGGAAAGTTGCCAAGAGTATACTTCGCTATGTTCAAGGAACCATCAGCTATGGGATTCATTATTTAGATATATGTACATTAGATCTCATTGGTTATACTGATTCTGATTGGGTTGGTGATAGCATTGATCGCAAATCCACTTTAGGATATGTACTCAATTTGGGATCTGGTCCAATTTGTTAGTTAAGTAAGAAGTAATCTTCCATTTATTTGTCCTCTACATAGGTTGAATTTATAGGTGTACTCAATATTACCATTTAGGCTATTTGGTTGTATAACTTCCTCACTGAGCTAGGTATCCATTTTCATAGTCCAACTCTCAATTGGTGTGACAATAAGAGTACACTAGCAATTTGTAGAGATTCAGTACAATGAAAACATACAAAACACATCGAGATCCACATGCACTACATCTGAGATTTGATACATGATGTCATCATAGATTTGTAGTATTGTGCCATGTCTCACCAAATTGCTGACATCTTCACGAAGACATTCACTGAGCAGAAGTTTCACTTTCTCTGAGATCTTCTTGGGGTGAAAGACATTGTAATCCAATAGTTTTATTACCTTGTTAGCATCTTTTTGAGGGGTGGTTTTGTTCCCACCGGGTTTTTTCCCTCTTTCCTCATTCCTTTCTAAGTTAGAATTAAGGGGGGTATTAGTGTGTAATTCCAACTCCTCGTTCCAACTTCAACATAGGTGTTGTTTTCTTTAATCGTCATTTTTAAACTTTCAGTTTGAACCAATTTTTATGGATCACCACAATCTCCTTTTATGATTGCATGTTAACTTTAACTTCCCTTCTTATGTGGGTTAAGAGCTTTTATTATTATCTATTGGTATTTTGTTGTGTAATTAATTAGGGGGAATTTCAATACAACAGTAGCTTTGTGTAATTACTTTGTTCATCTCTGTTATTTATGATTTCTTCTATTACTCTATTTTTCTTTCTTTCCAGCAAGAGCTCTGAAATATTCACAATCATCACTGCAAGTACATAAAGATTAGTCAGAGATGACATCATACTTGAAGCATACTTATATTGATATATCGGAGATGACTTTTCACATTGTTTAGAGCATAATACTATCGACATATCAGATACAACATGTTACAATATACAATGCATATTGTTATTGTTGTACCAAGATGACCTACATATTCACATGTTATCAATTGTATATCAGAGACAATAATACCAGGTAACTAAGATTATTCTCAAATGAGCATATAATTATCCAGGCATATCAAACACAACCATCATATATTGTTGATAGATTGTTATGCAATCATTATCATTCTATAACAACGTATGCATTCGGAATTAAGAATCATATAATAGAATTTTTTTATCACCAATTGTTGTATATTCCTTGAATTGTTAAATTACAAGTAGTGTCTAAGTTTATAGAGAAAGGGACATTACAGTATATGCAAGGGAAAATGAGGCTTTACAAATGTTAAGTCATAAAGATAGTATTTGTATACATCATACATAAAGATTTTTAAATCAAAACGGTATGAATTGTGGACACCAATCATTTTGTTTACAAAATTTAATTTAAACTGAAGAAATGTTAATAACAAAAATTAATTCAATTCCATAGATAATTAAAAATAATAATAGTCATTCTAAAAAAATCAAAAAATCTATTGGCATAATTCTTGCACCCCTTATATGGTGTAAGTGCTAGTGTATTTATGTCTTAATTTCTATCTGTGATCACTTGTTTTGTCTTGCATTTTTTGGTTTTCTTAATTTATTTACTTCCTTGCTTTTTTCTCTTGTTCTTTACCTTCCTTTCTTGTTTTTGGTGTTTTGTTTTGTTTTCTTAATTCTTTTTCTTGTTCTTTACCTTCCTTTCTTAATTAATTCATTTTCATTTGCTTTATTTTATTTCCTTGCTCTCATTTCTTTATATTAATTTATTCATTTCTTTGGTTTTTTAATTTTGTTGATTTAAATCTACTTCCTTTTTAAATCTCTTGATCCAATCTATTTCATTTTTACTCTCCTCTTATTATAAAGGATCGTTGTGTGTGATTGAAACATTAATAAAAAAAAGCTTGTTATAAAAATATAGAGATACAAATATAAATTAATTTAGATCAATTTGTGCTTAGGTTAAAATTTAACTTTTTAGAATTATCAATTTAAAACTATTTTATTTACTTAAAAGTTATTTTTGTATTATTTGAAACCATTATATTTAGTATATATATGGAAACACAAATTTTATATGTTACATGTTTAGGAAATATTACATTTATTATAAATTTAATATTTTGATGTGTAAATGTTGTCAAGTTTAACTGTAAAGACCACCACAATTTAAAATAATATAAATTCATATAATTCGACAAAATACATAGAAACAAGTATACATTAATGTAACTTGTCTAATTACTTTGAATCAAGTATTTAAATTACACCCAACATAAGGATTTAATATAAAAGTCAATAACAAGGTGAAACATAAAGGAACATATACCTTTACAATGGACCACAAGGTCATGTACAATGAATAAGAAAGGTTTAAAAAAATAAGACCATCCGTACAAGAACTCTTGACATTTGTATCCTAGAAACACAAAGTGGGGGAGAACATTGTCAGAGCGCGTTTCCACCCTACCACGAAGTAGTTACACTTCCCCAAAATCTTTCATGACATGAAAGATATCCAGCCCAGCACGAGGAAGACTAACAATGTGATACTAACAAGAATAATGGAATTAGGTGTGACACGATATATCCAAATACTAATTTAACAATATCATGAGCACACTAGATGCATATTTCCTAAATGTGAAGACAAAAGAAATAATCCTTTCTTGACTTTCATTGGAGATCTCAGTTCCATCTCAATCACATTCAATAACTTGAATTTATCTTAAACATCAACATATACTAACATTAATTTAATTCATATCATGCAAGATATATTTTCTAAATGCAAGTTACCTCAATTTCTATAAGAACATATGTTTCCATGAGGATCCATAGGTTGCAAGAGCTTACTCAACCATACATAAGTATTCAAGATAATTCAAGAGAAAGCCAAGGGAATATAAGAGTGATACATAATAAAAGAGCATCATTTTAAGCGAATTCCCCCATCTACTGCTCAAACAAAGTTATTCTAAAAGGATATACTTGACTACATTCATGAGTATACTTGACATTAAGAATATAAACTCACATCTTTCCAAAACTTATTAAAACCAACTCTTACCTATTTAGTTCATTTCTAAGAGAAAATTTTGAATAGCACGCCCCTTGATACTAACACATGCTACATCCTTATTTCAAAGATATACATTTCTATCATGCTAATATGATCTTCTTAATCTCACGTCAAACATTCTTGTCTTGAAGGTTCCATAATGACCATACCGTGCAGCTAAATAAGGTGTAATATTTAATTCATTTATTATGGTAGCCACATTATCTTTTTATGGTTATAAGACGTTTATTCCTTGTGTACAAATATCGGTTACTCCTTACTTTCCCTTTAAGTGATTCTTTCAACTAAAAAGCCTCTAGATCGTTGGTATTATATTGTCCTTTTGGGTTATTCCCCAATAACACTAATGAGTTTGAAGCGTCCATCACAATTGATATGAAGGAGTGACAAATTATAGTAATATTAATATAGAAGTGTATTCAAATAATGAAATTTTAAGATGGTCCAATTTTAATTATAACCCATGAGTTGACAAAGTAGGTGACAAGTCTAAAATGTTCATAACTACTTTACATGGACGTTTAGATCCTTTATTCTTCTTGGCAAACATTCTCCTTCTATATCCATTGATAAGTTATGTCAACTGTAATCTATATACAGTCTAAAATAAAGTTTTCCTTACTCCCTTATATAAATGAAGGAATGCTCACTACTCTTCTACATTATTCGACCTTACATGCAATCTTTTATTTTAAGGCTTAAAAATAAATAAAAATAGACTGAATAATTAATTGTTAAAAGAAATAGATCTTATATTTACAAAAAGGATATTTTTAACTACAAAAACTAAAACTATATAAAAAAACTCTTATTTTAATAAAAAGTTACTTTTGAAATTTCTAAAGAAAATTAATTTAAACTTAATATCTAAAAGACTTGAAATCTAAAAGCTTGATAAATGATTTCTTACGTGAAACTTAAGCTCTAGAAATTCTAAGGAAAGCTTAATACTAAAATTCTAAGGAAAGCTTCATATTAACTATAAGAAAGAAAGCAATAAGGTAAAAGATTAGCGTCGGTTTTAAAAGGAAAATAAATGAAAGAAGAAACTAAACCGGCAATAGCTGTTAGCAATGATGAAGTGGTAATGAAAATGTTGCGATAAAATAGCAGACGTGAAAACAAGTGTTATTTGGACAACGCTCTTCACGGTGATAAAGATAGATGATACAAACTGGTGGTTAATTGAATATTTTCATATCATTTGTAAATTCGTATTTAACAGGTAGAAGCTTTCAACATGGTATAAAGACATATAAATTAATTCAAAATTTGGGGTTATGACATTAACGTAAAAGATAGGAGTAGTTTTTATAAACTGTACATTTACACCACTTGCTCCAATTATAGAACACTTCTTGGTATTAATAAGAAATATTAGTCACTTGTTCCATGTGATTACTGTTGGTTTCTGTTAAGCCATGTTACGAACCATCGATGCGCTGCACATCACATCACAGGTGATCAAGGGTGCACACCTCGCAACAATCTCCTCAGTGCAAGCGCAGGGTTCGAACCTATGACCTTGGTTTTGATTCCAATTGTTGGTTGTTGTTGCACCAAACAATTGACTTATTAATGCCTGATATAGCCACTGGACTCATATAAGTCACAAGAGTCGATTAAGCCATATCACGAAGCACCCCTGTGCTACACAACACAATGAGACCAAGGGTGTACACCTTGCAACAATTACATATCTTTTGTTGTTGAAATCTACAAGTATAAATAATCCCTTGCAAACTTTTATTTAAGCATAAAGAATATTCTCCTACAATAATGGAGGTGCTATAAATTAAAAATGGAAATTGAAAGATGGAAAATAGATAGCCAAGGAATAAATAATGAGTGCACTTATCTTCTTCCTTCCTCTTTTACATTTTCCTTCAAAATTTAAAAATACCACATGAATGCATACATTTTCTTCCCTCCTCTTTTTCATTTCCTTTCAAAAACTTAAAGGAAAATTGTATAATAATTCTTATTACCAAAGTTCATTAATTATCCGATAGGCTTCCTATGGGGAGAAACCCATGACCGGAAATGTGTCCCACGCTTCAAAACCGGTGTCGCAAACTCACATTTTCTTGCCAATAATTCGGGAATGGTCAAAAAATTAATGCAAGAAAGGAAAGGCTAAACAAACACATCACTACCCAGGGAAAAGGTTAACCCGACACATGCACCTCCCATGAGTAGAACTGCCTTCGGGAAGTTTTAAATAGACATCGCGGTCTTCATTAGAACCCAATGCAATTTTTAGATTAAGCAAATGAAGAACACTAACAAATGCCTCACTGACATTAATCTTTGCTATAATTAAAATTTATGGGTGATTAAGTTTGGGCTGAAGAAGTTTTTGGGGAAATTCATTGCAGGGAGCTCGATTTAGAAGGGCTTGAAATCCAGCTTGGCGCTAGTAGAATTCAACTCAAATCATCTTCAAAGCATATGGCTCAAGTTGTACATATTGATTCTTCTCAATTGAATGTTACCCAAAATTGGAGCTTATGGTTGCCCAAAAATGTTACAGATTAAAATAAAAGAGGTTTTGTGTGTTTCCAGTATTTTTGGTTTTTAATTTTTAAGTTTTTTATAATACTTAATAATTACTTATTTGTTTTTTAAGTATTAAACATATTTTAGATTTTTAATTTGCAAATTTTTTATAATAATTAATAATTAATAATTTGTTTTTGAAGTTTAAAAATCTATCTATAAGCACTACATTATATATTTGCTTTCTTCAAATTTTAGAAAATAATAAATATAATCATAATTTGAAATTTGTTTAATTTAAAATATATTAAAATATCTTAAGAATTTTTAATCATGACTATTGTATTCCTAATTAAAAATAGTTGTCTAAAAATCAATTTTTATATTAATAATAATTCTAATAAATCAATTATTAAAATAAGTGTTTTTTTTCTTTTGTTTCAAAGATGTTATGAAAACTTTGAATAATTTATTTGTTTCTAAGAAATATAGATATATATTAAATGCTTTGGATCTAATTGTGTGAGAGTTTTTTGCATCAATGTTTGAGATCATGCGGATGTAAAAGAGATCAAGGAGAGCAATGTTTTGAACTCATTTCTCCCATTAATCTCTCTTACATCCTAATGATGGGAGTGTGATATGAAATGTTGATGCAAAAATCTCTCACACAATAAGATCCAGAAGTATTTACCATACTGATGGATTATGGAAATCTAATAGAACTTAAATATAGATTTAGTTTAATTTTTTATTATAATTTTAAGTAAAATTATTTTCTTTAATTTAAATGATTTATTGAAAGTAGTAATTAACTTAAAATTGAATATATGAATGCTATTTTTTAAAGATCAGCTAAGCCCCGTTTGTTTGCAGGAATTGGAATTGAGTGAAAACCTTATTATCACAAAACCAGGTTTTGAAATCCTGGTTTTGCATCTTGGGGAATTGGAATTTGACTCAAAACCTTATTATATCAAAAC
>MU227543.1:3583096-3600632 GCA_018584345.1 Thuja plicata
TAATGTCAAAGGGGGAGATTGATAAACATAAAGTTTTTCCATCAGTATGCAATGAGAAAATAAGTTGTTAAACCATCGGTTACACTACACAGAAAGTCAGGTTTTCAATTCAAACTGAAAATGCTAAGCAAAGAGAAAATTGACGACACAGTTTTGCAGTGTAAACCAAACATGCAAACTGAAGATGATAAAGTGGAACCCGATAGGAGTAATCCAACAGAGGAACCTGACAAGCAGATACAGTACAAACTGAGAGAACAAAAATAGTGCAACCCAACAGACAGTTCAAACAAGAACACCGAAAGACAGTCAAATTGACTTCAGAGCAAACTGAGCATCAGACACCAAAATTTAGTTACATCCCAGAAAAAGTGTATCTGACTTCCATGTCAAATAAAACAACTGTATTCTATTTATAGAGTCTTGATTTGTTTTAAAACCATTACTTAAGGGAAAAGCAACATTATTGTAATTTTTTTAATCAGTCTAATTGATTATAAACATGCATACTAGGAGATCAAGGTCAAGTTGTAAACCTGTGATCATAGAGTTAGTTTTGTTATACGTGAAACTACATTATGTCAATATATCTTATAAATAAATGTTGTAATCATTATTTATCATGTATGAGAGGATGAATGTAGCCAACGAGCACATCTATGGATCAGACTGAAAGTTTCAAGAAGCAAAACAACAAAAGATGAAATTGGTTATCAAGAACCAAGAATAGAGGTTATCGAGCAACAAAGGTATTAATCAACCACAATGGGTGATACATTTATACGTGAATTGTAATGGATCTATAATCAGCAATTGTTATATTGCATACACTTAGGTCAATGAGTATTTTTGTCTGCATTCTAACAAGTGTAGCAAATAGAAGAAATCCTTTCAAGGAAGGTGGATTTAACAATCCTATTGTAAATCTCTTAACCGAGTGCACACTAAACAGTGTTCCTAAAGCTCTTAACAGAGTAGACCTTAACAAGTCTCCATAGATACTCCTAACAGGGTAGATCATCAGAAGTGATCAAATTGTAAGCCTTAACTGACCCCTTCCAATCTGCAGATAGTGAATTTTTTGCGGGTGTCATCCCCACTGCAATTTTTACCTTCTAACAAGGGTTTTCCGTGTTACCATATCTTGTGTTATGAGTCAATTACTTTCATGAATATTTCTATGAATTTTTACATGTTTGATTAAGTTTATGAATTGATATATCTTACACAAAGATAGTATAGAACAAATGGTTGGTCACATAATTGATTACACAAAGGATAAAGGTTCAAAGAGATAAAAGTTTTAGAGGTAGTGATTCACCCCTCCCCTCTCAGTACACACTTCCCATTATTTCCAACACCTTACGAGGACGGTGAGAGGGAACGACTGAAGTGGGAGACAACCATCTTGGCCATGGTAAATCTGACCCACTATAATAAAAATGCACTCATCCTCAAAAGGGTGGCTGACAAACCAATGTTGAGAATTTTAACCTCCTCTAGTAGTCCTTCAGGATTGCACAAAATTGTGTTTTTATGCGTGTGGGAGGCCCTTGTAATGGGGGTATAAAAACTCATCATTTGTTTGAACGAAAGTTAAATTAAAACCTAGTTAAGTAGTAAAACTTACCTCTTAAAGCCATTATTTACAAGCCAATCTGACCCTAGGTAGATTGTATGGAATTATTTATTGTTAAAGACCTGTGAAAACGTCTGAGAAAATACACTTTGTGTGGTTTTAGGAGTAAAGAAATAAACTTTTATGTGTGTGTTGTGCTTGTTTCAGCATTTTTCAAACAACAAAACATCCTCAAGATCTGATCACAATTTAAATTTAAAAAAAAAAAAATCAAACAGTGACAGATAACGTTTTCATGGTTAAGTGACACCTACCAACAATATTTTCACGTGTCTAAATTGTTCTGTGGCACCTAACAACCAAAGTAGCGTGTACTAATTTTTAAACTATGCGTGGTAACCTGCCAGTTTGTGTGTACAACTATTAAGTAGTGCATACCAACAATCAAAAATGCATACTAAGTTGCAAAGAAACACGTAATATCATTCTAGTGAGCGTGTAAACAACATTTAAGTAGCGCATGTATACAACTTAAACAATGCATACAGAACGAGAAGGTCAAACAGTGGGTATTTTCCAAGCATTTAGACAAATTTTGATTTCATAATTGGATACCCTTTTGGGAGTTCTACCTGTTTATCATTTTGGATTGGTCAAATCCCCTTAGATTGGAAAAATTCAAAAATTATTTTTAGGGATTGATCGAAGGGATAAGCCAAGAAATATTTGATTCATGCTAATGTTGGCTTTTAGTAGATCTCATTATATCAAGTCTACCTTGCAATCTGATGGTACATATTTGAGGCAAGAAATTCCTTTCCCAAGTGACACATTCACTTCCTCACAATGAATAGTTGAACCTACAAAAGAGGTGGAACCAAATAGGATGTCTTTTCCCTTTGGTAATATGGATCCCGACCTTATTAATCTTTTCAACAAGGACACAACTAATAACCAAAATAGTGGAAATACATATGCTAATATTAATGGGGGTAATAGAGGAGGAATTGACCCTAATAACCAAGGTGTGGACAACAATGGAGGTAATAATGACCCTCAAGATGAGGAGGCTACCAAGGAAAGAGTAAACGAAGCGGTGCAAAGTCCATTCTTCATGAAACTCATGGAGAAAGTTCTAGAAAGAGATAGGGAGAAGTATTTCTTCGACCTACCACAAGCAGGGGTAAAAAATCCCCATGATTATGATGTTGATCAATTGAAAAAGAAATAAGATGAGACTAATCACATTGAAATCATGAATAAACAATTTAAGTTATTTCAAATGCAATTGAATATCATGAAACAAATGGGGGTTCCTAAACCCTTTTCAATCGAAGAATTATTGTTGGAAACTAAAATTGAAACAATTTTTATATTTCCATTGATGTCAAACCTTAACTAGTAAGATAGTTGTTATCTTGTAAAGTGCCGTATCAATTGATTGATGAAGAAGATTTGAAAACAAGAGATAACAAGAAGACTTGGTGAAATGGTTGAGTTATGTGAAACTACAATGGGTACTTGATGAGATCGCACCTTGACAAGGTAATATATTATTTACCTTAAGTCTAAGTAACATTTGGATGACTACAAGATTAGTCTTGACCGAGTTGCAGAGTAGAAGTTTAAGGAACTTAAGTTTGTGTCAAGTGATGTGAGTATCGATCGAGCGCTAGTATATGTTGAGCAAATTTATTGTTGACCAAGCATCAGTATTTTTTGAGTGTCAATTAAATTACCGATTTATCTAGTGATTACCAAGCATTAGAACACAATATTGACCGAGTGTTAGTATTATGAGAGTTTGAGAGAGATTTGAGATCCCAGATGACATAGTTGATTTTCTTGGGATATGTGAAGCGTATTTAAGATAAGGATGATTGTTGTGGAGAATTAAATGAGCATTTAATATATGTTTAATCATTTTTATGTATGGATTCAAGGAGTTTTAGGATGTATTCTATAATGTAGATGGACATGAAATATTAGAAGTATTCGTTGGATCTTACCTAACCCTAAGATCTATGGTAATGATTAAGCGACAATAGATTGACCTACTTGATCAGAGAGGTATAAGATTAACCTAATTGTAGATTATGTATGAGTGTGTAGTATGAGGTTAATTCAGTTGAATGGAAAAATCTAAGCAGAAAGAAGAAATGGTAGAAGAGAGCAGTACAAGACTGCACAGTGGTGATTGCTTGAAGGATTTCCAAGAAGATCTAAGTGATAGAGATGACAATGAAGGCCAGTCATTGAATTAATATTTGAGATATAATTGGATTTGTATTTGCAAAGTGATTTGTATGTTTCAGATCACAATTTTTTGTTACTTTCTAACCATTATATCAGTTGCAAAATCCTTTTAAACAAGGTTAACTTAACAGTCATATTGTTAAATCCTTTGGTCAAGGTGACATTCTAATAGAATGGTCTAAGCCCTCTAACAAGGCTCACTTATAATAGAGTGATTAAATCTTGTAACCAGGTCACATTTAATAGTGTGTATTGTAACCTTTAACTGGGTTGGCTTTTCACAAAGCTCACTTCAGAAGAGTGAAAAATTGGTAGCATGTTACTAGTGGTTTTTCCTATATTAGGTTTCCATGCTAAATCCTGGTGTCATACTTGTGTGAATGTTATTTGATGTGTTTTATTGTTAAGATATTTATATTATGCAAGTTGGTTACATTAGGATAGTAAACTACAAGTTTAAATTATTGATTATATGCTATAGAGATCGAGTGGATTACTGAGTGGATCTGAGTTGGTTGAAGTGTTTGAAATTTAAATAGGTACATCTGGACCTTGGATAACTAATACACCCCCCTCTCATCTATTCTAAATCATTCTAACAATTGGTATCAGAGCTTTGTGGTGCTTGTAGAGAAAATTTTGAAGTTACTTTAAGCTAAAGATCAAAATGTGTAAAAAGGAGGTACCGAGGCTGAACAAAGAGAATTTCCCTGCATGAAAAAGTTTGATGAAGCTACACCTAGATAGAATTGGAGATGTTGCAAAATACTATGTGGAAATTATTACATAACAGTGCATACTTTTATGACGACTCAGCAGATGAAAGAAAAACAAGAACACAACCAAGCAATGTTAAAGATTTCATCAGCCCTAAGCTATCCTAAATTTGAAGACATAAAAGATTGCAAAACTGCAAAATAAATGTGGGTACACTGAAAAATATCTATGGAGGTGATACAAATGTATTGAGATCCAAATTTGAAAGCTTGAGAGGCAATTTTGATGAAATGAGAATGCAAGATGGTGAAACGATTGTTCAATATTGTATCTGAGTTAAGGAGGTTATAAATGCTATTAGAGGAGCTAACAGAACTATTAATGATGATATTTTTATTAGAAAGGTACTGAGAACCTTACTTCCTATATATGATATTAGAGTATCTACTATAGAAGAATTGAGATGTACTCCTGGTAAAAATTTAACTTTGGAAGGTCTAGTTGGTAGATTTACTGCTTTTGAAATGTCCAATTTTGATAATTTCACTCCTCATCATGTTGATTTTGCATTCAAATCACAATTTACTCTTCATAAATTAAAAAAAAAAGTCATGTGAATAGCGATAGTGACACTTCTAATGAAGATCTTGGTGAACTTGAAGCACTTATGGCTAGAAGACTACCGAGAGGAAGAGGAAAATTCAAAGGTAAACTTCCTATAATTTGTTTTTCATGTAACAAAGTTGGCCATATTGCTGCAAGATGTCCTGATAGGAATGACAAGGACGAGAGAAGAGAAAGCAATTACAAAGACAAAAGGGATGACAAAGATTTTAGAAGGTATAAGGACTATAAGGAAAAAGGTAAGAAATCATGCTTTATTACTAAAGAAGAAACTGATAGTGAATCTTACAAATCTGATGATAGTGATATAGAAGTTGTTTATGTTGCTATGAAAGATGATTTTGATGAAGATGACAAAACTACACTTATTTCATATGTGAGTAAAGGTGATAGATAGATAATTTATAGTGGTTTCTCACATCACATGACTGGTGATAAAAGTAAATTTGAAACCTTAAACTATTGCAAAGGTGGTAGTGTTAAGTTTGGTAATGACAAACCATGTCCTGTGAAAGGAAAGGGATCAATAAAACTAATTGATAAGATCATATGTGATAATGCCTATTGGGTTGAAGGACTAAAGTATAATTTTTAAGTGTTGCTCAGTTCTGGATACCGAGTTGAGTTCCATCATAGAAAAGCTAAGATCTTTGATGCTACTGGTGAACTGATTGGAAGTGGAGAACAGACAAGAGGTAATTTTTTCTATCTATATTTATCTGATGAGACATATTTGTTTGCACAATATGATGATATATGGTTATGAAATAAGAGTTATGTCATGTGAACTTTGACAATTTGGTAAACATTAGTAATATGAAAAGAGTAATAGGGTTACCAAGATTGAAGAAACCTGATAATGTTATGTGTAAGCAATGTCAGTTGGAAAAATGACAAAGTCCAGTTTTAAGAGAAAACCTATACTTCTAATAATGTTTTGGAATTGGTTCATACTTACCTTTGTGGACCTATTGTTGTACAAAGTTACTGAGGTGATAAATATTTCATGTTGTTTGTTGATGATTACTCTAGAATGATGACTATAATGTTTCTCAAAGAAAATTCTGATGCTTTTCAGTTGTTTAGGTGGTATTTGGCAAAAGTTGAAAAAGAGACAGGTAAGAACTTGAGATGTCTGAGATCTGACAAAGGAGGAGAGTTTATATATAATGAGTTCAAAATATTCTGCAATGATAAAGGAATTAAAAGTAGATGCATGCTCCAAGGAATCTCCCACAGAATGGCATAGCCCAGAGAAGGAATAGATCAATAATGGATTATGCTATAACATTGATGATAGAAAAGAATGTTGCACAAAAGTACTCGAGAGAAGCTATAAGCACAGCAGTTTATACCTTGAACCGAGTACAAGTCAAGAAAGGTATTGATATTACACCTTATGAGTTATGGTATGGTTATACACCTAATGTAAAATATTTTATAGTTTTTGGGAGAAAATGTTATATACTAAAGGACAATAGAAATGGAAAAATTGATGCTAAGAGTGATGAAGGCATATTCCTAGGTTATTCTACTAAGAGAAAAGCATATAAGTGTTTGAATTCTAACACACAAAGTTGTGAAAAGAGCAAATATTAGAATTGTTGAATATGCATAAAAGAATGAAGTAGAATGCAATAAAGAACCTCAAGATTACAGACCTTTCATTTAATGAACAAAGGAGAGCTCAACAGTGTGCATGAACTAGAAAAAGAAGATATTGATCAAAAAAATGATGTTGTCGAGCAACAACAAGAAAATGCCAAGTTACAGAAATACGTTGTTGAGCATCAGGTGGAAACTGTAGAGCAATCTGAGAATAAAATAGAGACACAAAATGAACCCGAAATTAACTTTGATGATGAATCCGAGGATGAACTGTAAGAGCAAAGAAGACTTGAGCCTACACTAGAAAAATATGTAAGAAGACATCATAAACCAGATCAAATTATTGGAGAAAAATATTCAAAGGTTCTGACAAGAAGCAAATTGAAAAATCTGACATGTTTATTGTGTGAATTGGAGCCAAAATTAGTGAAAGGTGCTTTAGGTAATGAAGATTGGATATAGGCCATGAATGAAGAAATTGAACGAATTGAGAAGAACAAAACCTGGACACTAGTACCTAGACCAAAGGACAAGAATGTTATTGGAACAAAGTGGGTATTTAGAAACAAGTTGAATGAACATGGAGAAGTTATAAGAAATAAGGCCGGACTGGTATGCAAAGGTTATGCACAAGAAGAAGGCATTGACTATGGTGAGATGTTTTCCCCAGTTGCAAGATTGGAAGGAGTTAGAACTCTACTGGCTTATGCATCTTACAAAGGATTCAAAGTATATCAAATGGATGTCAAATCAACATTTCTGAATGGAATACTGGAAGAAAAGGTATACATTGAATAAGTTGAAGGATTTTTTGATTCAATTAAGAAGAATATGGTTTGCAAGCTACATAAAGCATTGTATGGATTGAAGTAAGCCCCAAGAGCATGGTATGAGAGATTACACATTTACCTATTCAAGATTGGATTTACAAGGAAAAATGACAACATTAATCTACACTTAAATTTTGAGAAAGGTAAAGGGATATTATTAGCTGAAATATTTGTTGATGATATCATATTTGGTGGACAAGATGTTCTATGCCAATTATTTGCAAAAGAGATGCAAATTGAATTTGAGATGTCTATGTTTGGAGAGATTAAATTCTTTGTTGGTTTTTGCAAGTATATCAGATGAAGAAAGGTATCTACATTACACAATCTAAGTATATCAAGGAGATACTAAAAACATTTTGCATGGAGGACCCCAGACCTGTAAGTACACTTATGGCTATTGGACAAAAACTATCAAAGACTGATGAGACAGCTAAAGTGAATCAAACTTTATATAGATCAATGGCTGGAAAAATAAAATATGTTGTCCATAGTAGACTAGATATTGCATTAGCAGTTGGGATTGTTGCAAGACTTTTTGCAAATTATAAAGATAGTCACTTGATGGCAATAAAAAGGATTCTAAGATATTTGAAGGGAACAAAGGACTATGGATTATATTACAAGAAGAATGAGAAGTTTGAATTTAAAGTTTACACAAATGTGAATTGGGAAGGTAATGTTAATGACAGAAAGAGAACAAGTGGAGGTGCATTCTAATCTGAATAATGAATCAGATTACAATACCTGTGGTATTGTCAATTTCAATATAAAAACCAGAAGACTAACAACATAATCGCAAGCCAAAAAGTGATCCATTCTATTCAAAATTGGAGTTTATACAAACATGAAGGATCCCAAGAGTCACTAGAATATCTTGGAAATGAAATGAAGAGTCATCATAATTTTTATTACAAATAAACTTTTTAAAACTACCAAAAATTTCAAAAAACTATATTAAAATTTAGGCCTACTTGGAGAAGGCATAACTTTCTAGTCCTAGGTCCAATTTGTGAACCATTTACTTTGTTGGAAAGATAATCAAAAACTGTAGACCCAAATCTATGAAATGAAACCAAGGTTACCCTTCTTTGGAGGAGATCATCCCAAAAATGCTCCGAAGACCTTCAAAAATGCAGTTTACTGAGACATAGAAAATACTGAAAAATTAGATTTCAGTATTTCCCAATTCCATCCTGATCAGTCCTCCCCCCTTGAGAGGCAATGGGCCCCATTGCACTAACCTACTGCAACAAATGAGGAAATTTTGCTTCAATTTTTTCCTTAGCTAACCACTTGCCTTGATGAGGATGTTGACCAGCTCGAACCACCTGATAAAGAGGAATGTTCTGATTTCTCAAAGTCTTTAAAATGACTTCAGTAACAAGGTCACACTAGAATGGAATAGTAGTAGATAATTATGCAGCTTGAATGTGTTCAGTGGCTTGGGAAATGTCTAACAAAGGAGGAAAATAGGGTCTCAACAATTCCACATTGAAAACTAGATGCAGGCCCAAGAAGGATGGAAAATTAAGTTCAAAAGCATTCTCGCCAACTTTCTTCACAACAGTATACAGGCCATAATGAAGAGGAAGAAGCTTCTTGTTTGGTCCATGAAGGCACACTTTCTATAGTTGTAACCATACCTTGTCACCAATCTGAAAGTGATGAGGAGTTATATGTTTATCATGCCTTTCCTTATACTTTTGATTACTCTTCTCCAAAATCTCATGAAATTGCTATTGTGGGTGTCTAATGTTATCAATGAATTTTTCTACTTTATCTACCACCTTTTTAGCATTCAATAGAATATCAAATTGCAAAAATGGTAGTGCTACCTCCATAGGTGCCATTTGTTGATACCCAAGACAAACCTCAAATGGACTATGCCATGTAGTACTATGGAGTGCACGGTTGTAGCTGTGTTGCACGTAGGGTAAGCTTTCATCCCATGTGTGAGGATGTTTTGAATGATACATTTGTAAGATATGAATAATCATTCGATTCATCACTTTTGTCTGCCCATCTGTTTGGGGATGGAATGTTGTGGACTTTGTCAACTTTGTGTCCATTTTAGCCCATAGTGCAGAACAAAATTTGCTAATGAACCTGCTATCCCTATCAGAAATAATGCTTTTTGGCAAACCAAAATGAACCCAAATATGTTCAAAAAATAACTTGGCAGTCTCTTCTGCAGAAATACTCTTTTTACATGCTACCATGATAGCCATTTTAGAAAACTTATCTACCACAACATATACACAATCATGCCCTCGCCTGGTAGTTGGAAGCCCAGACATAAAATCCATTGAAACAGACTGCCATGGCTTATCAGGAATAGGTAATGCTAAGTATAGACCTAACTTAAGGTTTGTGTGCTTTGCAATTGCACAAGCTGCACAAGCTTGTATATATGAAATTATATCCTGCTTCATTTTTGGCCAATAGAAATACTTTTGAAGGATATCAGTAGTCTTACCAATACCAAAATGTCCTGCAACATGGTTGTAGTGAGCTTCCCATATCATTTTCTTTTGTTCCTTAGTGGGTACACATATATGACCAAGATGGCAAAGCAACCCATCCTGCAAGTGAAAATCATAGACACACTTTCCTTCTACCAAATTACTATATATGTTAGAAAAATTAGGGTCAATACCATATAGTTGTTCCCATGTGGATGATTGATGACCACATGAATCCAACACCATTGTCAAACCTGCAATTGGAGGCCTACTCAAACAATCTGTGACTTTGTTACTACTTACTTTTTTATGATGAATGTTGAGGTGAAATTGTTGTAGATAAGCTGACCAACTCTAATGTCTATCATTCTACAACTTCCTTTGTGTTTGCAAGAATTGAAGAGGTTTATGGTCTGTATGTATAACAGTTTTCTTTCCCAGTATATAATTTTTCCATTGTTTGCATGCTTGAATAATAGCATACAACTCCTTGTCATAGGTGGGGTACCTATGTATTGTATCAGAAAAATTTTCACTGTGGTAGGCAACAAGATGCCCATGTTGCATGAGTACTGCACTAAGAGCATAATCAGATGCATTAGTTTCTATCTCAAATGATTGTTGCAGATCTGGGAGGACTAGTACCAGTGCTGAACATACTCTTTTGTTTAACTCTTCAAATGCTTTTTGCTTTGCCTCTGTCCACTAAAATTTTTCTTGTGCTCGACCCCTTAGTGATTGATTGAGAGGCCATGATATATGTGAGAACCCAAAAACAAATCTGTGATAGAAGTTGGATAAGCCCAAGAAGCTGCAAAGTTCTGTGAAAGTTTTAGGACATGGTCAATCTATGATTATTTGAATCTTTACTAGGTCAACATGAACATCCTTAGTATCAATGATATACCCTAAGTATTGAATACTCTACATACCAAAAGAGCACTTCTCAATGTTGGCATAAAGTTTGTGTTATTGCAGAGTTGAAATCACGTGTTCAACATGTTGCAAATGCTCAAAACAAGTCTTGCTAAAGATGAGTGTGTCATCCAAATAAACAACCACAAAAGAATCAATGAATGGCCTAAGAACATCATTCATCAACCTCATAAATGTTGTTGGGGTATTTGTTAGGCCAAAAGGCATAACCAACCATTCAAATAAACCTTCCTTAGATTTAAATGCAGTCTTCCATACATCTGTTGGATCAATTGGTACATGGTGATATCCAGATTTCAAGTCAATTTTTTTAAAGAACTTAGCCCCCCTAAGTTGGTCCAACAAATCATCAATTCGAGGGATTGGATATCTATTTTTCACACTGATTTTGTTCAATGCCCTATAATCAGTACAAAGTCTCCATGTCCCATCTTTCTTTTTAGTTAGGACAATTGGACTGCCACAGGGTGAAGCACTTGGATGAATATGTCCTTTCTGAATAAACTCTTGAATTTGTCTCTTGATTTCATCATTTTCCAAAATTGACCTTCTATATATTGGCTCATGTGGTAGTGGTGTGCCTGGGATTAAATCAATAGAGTGCTTGACTTGACAGTGTGTTGGAACTCCCACCGATGATTTAAACACACTATGATATTCTTTCAAAATTTTATCCATCTCATTTTGTTGATTTGTTGTTATGGCTACCTTAGCATGTGTATTAAGAACAACTGACTTTGTTCAAGGCAAACCATGAGCAGATCAAAAGCTCCAGTTTGAGAAATCAAACATTTACATTGTTTAGCACTAATCAAAGAAGCAATTTGTGTTGGACATACCTTTGGTATTCGATACCTCTTCCCTCTAAGCTTGATTGTAACACTGCATGGCCTGGATTCATACACTCCATGCCTCTAATACATGTAAGGTTGCCCCAGCAAGACATCACATACATCCAGCGGTGCTACATCACATATCACTTCATCCTTGAAAGGCTTGATTGAATATGACAGATGACATTGTTGATTTATTTGAATATCTTTTCCCTCATTTACCCATCCCTTAGAGTGTGGTTATGGGTGTCTTGTCACTTTCAAATTCAATCTTTTGACTGTCTCCCTAGATATCAAATTATTTTGGCTCCCACTGTTAACAATAAAATGTAGAGGCTTTCCATCAACCCACATTTGTGAATGAAAAAGTCTCTCTTCATCTTTGTGATGCATTACTTTAGTAGTTGCAACTATGGCATATGGGTTTACTTCTATGACAAAATCGTTCTCCTTTTTCTCGGAAGGATGTATTGGTGATGATTCAGATTCAACTTCCTCTCCTCGTATTTATGTCATGATATTTTTGATACTTTGACAATCCTTTGTATTATGTGTTGGGGGATTATGCATCTCACACCACATGTCTGTATTTTCCTGTGTCTTTTTTGTAGCCCACCATATGTTCTTAGATGAGTTTGAGTGAGGTTCCTGGGTCGCCTATTTTCCCGCAGATTTATTTTCACCTTCAACCTTTGGCTTATTATTTACAAAGTAGTCCCTCTTCCCTTTCTGCTTGAATTTCTATTCAATTTTTGTAGCATATTTATAGGCAGTTTCCAATGTCTCAATATTCAAAAATTCCATCTTTGTTTGAATATACCTATGAATTCCACTACGATATTTCAGAATTCGATGCTTCTCTGAATCCTGAATACCAAGTTTTATTGAAAGTGAATGGAATGTGTTGGTGTAATATTGCATAGACTAATCCCTCTTTTGTCGAAGCAACTACCATTCTATGTATTTTTGTTCATATACATCCTCAGGAAAGTATGCTTCTTTTATGTATTCCACAAATTCTCCCCATGTGGGCTTGTTATCAAGAGATATTTCAAAGCCATTTTCATCAGATAATTCCCGTTCTTTATTTGCTAATTTGGCTTCCCAGGCACATTTCACGTGGGTTTCAGCTTTGAGGAGAGAAAACATTATTTTTCTGCATTTGAGAAATTATTTACAGAAAAGTATCTATCCAATTTTGATATCCAGTTATCAACAGCTTCAGCATCAACTTTTCCTTCAAAATTTGGGATGTCAAAATTTACCTGCACTTTGAAAGGGGTATTTCCATGAAATGTTGTTCTTGATTTAGAGGGTTTTTGATTCTGTAGAAGGACTGAAAATTGACTCATCATCTCCTCTCGTTGCTTATTTAAAGCCTCTTCCACCAACTGCTTAATTTTATCGTCTTACATCTTCGACTGTGTGCACCTCAAAGGTGGATATTGTGACAAATCTTGTGTATCCAGTCCTAATCTTTGGTAGGAGGAACTTGTGTAAATTGGCATAAAGGAGTGTTCCCACTCTGATACCACTGATCTGAATTATGAATCAGATTATAATACCTGTTGTGATACCCATGGTATTGTCAATTTCAATATAAAAACCAGAATACTAACAACAGAATTGGAAGCCAAAAAGTGATCCATTCTATTCGAAATTGGAGTTTATACAAACATGAAGGATCCCGAGAGTCACTAGAATCTCTTGGAAATGAAATGAAGATTCATCATAATGTTTATTACAAATAAACTTATTAAAACTACCAAAAATTTCAAAAAAATTATATTTAAATTTAGGCCTACTTGGAGAAGGCATAACTTTCTAGTCCTAGGTCTGATTTGCAAACTGTTTACTTCGTTGGAAATATAATAAAAAATGTAGACCCTAATATAGGAAGTGAAACCAAGGTTACCCTTCCTTAGAGAATATTGTCCCAAAAATGCTCCAAAGACCTTCAAAAATGCAGTTTACTGAAACATAGAAAATACTGAAAAATTAGATTTTAGTATTTCCCAATTCCATCCTGATCATTTTTAGCAAAGAGATTAGTCTCTTGGACAAGAAAGAAACATAAATATATTTCTAAATCTACAGGAGAGGCTGAATATGTCGCAATAGCAGTGAATTATTCAAACATAGTGTGGATCAAGAAATTGTTGAAAGGTATGAAGGAAGAGATCACAGAACCAGTTGTTATTTTTTGTGATAACACTAGTGTTATTAATATTTAAAAGAACCCTTATAGGAACATTGAAAGAATATGAAGAGAATTTGAGAGCTTTTTGAGATATTTTTAGCATTTGCATTACATCTAGCATATCATGTTTAGGAGCATTTGTTATTTTCTCATATAATCTTAGAGCATTTTTGAGCATTTTGAGCATTCTAGCTAGATTTGAGCATTTAATTTTCATACATATCTCATTCTAGGATTGTCCTTGAGAGAGATTAAGCCTAAGAGCTCTCTTAACAAAGCTTGGATAGAGAACCATGAGATGATATAGATTGTTTAGCTTCAATTCTTAGACTAACTTGTTTTATCTTTCCATAGAATTGTTGCTTTCAATCTTAATTTCATGAAGGTGTATTTTATTACACACATAATGGCGCCCACCGTGGGGCTCTAAGCCTCTTTACTGACATTTTTATCTTAATATTTGGTTTGTTTTCTTTATTTTTGGTGTTTTTCTTGTATAAAATAGGAGAAGAGCCACGTATGTTGCGCCAAGAGCCACCTATGAACAACAAAACGCCGCCTACAAAGCTTGATTCATCTCCGTCTTTCATTTTGCTGCCGCGTCTAAGATAAAGTGGGCCACCTACCAGATAAATCATGCTGCCTGTTAGATAAAGTGCACCGCCTGTGACTTTTTAACAGTCGCCTACCAGCCATCTCTGACCGCATTTTATATTTCCTGCACCGCTTTCTGGTTTTAATTAGCCGCCTGTGGTATTTTAAGAGTTGTGTTCTAAAATTTAACAGTCACGTTTAAAGCTTTAAATTATGCTTAGTAATATTTGATAGCCGTTGTTTAGTTGTTAAATTTTGCATAATCTCTTTTGCTTTAAATCAAGTTTTAATTAATTCTGTCACTGGTGTAATTCTCTGTGTTTTCCTATTTTGCAGATGAAAAATCACCCAAAGGTACAGAAACCAGAGAAGCAGATCTCAAGGCCTAGCAAGGAGGTAAGAGTTAAAACCAAGAATGATAAAGAGATTCATAATGCAAATTTATTAGAGAGTTTGTTTGAGGAACAGCATTTATATGAGCATTACATTAAGGTGTTCTTTGTGTATAAAAGAAAATTTCATACTCTCTAATTAATTTTGCATCCTTACTTTCTTTAAAAGCTTTAATTGATAAATTGTTCATTTGAAAAGAGCTTTTAGGAAGTATTTGTGTCATTTAAGGTTTTTCCAAGTTTTCTTCACTTTGTTGTGCTTTGTGTTGACTAACTTGTTGGAGGAGATGGAGTGGGAACGATCACCACTAGGTGAGTAAAAACAAGCCAAATACTCAAAAATGTGCCTAGCCTTTTGCTAGCTTTGAAATCAGGTACTTATCTCATCAAGCTTGCATTTGATCAAAATGTGGCTTTCTTTTAAATCTAGCATAAGTAGAAGATCCTCTATTTTGTCCAAATTGAACAAGCATTAGGCATATGCTCTTCACTTTTTGAAGTGAATCAAAAATCCAAATGTGCAAAGCCAATTTGGTAGAAAGATAAGGATAAACAATTGAACCACACATTTCAATTCTAAGAACCTCCTTGTTAAGGGGTTGAAAATGAACAAATATGTTTGAAGTGTTTGGAAAAAAAGGAAAACAATAGGGATATGCTCTTCACTCTTTGAGTGAATCAGATTCTCAAACTTGTTGGACCAAGTTCAATTCCCACTTTTCATGAACATGCTAGCTAATTAGAGCTTTAAAGGGCCTGCCTCCCGAGAATTGCCTTATGAGGATGGTGAGAGGGAATGACCCAAAGTGGGAGATATTTGCTTTTACCGCAATATCATCTGACCCACTATAAATAATGCACTTTTCCTTTATCGAAAAGTGACTAAAACTTGTGCAAGCCATCCTCACTTCCTCTAGTAATCCTTCAGGATTGTGTAAAATCATACTTTTGTGCGTGTGGGAAGCCCTCAAAGGGGTAAAGGATCTTGTCAAGGTTTAGACCAGAATAGGTTGAGACCTGATAAAATAGCAGACCTAGCTTTGTAGAGCCATGTTTAAAATCCAAATTCGTTGATGCTAAGGTAGATTGCTTGGAAGATATTCTTGTGCAAACCAATTGAAACATCCGAGAACATACACTTTTAGTGTGGTTTTTAGGGATATGGTGCAAATATTATGTGTGTTTTGAGTTTGTACTTCATTTTCATGCAAGAATACTTTTTGATAAATATGATCAAAGACCTTAAAATTTTAAATCCTGAAAATATCATTAAAATTATCAAAATCAATCCTGATCAGCAAAGTACCGCGTATAATCATTTCAACGTCGCTTACAAACAAAGCTGGGCCGCTTGTTAAACTTAAAACTCCGCTTCATAACAGTAAACAACCGCTTGTTAACCAGAAAGAGCCGCGTACAAATATTTCCAAAATGCTTGGCATCAGACAAACGCCGCCTGCCAACTGCAGAGCGCCGTGTACAGATTTTCCAGTAACCACATATTATCATTTAAAGGCCACCTACACATAGGTAAGAGCCACCTGGAATTTTTAAAAGGCAAACAGTGGGTATCTACCGAAAGTTTGAAAATAAGAAAATTTGATTTTTGGATACCCTTTTAGACGTTCTACCACCGTGAATACCTAACTTGATTAGAATCCACCATTTTTGGGCATTTCACAAATTGGTCATTTAAACGAGTTCGAAACCTGAGACCTTCTTTTAGCATATGTTAATGCCGGTTTTCAATCGATCCCATTACATCAAGACTACCCTACAACCAGATGGGTCTTATCTGAGACAAGAGTGTCCCTTCCCGGGTGATCCTTTTTTGGTGAATCTCATACACGAACCCATCAAATAAACAGAACCGAGGATGTCTTTCCCATTTGTCCATATAAATCCTGATCAAATTAATCACGTAAACAAGGATACAACCCAACAAGAAAATATTGATCCTAATAACAAAGGGTACAACAACAATACCAATGGAGGGACAAACATAGATCCTAACAATCAAGGGATGAACAACACCAATAACGGAGGTAATATGGACCCTAATGATGAGGATTTAACCGATGAAAAGGTTACCGAGGCTATGTAAAGCCCTTTCTTTATGAAACTTGTGGACAAAGTATTGGAAAAAGACAAAGAGAAATACTTCCTAGACCAAGCACAAACGGGTCTCAAGCTTCCACACGATTATGATTTCACCAAACTCAAGAAAGAAGAAGCAGAGGCTAACCCCATTGATATCATGAACAAATAATTCTAGCTTTTTCAAATACAATTGGACACACTAAAACAAAGTGGGGCTCCTAAACCTTTTTCTATTGAAGCCTTGTGTCCATTTCCATTTGACAAGTCCTTAGTCGTGATACCATTTCCAACAAATGCTATTTATCCAAAATATGATAAATATGAAGGAACATCTGATCCTCAAGATCACTTAAGGGAATTTTGTGCCCTAATTCTAGAGTTCATGCATGACACAACTTACCT
>MU227544.1:12202-25203 GCA_018584345.1 Thuja plicata
ACCTTTTGAAATGGTTGAGTTATGCAGAACTAAAATGGGTACTTGATGAGATCTCACCTTGACAAGGTAATATATTGTTTATCTTAAGTCTAAGTGAAGTTTGGATGACTACAAGATTAGTCTTCACTGAGTAACATAGCAGAAGATTAATGAACTTATGTTTGTGCTGAGTGATGCGAGTGTCAACCGAGAACCAGTACATGTGGAGAAAATTTAGTGATGACTGAAAATCAGTATTTACCGAGTGTCACAAAATTTCCGAGTTATCTAGTGATGACCAAGCTGAAGAACACAGTGATGATCAAGTGTCATTATTTTGATAGTTTGAGAGAGATTTGAGATCCCAGCTGATATAGTTGATTTTCTTGGGATATGTGAAGCATATTTAAGATAAGGATGATCATTGTGGAGAATTAAATGAGTATTTAATATATATTTAACCATTTTTATGTATGGATTCAAGAAGGAGTTTTAGGATGTATTCTACAATGTAGATGGAAATGAAATGTTGAAAGGATTCGTTAGATTTGACCAAACCCTAAGATCTATGGTGATGATTAAGCAACAAAAGATTGAGCTACCTCATTAGAGAGGTATAATATTAACCTAATTGCAGGTTATGTGAGAGTAGTAAGAGAGGCTAATTCAGTTGATTGGAAAATCTAAGCATAAAGTAGAGAAGGCTGAAGATAGTAGTATAGGACTACACAGTGATGATTGCTTGAAGGATATCGAAGAAGATCTGAGTGACAGAGATGACAATGAGGTCTAGTTAGTGAATTAGCATTTGAGCTATAATTGGATCTATATTTGAAAAGTGATTTGTATGTTTCATATCATAATTTGTTGTTACTTTCTAACCATTGTATCATTTGCAAAATCCTTTTAAACAAGGTTGACCTAACAGTCATATTGTTAAATCCTTTAATCAAGGTGACATTCTAATGGAATGGTCTAAGCCCTCTAACAAGGCTCACTTTTAACAGGGTGATTATATCCTTTAACCAGGTCACATTTAATAGTGTGTATTATAACCTTTAACTGGGTTGGCTCCTCACAGAGCTCACTTTGGAAGAGTGAAAAATTGGTAGCATGTTACTGGTGGTTTTTCCCATATTGGGTTTCCATGTTAAATACTGGTGTTATACTTGTATGAATTTTATTTGGTGTGCTTTACTATTAAGAGTTTTATATTTTGCAAGTTGATTACATTAGGACAATAAAGTGCAAGTTTATGATATTGATTATATGATATAGAGACCGAGTTGATTACTGAGTGGATATGATTTTATTGAAGTGTTTGAAAGTTAAATTAGTACATATGGACCTAGGATAACTGATTCACCCCCCTCTCAGTTATTCTAAATCATTCTAACAATTGGGACATTATGATGTGTTCTCAACTTAATTAGTTCATGGTCTCGAGGGTTCTCAAGGTATTTTTTAGGTGTATTAGTGCATCTCTATAGTGTTCTTGAGGCTCAACATGAGATATGTTGGTGAATCAAATGATTCAAGTGGATTTGGATGTTTGTGTGCTATCAATGATTCCTATAGGTATTCTTGGATTATGTGCCTACTAAGTTGGTGCTCCACATCGATTATGGTGATCAAATTTAGAGGATTTTTTAATCGGTGGTGATTTTCTTTATGTTCTTAGCCGTCTTGATCAGTAAAACATTTTGTGGATGTTAGAGGCATGATTGTAGCCCTGTTACATTCTTGAGGTTGATGATAAGGATATTTGATATGTTTTGGTAGACAAACATGAATTTGAATTGTCCTTTTTGGCACGTGGATTTGCAATTTGAAATTGGAGTTGTGTTGACCATGTTTTTTTTTCAAGGTTGATGAATTATATATTGTTAGGGAAATATTTTATATTACAGATGTGTGACTAGTTGGGAAGCAAGTATGTCAGATATGTTGAGGTTCCATCCAAGGAAATGACCTAGGCATAAGGGTAGATTCCATTATAAATTTCAAAAACCTCAGATCATTGTTGTGTTCTTGTAAGGCAGTTAGCGTTCCTCAGGGTTGTAGCCCTCTTATATTTGAGTAGTGAGCTCTAGGCAGTGGGTATGAATGCATGTGCATTCCCCATTTGTAATATGTTATACTTATAAAAAGGTATAGTCATATTGTGGGTTTCATCACCACTGATTTTTTTCCCCTAACAAGATTTCCTCGCTAAAAATATTGGTGTTTCATGTTGTGGATGTATTTCTAATTTATGTATTCAAGTTTTAATTCATCATATCAGAAATTGGGTTTTAAAGTTTAAGCTTTGTGACTGGTTTTTTTTTCAACTCATAACGTTGGGGTTCCTGATCCCTTATTTCCTTCCCCTCTTTGATGTAGTTATGGTGAGAGTTTCCCCAATGGAGATGGTCCAGCCATGCAACAAGAGTCAACATAGTGGAAAAAATCAATACAAGATCATAAGAAACTAAAAAAAAACATGCCTCACATGCCTTCATATTATCAAATAATCAAGATTTAAATCATACATTCCCAACAATATGCCAACTTACATTCTAAGGCACACATTCCTAATTACATACAGAAATCGAGATCCATGCTAGATGCTAACCTCTAAAAGGATATCTACTGAAAAGATACCAACTAAGAAACCACCACAACAAATTTATACAAGATTGAAAGCCACAAGTCAGCCAGGAAAGATCACATTCTCCAAGACAAGGAAAATATATCATGTCAAATAGGAAACGACCCAAATCTAAGAAAAACACCTCTAGATGAATATTAAATGAATTGCGATTACACAAGGAGGTTGGCCATGATCATAAGATCATCAAACAATGTGCGAATTAGGATCGCAAGCAACGTGAAGCTTCGTAAGATTAACCAACTTAGATTAAGCCATTAACATGAAGAACAAATAGGTCCCACCCAAATCACAAGAAATCTCCAACAAGATAGAACGTATCGAGATGTGAACCTAGACATATATCATACAAGATGTCTAGGACACGCCATAAGGATCACATAAGACAATGTGCCAACTAGAAGTATTGCAACATAAAAAAAATGGGAATAGGAAAATAGAAACAAACTGAAAGGAAATATTTTTGGTTGATGCAAGATTTCAGAGATCCCAAGATGCTCCTGCATTAGACACCCGGGGTTATTAAGAAAGTGAGGCTCTCACTTTGTAGCTGTAGAAGAAATCCACAATTGATCATAAGATTTCATTTTGACCATCGGATTCTCAATCCTCATGGTTAAGAATATGAACCCGCACATAAAAAATTTATGCCTTCTCTGATCTAATCTTCGCATCCTCTGCACTGAAACAAACCAGCCAAAAAATCCATAAAAATAAGCAAATATATCAGCAACAAAACTAAGCACAAGATATGCACTCCTCTTCAAAAATATATTATTATCAAAAAATCATGACACCTTAAATCACACTTTTCTATGATTCCATTAGCAACAAAGGAATTAGGAACTTGACCACCTTTATCTTTCTTCCATGCTTCCTTCTTCATCACCATCAACTCTTTCTTCATCTTCAATTTTGGTATATCCATCCTCATGCTCAAATACTCATCTTTGTCAAGGAAATGTAGTCCCTCTTTCCACACCTACTCTGCAAAATAAGCAATAACATCCTATTTCACACAATCTATTCACCAACGAGATGTCTCTAGAACTACAACCCATTATAAGCTTTACAATCAACCAAAATGACTCTCTGATCCATCCTTGTACAAATCCTCTTCCATCGTAGATCATATCCACATTTTTTGATCCCACAACAAGCCATCTAGGGTTTCACAAGCTCAGGAAAAACAATCTACAATCATAGGAACAAATCACACTCACATAACCTCATACTAACCAAAAACAAACAACACATAATTCCCTAACCACCTTGCGTGAGTCCTCTATTAGTGCGGGCTAGACCCACTCTCTTCCATCCCACAACCAACACATCAAGGGATTCCCAAGTTTAGGAACATGGATCTGCAATCAAAGGAACAATCTCACTATGATACCACTTGATGCAGTCATGGCTAGATTTTCCCCATGGAGATGGCCTGACCATGCAACAAGAGTCAACACAATGGAAACAATCAACAAAAGATCATAAGAAACTTAGTAATGAACAACAAACATGCCTTGTAGGCCTTCATATTATTAGATAATCAAGATTTACATCATACATGCCCACCAACATGCCAACTTACATTCTAAGGCACACATGTATGATTACATACATAAATCCAAATCCATATAGGATGCTAACCTCTCAAAGGCTATCTACCCAAAAATTACCAACTAAGAAACCACCACAAAAAATGTATACAAGAACGGAAGCCACAAGTCGGCCAAGAAAGATCACATTCTCCAAGATAGGAAAATATCATGTGCCAAATAGAATAGGACCCAAATCTAAGAAGAACACCTCCAGATGAATATTAAATGAAGTGTGATCACACAACGAGGTTGACCAAGAGCATAAGATCATCAAACAGTGCACCAATTAGGATCACAAGCAACGTGAAGCTTCACAAGACTCACCAACTCACATTAAGCCATTAACATGAATAATGGATAGGTCTGACCCAAATCATAGAAATATCCAGCAAGATAGAACATATAGAGATGAGAACCCTGACATATATTGTACATGATGTCTAGAACACGCCATAAGGATTGCATAAGCTAATGTGCGAATTGGAAGGATTACAAAACAAAACATAGGAATATGACATTACAGGAACAAACTAAAAGGAAATATTTTTGGTTGATGCAAGATTGCCAGGATCCAAAGATGCTCGTACATCACTCTTGGCATGATATCAAGTGAAAATATTGGTTCCCATTCCATCTCAAGAGACATATCTTTCTCTCATAACTGATAATCTTCACAACTATTTTCTTTTAACCGATTGGTATCTTATCACTATAATCATTGAGGCATCAATCATGCTCCATATGGATTAGTTATTTGCATAATGTTTCCTTTTCTAATTATCTTCATCTTTCTCTAGAGTCAAATATTTATATCAATCACCATGGTATATTATATTACTGCTGATATGTAAATCCATTTAGTCCCTCTTAAGCATGAATAGTTTGGTGATCTACTATTATTAATATGTATTGTGTTTAAGGTATGGTCGACCAACATGAAATAAGTTAGCCTTTAGTTGATTTGATATCACTTTGATCAATCTAAATATAACCCTCACTTCCCATTCCTTCCTTTACAAGGCCATTCATTGCCAAAAACCCACAACCTTCCTCTCTCACAGATCCTCTCCCCTTGCGACCGCCTTTTTTTCAGCTATCAGTTATAGTGGCTCTTTTATAAAAATAAATGAGAATATACGTGGTAACGACACATCTTAATTTATAAGTTTGAACATTATAACTATAACTATATTTCATTTTTAGATAAATTACAAACTACCAATTAGCCAGGACACTTCTTTATCTTAATTAAGTTAACTTGCACTGTAAAACATATAATTGGTATATAATAATTGTGAACAACATATATATCTATATGTATATAGGTATGTACACCTTTACAAATATTGGTACACCAAACTACACATATTTAGATGTATGCATTTATATATTTACGATTTAATGAACAATAAAAATGTTTATAACACAAGATAGCAATGACTAAATAAATTCTAATTCCTACTAATAAAGGAGTGACTCATATCTTGACTATGAGAGGCTTGACATTAATTCAACTAATAAATTAGTAAACATGATAAAGAGTCCACTTACCCAAAATAAATCTTGCCTGATTAGAGTGGGAAAGGCACTACAATATTGTTTTTTTTTTGTTATTTCTATGAATTTCATTGTCAAGTGGCTACGGTTTGCAAGTTGTGTTATTGGTTGGTGATAGAGTTAATTCAACAAAGTGGCGATGGATAGGGTTTGAATAGGATATGATTGGGAATTTGGCACAAGGTTTTTTTAAGTGATATAGGTCATTGAATGAAGAGGATATTTTTGAGGTTGTGTGTTTGCTACTCCTCTCATTTTTTTTTTTCATTTTCATTTATTCTTGTGGTTAGGGTTTTTAGAGAATAACTCTTGTTTTGTGGTGGGTAGGGTTTGTAGTGGATATTACTTGTATGCAGGTCTCTTCTAGAGGTTAATTTTTGTGAGAGTTGTCATTTTTTTTAAGATGCTATGGAGTTGAAGGTTCTAGCTTGAACACTATCCTCTTCTTTCTTATCCCAGTCAATTTATGGGATTGGCAGTCCTTGAACCTTTTATATGAATTGGGAATCTAATATTTCCTCTCCTTCTTTTGCAACTCTATAAATATTCATCGCCAATTGTAGAGTAACGAATTGATTTAATGTGAATCTTGACCACAACCTTCTTCCAACCTCAAATTTGTCATCACAATTTTCCCAGTAATATTCTAATTGAGGCATATGAATAAATCCTTCTGCAACATTTAAATTAGCCAGGACATATCCTCTGCTATCAAACGTAGGCCTAGTAGTGTAGTTTTACAAATTGAACTTTTTGAATTATGTTTCTAGGTTCAAAGCATCAGAAACATATTTGCAGCTATAAAATCCTAACTCCATAGGAAACATTACTCCAAAAATTCATTTTCCTACTAAATTTTTATTAATATGAACCATCTGTCTACAAACTTCAATCAACACATTGCTATCTAGAGCATACCTGAGTAATTTTAAGGGTACACCTTCAAAGCCTCCAATTATGATATAGGCGAACCTTGGAAATTGGATAAAGTAGCTTCCATAAATACCTATAAATTGCATTTCCTCCTTGGAAAATATTGTCTTTGTATTCCTTTGTAACTTGTAAACCAATATTCCTGCCAAAAACATCATTTACCCTCATAAATTTTTTAGGGTTTCTCTGCTACTGCAAGTGAGGGTAATACTCATATATTTTCATCCCTTCATTCTAGGGCTCATGATACAAACCTCTCCAATCTCTTGTGCATGTTAAAATATATAAAAAATATAAAGACATGTTAAATACTCTCATCCCACCGAAATTACTCAGGTTTTCGTGTAGCTTGTCTACAATTACCTTAGCCCAATCCACATATTTATCGCCTCTAAGAAGCACCTAAATGAAAAAATACATCCAATATTCCCAGTAGAAAGAATGAGCATTACCTTTGATTATGTTCAACAAAATCACAAAAGCCCTAATTTCCTTAATTAGGTCTTCCCTAGTTAGTGGTCTTGGCAATCTTGAACCTGCTTTCTACGCTCTGAGAGGCCAATGCCTAGCAATTACACTCTTGTAAGTCTTTGTATTTTTTGAAAAGAAAGAGTATGACATGCTAATTGACCAATATTCATAGGGTTCTTTCTCTTGAATCCACATTGCATCCATCATATTTTCTTTATTAATTTTCACTAATACACCACCATTGATATTTTGAATGCATCTTTCTTCAACATCATATTTTTTCATGCATTCTAAAACTAATTTTGGATAGGGTGCAACTGCAGGGAATACATCAACTTCAGTTAAACCACTTTTCAAAATGTTATCCTTCATTGAACCTTCTGTTGGGTTTTTAGTCCTCTCTAAAAATTATCCTAAATAAGCCCGAATTAGGGACGTGTTACCTATCTCTGGAAGAGTGCTCAACGGGAAAGAAGTATGCCCCAATTTTGGTAGAATAGGCCTCGTGGATGCCATAACAATTCAAAAGATAATTATAAAATAAAAAGAACATGAGCTATAAATAGAAAATTCTAATTTTTGCCTTTTGTGAGCGAATAAATAATGAGGCTAGTGAAGGATGAAAAAATTTACTTGTTATGTTCATCAAATTCCCGCTACACCTAAGAATAGGAAGCTATGTTTACCTCTAGCACCTTTCATCTCCTCGACAATTAAAAATCCTCTAAACAAACAAAGGAATTAAAGCTTAGAAATATTGGAGTGGATAAATTTAATTGAGATAGCTGCACGCTTCTAACAGCTAAAACTATCACTCAAAATCACTCTTGATTAGACGGTAATCTGACACCGCATTTATTACAAAACACTTCTGCATGGTAAGCTCAAGTTCCCATAAGTACTTTCCATAATTGGATTTTGAAATCTCTATATGCTCTGAATATTCTTTCCCACATTCCAAAATTTCCATTAATTGCTTAAAAATGCATCCTTTTCACCATTTATGGAGTGAACGTTGAACCTTGAACCGACCCAAAAGAGGTTCAAAGGTTGAAGTTCAATATCATGAAGAAAACAGTAATATTGGACTGACCATAACATATACAAGATAAGAGAAATCATAACTTAACACTTACAAAGACCAAAAACAATTGAGTATGTTTGGACCATTTCACTAATGAACCTTGAACTAACCCAAAACAGGTTCAATGGTTCAAGTTCAATAATTGACACTACATACTGACTCGTGATGTTTTCCATAGATGAAGCTGTAAAAAATATATGTATGCTGAGTAGAACTTGAACCATGAATCTTGAACTAACCCAAAAGAGGTTCAAAGGTTCAAGTTCAACAAAACAAAATATACATAAACACTGGAAAAGACTAAGATGATAGGTAACTTAGACAAAGCCTTAAGGATGAAACATCAATTGAACCTTATGCTTGTTGAATATGGAATTTTAAACATAAGCAAGAATAAAAGGGGGGTAACAAAAGGTTAAAAGATTCCAATGAAAAAATCTCATAGGAAATGCCTCAAAGGATCCTCAAAACTTTTGAACAAATATTGCTCCACGGGATAGAGTTGGTAATATAAAAATGTGAGGATGTGTATAAGGGGTATAGTACTTTCTTGGAAATGAAGAGAATGTTTCATGAAGACAAGCCAAAGATTGAAAGATTAGTGAAGCAATGTAAACCTCATCATATTACCCTTTCCACAAAGTAACTCAAAGAGATCCATATGCTCCTCAAAAAATTAGAGAGACAAAAAATTATAGCTTCAATTATTGAAAAATTGAGGTATGTAATTGGTGAAGAAATGAAGATTACAAGAGAAATATATGCTTTCCATAAGTTATCAAACATTAGATAATCATGAAGATAATCGACAAAGATTTCCAAATGATAGGGTTTTATTATTGGAAATTTGAATACAAACAAATGGTGCTAAAGATCATGGCACACATGATAGAAGAGAAAAATGCCAGTATTCAAAGTTTTAACACGTTCCAAGACAAGATTATCACACTGGATGTTTGTTGGAATAGTCCCAAAGGATAAATGAGAGGGGGGGAAGGTGAATCAGTTATCAACTATTTTAATTCTTTTCTTCTCTTAGATATAAATTAACATAAGAAAATGTACATTCAGATAACACAATAGAGAACACAACAATTTTGGTTACGGGGAAACCAAATAGGTAAAAACCCCGGTGGAATTAGCACCCACAAAGAACTATACTTGAGTATAATTATCCCTGTTAGGAGATCTTGCAACCCTGTTAAAATTTTTTCTTTACAATGTAATAAGTATAGAGACCTGGTTAACGGTCGGACCCTATTAGGAGTCTTTTACAAGTAACCCTGTTAGGGGTGAGGACTCACTGTCAAAAAGCTCACTGCTAAAATGGTGAAGTCTACAACCTTCAGTAGAATAGATATACACTATATATGATATATGAAATATTTGAGTAGACCTACTATCTTGATCAGTTCCAATGAATTGTAATCTTCTTCTATTTCTTCACATAGTTCTTCAACTTATTCTGTCTGACTTTCTGTTCTCTTTTGTCTATTCTTTTTCACTTCATTTTTCACATTTAGCAAACACAATTGAACTGCTATATGTATCTTCACCAAGGATAAGGTCACAACGGTATCTAGGAACACTTCATCAACTTCTTTTTTGGATTAACTAACCACACAATCAAAGTTAGAACCGTGCAACTCGAACTGAAACACGATGCTTCACAAAGTTGACTTCACCAATTTTACTCCAATATCACGATTCTATTAAAACATGCTTGGTGCCTTTGTATAATCATCACTAGCTCATAACTAAACATTAATACAAACACGCATATCCCAAAGATAAGCGCAACTCAAGAAACACTATATTTACGTCGGCTCTAGACAAATAATATTCACACGCTGTAACTGCCATAACTGATTAACATAACTCAACTAAAACTTTATATCTGACTTGGTGTGAATGCACATAGCATCTAGAACATGCATACACCATAGAAATAAACATGCATAGCTCCAAAACATCTATACTAATAATTTCATATAGAGCACTGCTGTATATTATATGTTGTCATGATTGACAAACATACAATCAATTATTTGCATAGAAAAAAATCTCCAACAATGTTGTCTTTGCAAAATTTGTGGTATAAGTAAGGACGAAAAAAAGAAAAACATGGAAGGGTCATATGATCAACATGCCAATTATCCTAAGTTTCAAATGTCCATGACATATTGAGGTGATCCAATGGGAGGAAGAGTACACTTAGGTACACCAAAAAGAAAACCAGAAGTCGAAGATGAAATCCATGATGAATGAATCTTTCACGTACTGTGTGATCACCCACTTAAAAAATTAAAACATGTTTATAATCATTTGTGTTATGTATTATCATGTTGTACAAAGAAATGGTTAAATTGTCTTTCTTTTTTTTATATAAATTTAAGCAATTTTGGTTATGAAAAGGCACTATATGAAACAGTCTAAAGCTTGTGGCTTCTACTCTTTTTCTATAAAGGAGTAACCTGTTAGAATCCATAGAATTCAACCACCAAGATCCACTACATGCAAAATAACTTGTTACAAAATAAAAGCTTGGAGACAAAACTTAGAATGATCTGGAAGAGCAAATATTCATTCACAGAGGGAAAAAATGATATACAAAGAGATCAATCCTTATAAAGGAGATCGAACACCAAAAGGTGGAGAAACCTAGGTTGCATGAATAATTAATTATAACATGCCTAAATTTTTTATTAAGTAAAAATAGGTTTTACAAGGACCCAAAACCTTTAACAAAGAGTTTTAAAGTATTACATTAAAAGTTCAACTGGAACTGTGCCTCAGCAGCCAGAAAATAAAGCCTTAAAACAAAAGGTACATAGCCTAAAAACTAACAAAACCCAAAAAGAAACAGTCGAGGAAAACAAAAAGGTATGACACACAAGAAAAGACAACTAAATACACTTCATTAAATCATGCGTCTAGACCACCATGAGTTGCATCTGACTAGCTGAGTTTTTGAGCTCTTCCAACTCCTTATCAGCCTTGGTGCAAGACTTTCTAGTGCTTTCCCTAGTACGATTTCCCGGTCCCGTGGTTTCCTTCAACTCTTTTCCTTATTTTTCACCATTTTCCTATTCCATCTTATCCACCAATATATTCACATGCTCTGTGTTGGCTTCAAGGTTAACCAAGATTTTCTCCCCAATCTTGTGCATGGTGCCTGTTAGCATTTTTTCTTGTATCCCTTAGTTCTAAAAGAGAATATGCGAACCAGAATTGGGGATCTTCGTCCAACTCACATTAATATACTTCTTCCTACAAACTGAGGGGCATGAAAAGGACAATTCATGAGGATTTGATCCTCCTTCTACTTCGAGCTCCACACGCTTAGGCAGGTGCAAAAGAGGAAAGAAAAATTAAAAAGAATGACTTTATTATAATTTTGAATTCAAGGAGGATGGTGATATAGTCATCATAGATTTGGGAACTTATGTAGGTGAGAAAGAAGGGTTGACCAATTTGAATGCATCTTTTAATATTACATTGAATAGACACACTAGTAAATTTGACCTCAATTTTCGACGACAATTGGTCGAAATTTTGACAATAATTGGTCAAATTTACGACCAAAACTTTCGTCGATTTTTTTTTGTCAAATTTTCGACGTATTTATAATTAGTCAAAATTTTGACCAAAAAAAGGTTGAACTTTCGACTATAGCCCAGGTTTAAAATTGTTGTCATTTTTTAGTACATTGGTCAAAATTTTGACCAACACTTCCACCAATGATTGGTCAAAATTTCGATCAATGTACTAAAAAAATTGACCAATCTTTGGTGAAAACAAGTGGAGGTATTGGTCAAAATTTCGACCAATTATTGGTGGAAACGAGTGGCGACATGGGTCGAAATTTTGACCACCAGATTCAGAGATTTCGACATGGATGTTTTGCTTTCCACCAAGGTATTGGTCAAAATTTTGACCAATTATTGGTGGAAATGAGTGGTGACATGGGTTGAAACTTCGACCACCAGATTCAGAGATTTCGACGTGGATGCTTTGCTTTCCACCAAGGTATTGGTCGAAATTTTGACCAATTGTTGGTGGAAATGAATGGCGACATGGGTCAAAATTTTGACCACCAGATTCAGGGATTTCGACGTGTATGCTTTGCTTTCCACCAAGGTATTGGTCGAAATTTTGACCAATACCTTGGTGAAAATAAATAGGATAATGGTCAAAATTTCGACCAATGTCTTGGTGGGGAATTGGTCAAAATTGCGACCATTGCCAATTTTTTTTTAAAAAAAATCATGCCAATTAATTTTTTTTTAATTCTAGTTGGATTCAACTATGTAGTTTTTTGAGTCTCATTGGCTCTGGGTGATGCTCATAGAGGTGAAGGACTGGAACTTCCCAGGAGGTCACCCATCCCAGTACCACTCCAGCTAGAGTGCACTTAACTACGGAGTTTCCTCCATGGTTAAACCCACTCTGCTTGCATCCTCATTTGCAAAACCTTCCCCAAGTGTTGTGCCTTATGAACCATCCATTAGAAATCCCCTTAAGCTTATCAGTTGATAAGCTTAAGGGGATTTCTAATGGATGTCTCATAAGGCACAACACTTGGTGAAGGTTTTGCAAATGAGGATGCAAGCAGAGTGGGTTTAACCATGGAGGAAACTCCATAGTTAAGTGCCCTCGAGCTGGAGTCGTATTGGGATGGGTGACCTGTCGGGAAGTCCCAGTGCTTCACCTCTGTGAGCATCACCCA
>MU227545.1:10644-24180 GCA_018584345.1 Thuja plicata
ACCAACTGATTCTTCAAATCAATTGTAAACTTTCGACCATCTCTCTCCATGGAAATTGTATTCCGTTTCCAGTCGTGTTTGGCTTTTGCTTGTATAAGCCATCCTCTCCCGAGGAGGGCGTCGTATCCCTTCTTCTTTACAGGTATGACTACGAAGTCCATTACAAATGGTTGTGTGCCAATCATGACCCTCTGCGCCATCAATGTCCCTAAGGGTTTGATCCTATGCTGGTCCGCTCCTACCAGCTGGAAGGTTGGCGACCACAGTGTTGGTCGCCCCAGATTCTTCCAGGTTTCCTCGGGCAAGACGTTGACACCCGATCCCCCGTCGATGATTGTATCTGTCAGTATTTTACCGAGGATCCCCGTCTCTATTACGGCAGGGTGCCTTCCCGCGTCGAGTGCCAACAACATTGGGTCCTCAGCAGAATTCCCCGTCCCACAGGGTTTTGCCCTTTCCGTCACCGTCGGTACGTTAGGAGTTGGTACTGTGTTGAGGAGAGTTGTTTTTAGCTATGGCATGGCCGTGAGGAGGTCTCCCAGTTGGATTGGAATTTCCGTTTGCATTAATTGCCTTCAGATGTGTTCGGTTCGGCCGCTGTGAGGGGTTCCCACGGCGTCGTGTGTCTCTTTCCGTTCTGCCATCAGTCTGTCAATTTCTTCTTTGGCCTCCCGCACCCTGTTCTTCTCAGTTTCGGGATGTGGGTAGGTACCCTTCTTTGCTTGCGCTCGGGTAATTATCAACACCTCTTCTTCATTGCCTTCAATGTTGAAGAAGTTTACACCAGGTTTCAGGCATTTCGTTTCGTCGTGGTCTCCCGGCCCGCACCATTTACAGAGGAATTGCGGCTTCTCCCCTTTAGGGCGCTCCCTCGCAAAATGTCCCCATTGGCTGCATTGGCCTCCCTGTGGCATCATACTGAATGCGACTCCTACCTCCCTCGTTGTTGCCGTTTCCTCTTCCTCCCCGACAGTTATTATTCTTGTATCCGCTAGACGAGGCCGTGTTTTGTGTGCTTCCCGTGGCTGTGGAGGTTGACGGTTCCTGTGTAAACAACACTTGTTGGTTGCCGCGAGTCTTCATATTGAACGGGCATTCCTTTGTGGAATGTCCCGCCATTTGGCAAATATCACAGAACATTTTCTTGGGGCATGCCCCCTACGTATGACCTGCCTCCTTGCAGTCCGTGCACCACAACTCTCCCTCATCGTTTCTACTGGTGCTCCCCTTCAAGTTTTTTAACTCCTTGAGCATTCGTTCCATGTCCTTTTGTAGGGCAGTGACTTTCTTCTTCGCTTCTCTGTCACTGCTACTCTCCTCTCCTGAAGTGTCGTCCTCGTCCTCCTCGGAGGAAGAAGATTGGTGTTTCTTCTTTTTCTTTGACGTCTTCTACTCGCTTTCCAGGTCCATTGCTCGGTTATATGCGTCATCATAAGAGGTAGGAGGAACTATTTTCATCTTCCTCCGGAGGTGCAACTGTAGTCCTACGAACCATCTTTTCTTTAGGCCGTCGGCTGGCTGGCTTTCCATTTTGTCGACAAGTTCTTTTAACCGTCGCCCATAAGTCCGTACGGTCTCCTTCTTTCCTTGTTTAGTCCCATATATTTCTGAGACGATTTCGTTGTCGTCTCGGAGTAGCCTAAATTCTTTTTCAAATGCTTTTTGTAGCAAATCCCACGTTGTTACTCCTGTTTTATCAAGGTCGGAGTACCAGTCAATCGCTACCCCTCGGAGGGTTGTTGGGAATTGTGTCATCCACTCGTCCTGGTTGGCGACTCCATTCGCCGACCAGATCATCTTGCACGTGCGGCAATGCCGTACGGGATCTTCCTTTCCATCACCATGGAATTTTGGTAACTTCTCTTTGTTACCGGCTATATTGCTCTTCGGTGGTGGGTAGTTGGTCTATACCAACTGCGGCGCTGGTTGGGTCAGAGGTGTTTGTTGTACCGGCTGTGCCACAGGCTGGGCTAGTCCTGCCGGTGTCGGACCTCTGGATGTATTTCTTGGGTTCACGGATGTTTCCGAACCACTGGGAGTGATGTGATCCTTGTGCCTTTCTGTCACTTCAACACTTTTGGCGGCAACTCCACACTCGTACTCCCTCCGTTCGGCTTCCTCCTTAGCCTTCCTTCTGGCTTCTGTTCTTGGAGTTAATGTCAGGGTCTCAAACAAGTTTGTTGTTTCCTCTAAGAGCTCCTCGTCATCACTGCTACCGTCCTGGTTAGGTTCTTCTCGACCGTTGCCTTCACCTGCCCCCTCCGACAGTCTTTCGGCACGTCTCCTGAACCTTTCCCTTCGCTCGGCTTGTTGTTTGTCGAGGACTGTCTTTCGGAGAGCTTGTTCTCCTTCGAGATCCCTTTTTAAATTTCTATTTTTATTTAATTGATTGGGCATAAAGGCTTTCTTTACTCCAATCTCAACACAAAGTTTTGCAAAATAAATGGACACTTTTTATTCATTCATGGTTCTATTACAATATTTAGATGAATGACCTTGTCATTCTTATTTTTCCCGTGTCCCTTCTCCCTTCGGTCACCATTAAATACTCCTACTCCCGACGGCGTTTGCCATTGCGTTCCTCTTCGAGTCGTTTACGCTCCCGTTCATGATACTCTCGGAGAATGGCTTGCTGTCGTTCCTCTCGAACACTTTACTCCACACGAGCGCGTTGTGCCAATGAGACTTGTGCCAACAGCCGTGGAAGATGATTTAGCAGACGGTTGGCTGCAGGGTTGGCCTCGATGGTAGACCACACGGCACTCTGTGGGACTTCCGCTTGGTATGCTTCCCGACGGACGTACGTTTCTATCGCCGCCTGCAATAGAATTCTGAATTCCCTTGTTTGGTTATCCTCCCCTTCGTACAGTTCCGTACGTGCATCGTCTGCCTCGGGGTTTATTTCGTCAACGGATAATCCCATTGTCTCCATACGCCATCCAGTTCCGAGTCCGTCTAGGCAGTGGCACCAAATGTTTAACCGCTGGGGTAACCTGGTCTACTTGTAGTATACACAGAACATGAGATATATATGAAGTAAATGACAAGCGTTCTTATTCAATCAAGTCAAGTGATTACAACATTCTCCGCATCGATGATGCTTTACCCGAAGGTAATACAAGTATATAAAGGTCCGAAGGGACGCGACGGTTGACAACCGTGCGCAACTCCCTAGCCTCCGGACATAACTAATTCCCAACCGACGCAACCTTACACTACACCCGACAACATATGTTTCCCATATTGACACCATTGGAAGGTATGCAAGTGATAAGAATTTTGAAGTCACTAATGATGAAACTGGGTTGGCTGAAAGCTCCAAATTGGTAGGTAACTTTGAACACAGATAATTCTAATGAAGCTTATTTGCAAATTGAAGAACATAACAAGGCTTGCAGTAGAGAAGAAACTGATTTTTGAAATATTGCCTCACCTCATGAAGAGTGTTTGACGAAACCCCAGGGTGACTCTTTAGAGGTACATCTATACATGTTGAGCATCTGCACAATGAAATTGACAAACAAATAGCCTTGGGACACATTTAGAGCTATCTAATGAAGTTGCATTGGGATAGTTCAGATCATTAATATACCCTTAGAAGAAGAGCATGATGAAGGTAAAGTTTTAGAATCGTCTTATGATGGTGAATCTCTATCTCACTTCAGCGATGAATTTTGTGTATCTATTTGATTTCCCTATAGAACCCGTGGTGAAAGGTGTTCATGATATTTTCAGCCTTTTGATATTTTCCAATTTTTCATGCTCCATCCATGTCCCTTTTCAAATGAAATATTCTCCCTTTTATATCTTATGTTGAGGGAGTCACAACTCTTCACCACATGCCCCTTGACCTTTCATTAAACTTGACTAATGTATAATTATATTTTATTATTATTTATTTATTCCACCAGTGTAATTTTCTTAATAATTATTTATTATTAAATCCTATTTCAGAAAGGGGATGTTACAAAATAAATTAATGAGCCGCCAAGAATCAAAGTCTGAAACTGTCAGAATACACAGTATCAATGTCTGAAACTGCAGCCGCCATACACCAAGAATAATACCATATCACATCACTAAATTAACACGTCCAGCAGATGATATTTATTTCACCAAGCAATACACATCAAATATAATTGCCACTAATTAAGAAAATCGCTGACTAGCTTTGACATCAATGACAAAATATTCAACATGAAGACGTGTTTTGATTAAACCTTATGCTAGACATGAGCTCTATGATCAGTTCATGACCTTTGAGGAATGCTCCCTGCTGTCATCTTTCATTAGAAACAGAGCACAGTGACGAGGGACAGATCAGAGCAATCTTGTGATGATTGTGAGCTCTTACCTCAAGCAATTGGTCTTGAGAAAGAATTGTGTGGATGATCTTCATATCTCACTTGGATGAGGACTGATTTAGTGAATCTTTGGCAAGGTTAACGTGCATCTGTTTTCTGGTGTATGCTTCAGTCTGTATATGCCTATGCTGCTGCTCATCTAAGCTGATTTGGTATTAACAGGTCAGAAAATATATATTTTGTAAGCCTTTATAGCTGTTGCAAATTAAGAAATAGTCTTGTTTCAGTTTAAAATTGCCTACTTACTCCTGCACAGTTACATCTGCTCATAAACATCAAATACATTTCATTATCACTGCTAAACCAAAACAATACATCAGACTGTCAAGCAAAACTGTTCAAGAAATTTAATAAGTGGGAAAGGAAAAATGTGCAAAAATTTGGCTCAAATCAGGGGCATTAATATATGATAGTTAGAAAACAGTAGAGACTACTTGTTTTTAACTAATTCTATACCTGGAAACATAAACATCAAATACATTTCATTATCACTGCTAAACCAAAACAATACATCAGATTGTCAAGCAAAACTGTTCAAGAAATTTAATCAGTGGGAAAGGAAAAATGTGCAAAAATTTGGCTCAAATCAGGGGCATTAATATATGATAGTTAGAAAACAGTAGAGACTACTTGTTTTTAACTAATTCTATACCAAATGTCTTTTTCTGATTCTACATTTGAGATAAACATAGAGCTTTCTCAAGTCATTATCCATTAGGATCAAGTGTTTGTAGGCTGCTTGTTTTGATTAATTCATCATCTTGAACGAATTGCAAAGACCAGACAAGCATGTGAAAAACCAGCATTAATGCCATCTCAAAATCTTTGAAGATTATTCTAAATCTGCATTTGAGATAAATGTATAGGTCTCTCAAATCATTGTTTGTTAGCAACAAGCATTTATAGGATTTAGGAAGAGACTTAAAATCATGAAATCGTTGTTTGCCTCCAATCAACTATTTTATAATGCCTTTTTGCCACTAACTAAATTTTGAATATTTTTCCTTCAATTATAAGATGATATTGCTTAATGTTTAATATGTATCAGATCTGGAAGCTCTATTTCTGTTTTTCCTGTTCTTTCCTTTCTATGAAGACTTGATAAGACTTTCTGTATTTTGTATTCTTAACATTTTTCTTTACTGATACACAATATACAATTTAGTGGCGAGAGTGGTGCAGGGAAAACAGAAACAGCAAAAATAGCAATGCAGTATCTGGCAGCCCTTGGAGGTGGTAATGGAATAGAGAATGAAATTTTACAGACAAATCCAATACTTGAAGCATTTGGCAATGCAAAAACATCAAGAAATGATAATTCAAGTCGATTTGTAAGTTACTTTACAGATAAACTCATGACGCTGAATGTCAGAGACTTAAACAAAAAGGTATAAAAAACATGCTGATTTTTTTTTTTCAAATACATGCAGGGCAAGCTAATTGACATCCATTTTGGTAATTCTGGAAAAATTTGTGGTGCGAAGATTCAAACCTGTGAGTGTTCATTCAGCTTTTCTGTATTCAGTGATCTTATATATTAGAGGGTCTAGATGGGTCATCATTATGTTTATCCTTTCCTCTGTGTGATCTCACAGAAATCCCCAGCTTATAATCAATTGACTATGTTCACTATTTAGATACATATTGTGAGTATACACTGATACTGATATCATTGGTGCAATTTGTTTTTGCATTGCCTACATTGCCCCATCTTGTCATGGAAAGACTTGCTTGAAAAGGTTAGTGATCATTTCATATAATAACTGAATTTTTATTCTTATAATCATTTTATATTTGTCATTAATATGATTTTTTATGGCTTGTTTGTAGTCAAGAGTTGTTCAACAGTCTCAAGGTGAACGGTCATATCATATATTTTACCAGCTTTGTGCTGGGGCTCCACCTGACTTGCGAGGTATTCTCTTGATGCCTTTTTAAAAAGTAATTGTTTGGAATACTTTATTAGCTTCAAGAGTGATGTTGTTCAACTTCCAATTATCTGTTGACATAGACATGTGATTTGTGAAAAGAAAGACTGCACATTTCTGTGTCTAAGTTCCTTTTGTAAACACATTACCATAATAATTTTGTTCCGTAGCTGTTATAAATTTTCATCCTTGCTTCCCCAAGATTATAATTTGATTGGCAAGATTTTCATTGAGGTTTCAAAGGCTCTTTGCAGTCTCGCTTAATGAAACTACTCTAATTTTTTGTTAAAAAGTTCTCCCATGTTTCCATTTCCAATATCTTGAGTGAGGGTCTATCAACTGAAGATGCATGTTTAAAAGAAAACATATTGGTCATTTTACAGAGTGTTATCGATTGATTGGTTTGAGTTCCGGTTATATGATTCATAGTTCTAAACAACTCCCCTAAAAAAGCCCTTTTTTGCCAATCATTTGGCTAAGAAAATGTAAGAAGCAAAGATGATAAAGTAGGTTTTGAAATACCAAAATAGTTTATTTGTTGGATCCCAAGAGCTTTGGCCTTTTGTTGGTACCTATACAAAATTAAATTTATTGTGTAAAGTTGTAAGACAAGATCTTGTTGTTACTCAATGGTTTTTAGTCTTGTTTTAGCCAACACTTTATAGGGCTGACAAAAGAAATTATCCACCATATTAGTCAGTTTGAACATGAAAGCTTGGAAAGGCATTCTTAGATACTATCTTGACAAAGAAGAGGTACTTTATGAGGATTTTAAGTAGGGAAATGGTGCACAAGTTGTCTATTACTAGAAGATCAAGAACACTCAAAAAAGTCTGTGAGGCATACACAAGTGCACCAAGGTCAAATATCATGTTTTAGTGAATGTTAAGCTAAAAAGGCACTTCAGTAGGATGTACTTAAATGCACCAACGAGGGGAAATATGATGCTTTAGTGAACATTAAGTCAAGATCCACTTAAGCAGGATGTATATGCCAACAATATATGTAATGTCCCGGATTTGTAATATTAATTATTTAAATATTGGTAATTAAATACTAATGTTAAATAATTAATAATTAAAATATTTAAGTGTTAGTTCCGAAGAAGTTACATTACGATTATGAGAATCCTTTCCCTTATAATGGGATTTTCGAGAGAAGAAAGGGAGGCTTGAATATTTTGGAAATTGTTTCAGAAAGTTGCGAAGAGATGTGTTAATGATTCCTTTCGTCTGAAATTCTCTGACCTAGTGGAATTCGAAGTGGAAAGTCCCTCGAGTAAGACGAACACAGAGGATGACAGTGTTGTTGAAGTCAGGCGGTATGGGGTAATTCACATGTGCACAAGACATGAAGGAGTCCACGACCCAACACGTCTCTTGTGCCTTGCATTGTCGGCGACTATTGAGTTTGGTATGACGGCTATTGAGTTTGGTATGAATGCGGGAATCATTAGTGGACAAATATGTCTGGGGAAAAAGACTATCAAGTGCGGAAGCGGGCGTTTGGAACTCCCCACGATAATCCAGAAGAAGACAAATATGTTTGGCAGTATACGGCGGAATAATAATGTGCCTAACGTTTCCGGATTGACAGACTACTGCAAAAACGAAAATTTGGTTTCATCTATTCTGACGACAGCAGAGCCCAAGAACGACAAGAGACTTCCAGCCACGTTAGCGGGTTCCAATCTGGAAGTGTTGTATTTGACGGCTGTGTGGTATTCGATGGCTTCATGGAATTCTACAAAAGACAATAAGCGGGGTGACTCAGTGATCTGCAGGTTGACATTCAACTGTCCAAGACACAACATCCATATCACAGGTGCCCAATGTCATTTCGTAATTCAATATTAAATGGGTTCTAAGTTTGAATATTTTTCAGTAATTGAGAATGCGGGAAATTGTTTATTTAGCAGTCCTGCGGTAATTATAACTACCCATTACCCGTGGACGAATGATTGTTCATGTACAATTGTAGCATTTGCATTTGTGCCACCATACTAAATTAAAACTTCTGGAAATATTTATTCAATTGGAAAGAGTTTATGATTCATGTATAGTTGTGTATGCAAATTCAGTAATATTCTTTGAAATAGGATAGACTGGGATTTTACATGGTATCAGAGCTTTGGTCCTGCCAACCTATGTGGTCAGAACAATCAGAAAACCAGATATGGGGTCAGAAGAAAACATTTGTTTGGTCAATGCTCTATTAAATTTAGAACCCATCGACAAGCTTCGCACTCAGAAACCCAGGAAAATTATTTACAACATCCTGACTAAACTGGAAGGCAGTTTGTATCTAGTAGGACGGTCACATTCACAACTTGTGCATTTTGCGTTCACTTCCGTAAAATTTGCTTTGAATCAAAACTCGTTGGTGATGCATTCAGATGCAGACATCAGATTGATAATGGCTTTGTGTTTTTGTGAAATTCTGACAATTACTAATCCACATATGCCCTACGATGTTATTACTATGAAGAAGATTTTGTCCTTAATAATTGATAACTTTTAGGATCTAGATGATCTTCATAGTTCAAGAAGGTTTTGCATGCTGAAACTATTTGCAGAAGTCAGGGTTAGTAACATCCTGTTGGATTTAGGCTTGCATGATTTGATTTATGATATGTTTCGTCATTTCCTGGTTACAATCAAGAAGACACATGGAAAAGAGGTTATTACAACTATGCAGGATATTATGATTCAAACTATTAATGAGAGTGAAACAATTTCCCAATCTCTTTTATCATTATTATGGACTGTTCTAAAACAGGAATGTGCTATCTCCTCATCTGTGTACTCACTGGTTTGCAATGTAGTCAGGTGTTGTGAGGGAAAGCTTAAGTCCCTTGTGCAGGAAGAAGAGTAGCCGAAGGATGGTCTCACTCATGATGAATGTGGGAAAGAGTTTCAGGGAGTCTGCAAAGAGATACAGAACAAAGGGGTTATATTTGATTACACACAAGAGGAAATTGAATCATCCAGCATTACGGAACAACAACAAAATGAATCGTCTCAGGATGGATGTAAAAGTGAATTTCAAAAGGCTCGTACAGAATCACAAGAGAAAGAAATTGTCTATGAGGACGCACAGGGCGAAGTTGAATCTTTTTGCGTTACAAATCAGTGCCATGACGCAACTATACAGTCTGATGAAACTAAAGAGGTGTGCTCAAGTTTCTATGTGGGTGAATTTGAAATCAGTATTGATGAATATAAAACAGGGACCAATCATGCTTTCGAGGTTGAGGAATCTATGGTAACTTCAATAGAGTCAACGATTCATGATGTGGGAAGCATCATTGTTGATGTAAACGAAACCAAAGATTCATTAGGTGATACAGGCACTAATTATTGTGATAACTGTGAATCTTTGCCAGGGTGAGTTTTGAAGGATCAACTGGTGGTGATAATAAGAAAGGATTGTGCAGGTGCTGTCAAGAACTAACACTCCTCATAAACAAATTGAAAATCTTATATGGAGTTTTCAGCTGAAGGAAAAGAAGAATGGAGGTACAAATGGAATTTCCAGTGCACAATTACGAGCAATCAAGGAAGAATTAGAGATGACAAAATTTGAATACTTGCTATTACTCAGGGACAGGGACATTGCTATCAGGTTTTCTGAAGATAAGGACAAAGAGATTAGTGACTTGTGTTTACAATTGAGTATGGCTTACGCAGAGAGAATGACAAGTGAACATGTCATCTCTTCAAGAATTGGGGAAGCGCAACAACGAGTAGAAGGCATTAATGGCATCAGTCAGGAAGATTTGTTGTCACAGGATTCAAGGTTACCACATTTAGTACAGGACTTAGTTGACCAAAGTGAACAGATTGAAGGATTTAGTGAGGAATCGGTGATTACAGGTATTGAACCCAAGGAATTGATGGTTGGGCGTAAACATGTAGAAAGGACCCTCTTGCAGTATGATGAGTGGATGGAAAAAGCCAAACACGCAAAATTGAAAGCTGCTCAAGCAAGAGAGAATTTGCAAAGAATTAAGGAAAGGTTTAGGAACAGGGAATCACATACAAATTCAGAATTGACTATTCCAGTAAACACTCTCGAGGATGAACAATCAAACTTACAGTTAGAGTCTCAAACACTGTGGGTGATTCGGGTAGATGATGCGCCGCAGGTATTGAACTCTTATGCGTTTCTTGGTTCTTTGGTTCAAAAGGACATGAAGATTCATAAGAATGATATGAAATCAATTTCACCACTTTTTAGTATATATGACAGTAACTTCATACTTTTGTCCTTTGCCTCCCCGCTATTGGACCCCAATGACTAATATATGAACTGGGGTACACAGTTTTCACTGATTGTGCATGCTAACATCATGTAACCTAATTGAGACATAGTACAATAAGCCAAGCCTCTTTTAAGATCTTTTTGAGCGAGAGCCATAGTAGCTCCCAATAGAGCTGTTATTCCACCTATCCAAGAGATAAGATACATTATTAAAGGTAGAGCTTTAAAAAGAGGAAACAATCGAGCTACAAGAAAAATTCCTGCTGGAGTACCGTTGGTTGCATGAGTCATATCAGGATATGGATGATAGATGAGAAGTTCAATGATGAATCCTTGTTGAATAATGTTACTCTTTCCTTTTTGGCATCTAATACTGAAGTTGGTATTCAGATTTGGGATCCTAGGCCTGGCAGATTTGGCAGAGGATTTTACACTAAAACGCATGTTCGATATGTCCGATTGAAGTAGCAAAGTCGGGTTAGAGGATTTGGAAGATTGGTTTGGGATCTGGGAATTTTGGTTCAGATGTCAAAATCTAATAGGTTGACATTCGATTGCTTGAGGACAAGCAATCTTGGGACGGGAGGACTTGTAATGTCCCGGATTTGAAATATTAATTATTTAAATATTGGTAATTAAATACTAATGTTAAATAAATAATAATTAAAATATTTAAGTGTTAGTTCCAAAGAAGTTACATTACGATTACGGGAATCCTTTCCCTTATAATGGGATTTTCGAGAGAAGAAAGGGAGGCTTGAATATTTTGGAAATTGTTTCAGAAAGTTGCGAAGAGATGTGTTAATGATTCCTTTCGTCTGAAATTCTCTGACCTAGTGGAATTCGAAGTGGAAAGTCCCTCGAGTAAGACGAACACGGAGGATGACAGTGTTGTCGAAGTCAGGCGGTATGGGGTAATTCACATGCGCACAAGACACGGAGTCCACGACCCAACATGTCTCTTGTGCCTTGCATCGTCGACGACTATTGAGTTTGGTATGACGGCTATTGAGTTTGGTATGAACGTGGGAATCATTAGAGGACAAATACGTCTGGGGGAAAAAGACTATCAAGTGCGGAAGCAGGCGTTTGGAATTCCCCACGATAATCCAGAAGAAGACAAATATGTTTGGCAGTATACGGCGGAATGATAACGTGCCTAACGTTTTCGGATTGACAGACTACTGCAAAAATGAAAATTTGGTTTCATCTATTCTGACGACAACAGAGCCCAATAACGACAAGAGACTTCCAGCCACGTTAGCGGGTTCCAATTTGGAAGTGTTGTATTCGACGACTGTGTGGTATTCGATGGTTTCATGGAATTCTACAAAAGCCAATAAGCGGGGTGACTCAGTGATCTGCGGGTTGACATTCAACTGTCCAAGACAGAACATCCATATCACAGGTGCCCAATGTCATTTCGTAATTCAATATTAAATGGATTCTAAGTTCGAATATTTTTCAGTAATTGTGAATGCAGGAAATTGTTTATTTAGCAGTCCTGCGGTAATTATAACTACCCATTACCTGTGGACGAATGATTGTTCATGTACAATTGTAGCATTTGTATTTGTGCCACCATACTAAATTAAAACTTCTGGAAATATTTATTCAATTGGAAAGAATTTATGATTCATGTACAGTCGTGTATGCAAATTCAATAATATTCTTTGAAATAGGATAGACTGGGATTTTACAATATATTAGATCGTGAAATTACCTTCTTGGAGTGCATTTGGAGAGAGAAAATTGCTTCAATAAATTGAAATTTTAGAGCATAGAGAATGACTAAAAGAGAAATATTATAGAATTCATTAGGATGGATTTTCCATTAGTTACAATGACTTTTATAAAGTGACTACAAATTGCAATTATCCAAAGTATTTGACAATTCACAAAACTAATATGCCCAATAAAATAACATTAATAGCTAACTTTATTACATATCACCAAGCCACAAAGGTGTCTTTATTACAAAAGGTGAACCTTTTATATAAACGTCTCCTCTTAAGGTGAATCTAATATTGAAAGCAAATCAAAACCAAATAGAACTACATATTTGTCAAAAGATTCTCTTTGAAAACTATTCTTGGATTAGGCACAACACCATCAAGCTACCTTGTAGTTGTAACCATCTTAAAGGTGCAACTCTCGAGTTGAATTCTTGAGTTTTGTTCCACCTCCCCAAACTCTCGAATTAGGAATCTTCTAAATTATTGGATAATCATTCAAATTGAGCTATATTCATAGTGTCTAATCAAATTGTCTCATAACTTTCATAAAGGTATACTTCTCAAGATCACAAACTCTTGAATTGTCCAAGTAGCAATCCATGCTAAGCTTCAACTTCAATAGATCCCTTTCTATCTTCATAGTGAGCTTGTTAATATATGAATTCTTCACTACTATTAGCATCTATTGGACCTTTAACAATGGCTATGTTAATGACATTTGGTTTGTCTTTGAACTTTTCCTTGAGAACATCATTCGCTCAAATTCTACAATTTAATTTGTGTGACCTATTTTCTTGCTATAATAACTATCAACTTACTATACATCTTTATTTGATCTTCTACAATTATTCCCATTCTCAAGTTGAAGATCAATCTTTATAATTGTTGTAGTTGTTATCCATGCTAAGCTTCAACTACACTAGATCCCTTCATGTCTTCAAAATGGGCTTCTTGATATATGAATTCCTCACCACTACGGGCATTTATTGGACCTTTAATGAAATATCCCAAGTGGACATTTGAAATGTCCCTAACCGGACATTTACTGTTTCCGGGTAATTAAAACTAGTGCAGATCGATAATAAACAGTAATATGCAAATACCCAACAGATACAACCGAATAACCAGCAGATGTATTTATAAACCAGCAAATACAAACATATATAATAACTCAGAAAATGGCATGTATTTTATAACAGCAATACAAAACCATAGATTATTACATTCCAATCTGAACTACAGGCA
>MU227545.1:27266-63802 GCA_018584345.1 Thuja plicata
TCGCACCATGTTCTGAAATCTACACAGACAAATTTGAGGGCACTTTTGTTGATGATCATTGTACCCTGCATTGTTTATTTATATTGATTATTGTACTGCTTTTTGTTAAAGTTATGGTACTCCTTGCTAATTCACTTGCAGATTTAACAAGTCCAAGACATCTCCTTTAAATTGAGAAGATGTTTTTCTCATTGCTTTGAGATTAAACTTTTGTGTTGGAATTATCTTTTATTTGTGAAGCTCTTGTCAAGTATTTAACAGCGAAATTGTTTTCTAAGAGCAGATTATGTTGTCCTCACCGTCTGATTAATCAGTACCAAATCTTATATTTTAATATAGGTAAATGGTTGGTTGGTTTAGGTTGCTTTGCAATTAATCCTTTTGTATCTGAAGCATATTCAAGGTTTTGGCATATTAATTTATAACACAATTAAACTTGGATAATCCTAACATGTAAGTTGGCATGCATGTGTTAGTTCAACTCACTTCACTTATTCTAAGTAAATTCTAGTTAGAAAAACAATCTGGGATATGAAGCACATTTAAGATGGCTTTTCTAGTTGTAAATTCTTTTAGAATTTTCACTTACATTACTGATTGCTTTAGTGCTGTGTTTATGATTCTGGCTGTGGCCGTTGACAAGTTGTGTTTTGTATCCATCTCTATAACAGGAGTCAGAAATGCTGCAACATTGCTAGGTTGTAATGTTTTAGAGCTCATGAAAGCATTATCTACCCGCAAGATTCGTGCTGGAAATGAGAATATTGAGCAAAAGCTAACTTTGTCTCAGGTTTGAAATCTTTACTTAGTTTTGAAAATGGAACATGCATTTTATTTTGCAGTAACATATTTAGTTTGGATGACTGTAATCTCTTATGACATTTGGATCAGGCAGTAGATACACGAGATGCATTGGCAAAGGCAATCTATGCGAGTTTGTTTGACTGGCTGGTAGAAAATATTAACAAGTCACTGGAAGTAGGCAAACGCCGTACAGGCAGATCCATCAGTATCCTGGATATTTATGGTTTTGAGTCTTTTAAAGTGAGTTCATTCTAGGTTCACATTTTTTATAATAATAAAGGATGGATGGATATTAATCAATGTTTCTCACTTCTTCATGTGGAACTGTTTATACAGAGGAATAGTTTTGAGCAACTTTGCATAAACTATGCAAATGAAAGACTTCAGCAACATTTCAATCGACATCTGTTCAAGCTAGAACAAGAGGTAGACTTTTATCTATACAATTAATTAGTGAAGACAGTAGGATAAGATTTCTTGGGATTTAAAGTTTAAGCAAATGGAGAAAGAAGGAAAAACTATTTGAATTTAGGTGCCAAATCAGAGATGTTAACTCTACTTGTTTTTATGGGTAGAGGATCTCTCAAAGGTGCTACCTCTATGTCACTTTTCAATATCTATTGACAATTAATATAAGGTGCATGTTTCATGCATGAAGAAAATTTATAACTTTTGTGAAATTGGGAAATCATGCAAAATTTTGGCAAATTGTAAAATTTAAAAATTGAAGAAAATTGGGAAGTTGTAAAATTTAAATCAAAACTTTTGTTTCATGCAAGAAGATGCATATTATTGAGTATTATGCTTTTATTTTTGTTATCAATGAGTGTCTTTATTACTTCTTATAAAATAATATTACTCATTCAAAAAAGGTGGGCAGCAAAAATCCAAATCCCTAAAGTCCAAATAGTGCTTAACATAAATCATAAGCAAAGCTGCTAGGTGGCTAGAGCAAGAGTAGGAGGGGTATCCAATCATCTGATTTACCCCACTCACTAGCAAAGTTCAGGGTAGCCACGTAAGGGCATTATTAAGAATAATGATAATAATGATAGAGACGGCAAACTTCTCTTCTTGTTTTTCTTCATTGGCCACCTAGGCAAGAGAGACGGCAAGAGCTAGCTGAGAAAATTTGTTGGAGTTTGGCTATCCTTAAGAACCTCAATTTCTAGGTGTTGGAGATGTAGAGCACCCGTTTCTAGTTTGTGATCAGCCTCATTGTGCACACTCCCTTCTTATAGAAGGAGAGGAGTTGTGATTCCATGCTGGTCAGTGCCTAATAATTGGAATGTTGATGGCCAGAGGGTTGGCTTCTAGAGGCCCTTCAATAGTACATTGACTCCCGATCCTCCATTGCCAATGGTGTTTGTCAGATTCTTCCCCATGATTTGCATTTGTACGTCACCAACTTTAGGTCGATGGCTTTTAGTCCAACAATGGTATTCGTCAAATTCTATGAGAAGGGAAGGATGGTGTTCCAGTTGTGATCTGCCTTGGTTGCAATCAACCATCCTCTCACAAGCAATGTGTCGCATGATTTCTGGTCTTGATCTTCACCTTATGTTCCATTAGTGTCACCATTCATTCATAGGTCTTGTAGAACACTTCAGAAGACATATTGCTTGCATCGTATGGTCTGGTGCCATCATACACTGGCTAAACACTCAAAAATCTCTATTTTTTGGCTTTTCAGCATTAGTTTTGGCCTCTTTTGAAGGTTAGACCCCCACAAGGGGCGCTATTCCTTTACCCCACTGGGAGTGTTGCCCCCAGAGCCCACTGCTCACATTTGATTTGCCAAGTACATTACAAGTTCGAGTTTGCAAGGTACATTTCCAAGCTCATGTACAAGTCTTTGTCTACAATATCGTCATCAGTCTTCACAGGGAGGGGGGCAGCAGGAGGCGACGCTGTATATACTATATATTATACCTATAGTACTTGTAATTCTAGATATGAGAAGATGTATAAGAAGTAAAATATTAAAATTGAAAATACGAAATACTCGACATTGAACAATAAACATTGAATATCAATAGAATATTAGAATACTAAATAAAAGTTCAATTTGACAAATGAAATTGTCGAATTGGCGGATGGAAATTTCTATTATATCAAAACAAGTACAAAATGTCAAAATGTAGTGAAGGGAGGCCTTTAATCATCCCTCAAGGCAATCTCCTCATCATTGGAACTCAGTAAAGTGGGTATGGAAACATCAACTTGATTTGATGTGATTTCCCCATCAATTTCTTTTGTTTTTAAATTTGAAATCGTAGGTCTGGGGGTGACATCCCCTAGTGGCGTCAAGAGGCAACGCTGTCTGCGGACAGGGATGCGCAGACGTCCCCGAGACGCTTGGGCATCCACACGTCCGTTCTAGGGTCAAGGGGCAATGTTGTCTGCTAACAGGGGACATATAGATGTCCCTAGGACGATTGAGGGATGCTTGGACATCCACACGTCCGTTCTAGGGACATCGTGCCATCCCGACATCCTAATAACGGAATGGTGACACTTGGGTGGTGGTGGGGGGATCCTGGGGACATCCCTGTCTTGGTAACATGGGGGTCTAGGGGCTAAGACGCGTCCCCACGTTTCACTGGTTTCACTAAGTCATCAATAGTCTCTTGCATTGAAAGAAGTAGATTAGATCCTTAAACTCAACCTCTTTTTGCATTTTATTTCAAAACCATTTTTAGGGTTAGTTTTACATTGCAAAATCATTTGCCATTTGAAGAATGTTGATAGATTCGTGAAAGAAAAACATAAGTCTCTTTTGTGAGAACCATCACATCATATAAACTGAGTTGTATCCAACATAAAGTTGCTAGTACGCATTGAAAATCTTGGGGTTGCTTCGTTTGTTCACACATTTGTTACATTGTTTAGCATTTGAAGTTTCCTTGTTCAAAAGAGGATATGGTACTAGTATTTTATTCTGCATGTTGGAGTGGTCACAAAACACACATCAATAGAACCCATGACAAAATGGAAGGAAAAACATAAACATTTGAAAGTTCAATGTTTCCTATGCGATGGGTATCTCCGACAAGAGGAACAATTCCTAACGTCAACCATAGATCTGATTAAGTCACCAAAGATATGGAAGAGCAGATAGTTCATGATCCTTGATCAAAACCTTCTGTAGGGGGTTGGTTCTTGGTTTATACTAGACTAAAAAACCTTGATAAGGAAGGATAAAGATGATGCATGGACCTGCAAGAAGATTAAAGGAGATTACTTGAAGCCATGTTTGGAATGTGTGTGGCAATTTAGTTTTGAAGACATGATTCGACAAGACGAACAATTCCTAATGTCAACCTTAAATCTGATGAAGTCACCAAGATATGGAAGAGCCGATAGTTCCTGATGGGATTAAGATTCTTGATCAAAACGCTAGAAAGCTAACTAGATAGAAGCGATGTTTCTTGAGGTAAAAACCCGCGGAAGGGAATTGGTTCTTCGTTTATACTAGACTAAAAAACCTTGACAAGGAAGGATATAGATTATGCATGGACCTGCATGAAGATTAAAGGAGATTACTTGAAGCAATGTTTGAAATGTGTGGCAATTTAGTTCTTGAAGACATGAAATGCTTAAACTGTTTGATGGGGAAGTATAAAAAGAAAACAATATGCTACGTAAAGGGGTCTTTTGGCCGAGAGGGACGCAGAGTCCAAAATAGTTGTTCGGAAGCCATCAAAGTGGATTGAATAGAGAGAGAAGAGTAAGCTTTATAGGAAGAGTGACAAGAATGAGAGATGTTGCTAAAGAAGAATATTGAAGGTAGGAAGATGGAGAAGAAGCAACGAGGAAGTACATTTTGTACAATAAATATTTTTATTGTAATTGATATTTAAGTGAATGTACTGAAAATGTGTTGTTTCAAGAATGTGTGCTATCATTGTGTGTTAGATGGTCTCTTGGTTAGATATATTGTGCTTTTGACTTAGTTGCCTTTTACTTAAATGGCTACAACCTTTGTAGCAATCTGTGAAAGGTTGGATAGCCCTACATTCTTTGGTTAACTCTTTGTTAGGCATGGTACATTGTTGGCCAACCATCAACTAAGGTTATTGTTTTATGAACTCATTACTAATAAATTAAGTTGCTAAAGTTTTTGGATGAGTTTGCAACTTAACTTGTGATTCGGTCCATGGTTATTCATTCAATGGAATATCATTTTTGCAAAATGAATGATTTAGTAATGATGGCTCTTCAACCACTTCTAACAAAACAAAGTGCAAAATGATGAGGGTTTAGAAATCTAAGCTAACTCTAACAATGCAAACCAATATTGTTTTATGAACTCATTACTAATAAATTAAGTTGCTAAAGTTTTTGGATGAGTTTGCAACTTAACTTGTGATTCGGTCCATGGTTATTTATTCAATGGAATATCATTTTTGCAAAATGAGAATGATTTGGTAATGATGGCTCTTCAACCACTTCTAACAATATAAAGTGCAGAATGATGAGGGTTTAGAAATCTAAGCTAACTCTAACAATGCAAACCAATATTGATGGTGAGGTGAGACTAAACCAATTCTTGCTTCACCAAATCAACTACGTAAAGGAAGAAACAATCTTCTAAGGATGCGTGGATGATTTTCATATTGTCAACACTCATTCAAATACCCAATGATGGTGCAATCCAAATGAACATATCCAATTGAAGTTAAGTGCTTGCAGTTAGTTCAGACCAACCTTACACCATTACTTGCATTGAACAAGTACCAAAAGGTATGAACATAAGTTTCACCATATTGGTGAGGGTTTAGAAAGCTAAGCTAACTCTAACAATGCAAGCCAATATTGATGGTAAGGTGAGACTAAACCAATTCTTGCTCCACCAAATCAACTACGCAAAGGAAGCAACAATCTTCTAAGGATGCATGGATGATTTTCATATTGTCAACACTCATTCAAATACCCAATGATGGCGCAATCCAAAGGAACATATCCAATTGAAGGTAAGTGCTTGCAATTAGTTCATACCAACCTTACACCGTTATTTGCAATGAACAAGTACCAAAAGGTATGAACACAAGTTTTACCATAATTCATCTATCATCTACTTAACTCCTACTCAACATAAACAAAATCCTAATCTAAGTGAGGAAATGGTAGAAAACATGCAATACTCCAAAATAACACAAGTAATCCACCATGATAACAACAATGAATTTACAATTACTTTGGAAACATTATATCAACAATTTCTTCAAGTCTCCCCCTTTACAAATGAGATGGCCTTGCCTTTTATAGTTGTTCCAAGTACAATGAATGGCCAAGATTAATTTGAGATCAATGGCCAGGATTGTTCCAACATAGCCCTAATTCAACTATCAACTACAAGCATTAAATGCTAACCAATTACAATAAGGCACAACTTTGTGGGCCAATAGGAAAATTACATTGCTTCGACGGACTAATGAGAAAATTCGTTAGGTGAAGACATTAAATGCACTTCACATGCCACTTGTAGATGAATTTGATTGGATGAACTTGGACATGTGAAATTGGAATCCTCTAATTGATTAAGATGAGTGGGTGCCACCTGAGCATGTTTATCTTGTAACCATCTTAGCATGTTTATCTTGTAAACTTCATCAATTCATTGTAATGAAGAGATATCTCTTGATGCTCAACATCATCAATCCTTCAATTAATTGTGATGACTTATATTCCCAAATTGCTTCACTTCATGAATTTTCTCCATCCTTTGAAGTTCTTCATCTTGAATTGCTTTAATTTCATCTTGCCATGATCTTCTAGAAGTGATGAGGTCCATGTAGTTGGATCATTCTAATTAATCTTAGATTTCCAAAGGAAACTCAAGATTGTGATAATCTTCTCCATTTGCAAACTTGTGATGAGGTGCCACCTGAGCATGTTTATCTTGTAACCATCTTAGCATGTTTATCTTGTAAACTTCATCAATTCATTGTAATGAAGAGATATATCTTGATGCTCAACATCATCAATCCTTCAATTAATTGTGATGACTTATATTCCCAAATTGCTTCACTTCATGAATTTTCTCCATCCTTTGAAGTTCTTCATCTTGAATTGCTTGAATTTCATCTTGCCATGATCTTCTAGAAGTGATGAGGTCCATGTAGTTGGATCATTCTAATTAATCTTAGATTTCCAAAGGAAACTCAAGATTGTGATAATCTTCTCCATTTGCAAACTTGTTCATTTTCCTTGTACAACTTGCTCTTTGATTCCATCTTGAGGTTTGAATCTTGTCCTTGGGGTTTGAAATCTTCTTTGCACACAAATGCTCAGCCTTGAACAACGCCTTGCCTATGATATGTCCAGCCTTGTGTTGTACTAGCATTGTTGAAGTCTTGAATGTAATTCTACTTCCATCTTTTGCTTGGACTCCTTCCATTTCACTCTGCAAAACAAGAAGAATTGTCAAAGGTATATCATTTTCAATTTATTCCTAACTTGCTATATAAAATCACATGTAACCTTGCGATCTATAATTCACATGATCTCTAAATGTGCTTTCAATTCTATCCTTGAGCTTCTAGGGTCAAATCTTGAGATTCTACACAACCGACTTTAAGATTTACTAGCTATAGAACCTCATTTCATAAATTTCATTATGCATCTCTTGAAAAACCAAATTCTGATTTTTCTTGAAGATCATTCAACTATTTACTTGATTCCATGAATTCCCACTATGAATTCATTTTCAAAGCATGCCTGATTGGTTGTGATAATTTTTTTAAAGCTTTCCCAACTTTAGATCTGTAGAACCTTTTATGGCGGTGCTTGGGAATACAACCTTTGGTTTCAGACTTCTGATTTTTGCACAAGGCCTTGGATTTTGTCTTTGGACCTGCCTTGGCTAGATGAAAAATCACCTCAATTATGTTTGATATCTGCATTCCCTTAGTAATTCATACCAATAGGGGTCTGCTCTGCTTTGATTGTTGTTTGAATTGAATTGGCATTGAAATTCTTCCATCCATCCCAACAGTCATATCTTTTACATGGGGCCGACCTTTTAAGGCTTATATCTGAATCAAAATTTGATTGCCCTTTACTAAGGCCGACTCGTCTTATTTCAACGAGTTTGCACTTGATTCTTGTTCTCTGGCTAATCTGATTAGCATTTAAAATTAAATTTGAAATTCAATTTGTCTTTACCTTATTAGGGCTGACCTAGTTGGTTTTAAATTTGAATTTAAATTGTTTGTTTTTCCCTCCATTTAGGCCAATTTGTTTTGGATGCTTTAATTTAAATTGAAATCTGTTGGTTTCCATTAGGGCTGTCCTGATTTTGAATTGCAATTTAATTAGTTTCTTTAACCCTCATGTGGGCCGACTTAACGAAGCCTTTTTTAGCTGGGTGGGATTGAAGGGGATCTTTGGACAATGTGTCCAAGGTGAGGTCGGATTCCCACCTACCTTGGGACACCACTATCCAAGGTAAGGTTGGATTTCGACCTACCCTTGGACGGCATTTAAGCTCTCCAAATAAATTCTTGCAATTTTAGATTTCATTTTTGTCAATTCAAACCCTTCGCTTGGGTTTGATGGCATTTAAGCTCTCCAAAAAAAATCTTGTAATTTTAGATTTCATTTTTGTCAATTCAAACCCCTTCGCTTGGGTTTCCAAACCTTTTGCTCAGATCAAATTTCACCATGCTGCAAGTTCTTTTAATTTCCTTCACTTATTGATTTCATCTCTTGATTGCATGTTTTCTTGTCCCGATTAGTTCTGATCAGATTTCAAATGTTTGCATTTTCATTACTGATTCGCCCAGATCTGTTCACCCCTTCGCTTGGGTTTCCAAACTTTTTGCTCAGATCGAATTTCACCATGCTGCAAGTTCTTTTAATTTCCTTCACTTATTGATTTCATCTCTTGTTTGCATGTTTTCTTGTCCCGATTAGTTCAGATCAGATTTCAAATGTTTGCAGTTTCATTACTGATTCACCCAGATCTGTTCATTATAATGCTAGAATTCATCATTCAAAGTCATCATCTTTGGCTTGGCCTTTGCTTAGACAGCCCCTTTCTCATGTGTTCAGGTAGAGATTACAAGTGTTGGGCACCTGTCCAAGTCAAGGTTGGGATCCGACCAAGGCTTGGACAGCCTTCATCAAAGCCATTCGATCAGGTGCTTGCATTTAGGCATGTAAATTCAGTTTTCCCTTTACCAGTTCAGATTTCATTTCCTCTTTTCAAATGCAGATTGGACTTTCAACTTGATTCAAGGATTGGTAAAGGCACAAAAGATCAGATCAGATGTGTTTGCAACCTCACTGTTAATGCCTGAAAGACCTTGCCTTGATATTTTTTTGTAAACTTGATGGTCGGTATTCATGGGCTGCTTGGAACCTTGTCCAAAGCAAGGTTGGAATCTGATCTATGCTTGGACATCTGTCCTAAGTCAGGTCGGGATCTGACCTGGCTTTGGACAGCCATTTCAAGAATCCTCATAATTTTCGTGTTGCAATTCGAAACATAGAACGCCAATTGGTTTTTCAGAATCTTGGGTCAAATTAATCCTTCTCTCAGTCACTTGATCTCCACACTTGCTCAGATCTCTCCATTTCAGGCTTTTCCCTCACCATTGGGATCAGAAACTCCAATTACTTCAATCAGAATTCAACTTAAAACACAAACTTTCCCTCTGTTTGAAATTTGCCTGAGTGTTGCTGAAAGTTGCAAAGTTGTCAATATGAAATCAGAACAATACTTTAGCTATTTATCCAGCATTCTCATGAATTTGTAAATCTGAGTTCAGGCAAGGTTTGGGATTGTGCATTGGGGTTGCATTCATGATGCAAGCCAGAATTTCAGTCTCCATAAGGGATTCCATAACTTTCAACTTGCATTTTCAGACTCACCAAAACGTTTGGATCATAACATGACAATTGAAACCACAAACTCAGTCTTACATCCCAATTCGCCACTAAGTATTGACTTGCATTCAACTTGAAGGTTTCAAAATTGTTGCAATATTGAGACCAAACTAACCTGCTACTTACCTTGCAAAGCAAAATGAGGGGGTCCCCATTTGCAATGGGTCGATGGTGTGAAAACCTCACAACACGAGCCACTATGAAATTGAATCACAATTGAAACATTTTTTTGTCTTCTCTTTGTTGGCAGTAGAGTTGAATAAGCTTGTTGCTATCCATTATTGTCATTTGTCATGGTTTCTCCTTGGTTTGGCCACCCAAGAGTGACAGCACTTTATTAATTTGCCTAAGTTTTTTATTAGGCACACTTTCTTAGGTCTTTGCCAGCTTTGGCATAATTCTCATTTGGCTTAGCCACTTTAAAAATGTGCCTCCATAACACTTCAAACGTTTTTACTTGGCGGGATTTCCATTTGTCCTTGATAATTTTAGGATCACGAGCAGAAGTTTTTGTTGTTTATGCAACCAAATAGTGTGTTTGGTTGCAATTAAAAGCCTAAACTCAATCGTTGGTGTAAATCATGTAATGCCCCTTTTTTGATCGATTCCAACATTCTTGGAAAGTTCCAAGAATCTTGGGAGTCTGCCAACTTTATCTAAAAGGAATTCTGAAAGTGGCAGTGAGGAGATCAAGATGAGTCCAATAGTAATTTTTGGAGGTAGTTTCAACATTTTGGGAGCTCTCCACACTTCTTGGAGAAGCTTATGATTTTTGGAGAAGTTTTGTATCTTGAAAGCTTAAGAATATTTCGGCTATCATATTTGGTCCATTTTAATTTTTCGTAACTTTGGATGGATGTGCGAAAAATGTTTAAATAATTAAATAGTTTACATGTTAAGTTGTTTAAAGTAAAAATTAAAAGACAACCTATGTTAATTTTTTAAAAGCAGTCTAAAGTCACTTTTTGCAGGGGAAACACAAGAGGATTGTAATGTCCCCATGGTAGGTCCAATGACAGATCATTAGTGCAACCTTTGTGGTCTGTTGAAGTGATTAGAAGGTCTTTTGGGTGTGAAATTACTATTTATAGTAAGTCACAGTATGGGTTTGACAGGACATCAGAGCAGTGTTGATAGTGTCAGATATGGTGTCTGTGGCAGGATATCTGGATTGGACTTACTATTTATAGTAAGTCACTAGTTGGCTAGTTACTATTTATGAATGACGCTTAGGCACAGAAGGTCAGTTGGTGCTCTTGTGATCAAGATGGAATTGGGAAATATTGAAATCTAATTTTTTAGTATTTTCTATGTCTCAGTAAACTGCATTTTTGAAGGTCTTCGGGGCATTTTTGGGACGATCTTCTCCCAGGAAGGGTAACCTCAATTTCACTTCTGAGTTCTGGGTCTACAATTTTTTATTATCTTTCCAACGAAGTAAACGATTCGCAAATCGGACCTAGGACTAGAAAGTTATGCCTTCTCCAAGTAGGCCTAAATTTTAATATAGTTTTTTGAAATTTTTGGTAGTTTTAATAAGTTTATTTGTAATAAACATTATGGTGACTCTTCATTTCATTTCCAAGGTATTCTTGTGACCCTTGGGTCCATCATATTTGTATAAACTCAAATTTCGAATAGAATGGATCACTTTTTGGCTTGCAATTCTGTTGTTAGTCTTCTAGTTTTTATATTGAACTTGACAATACCACAGGTATCACACCAGGTAATCAGATTACAATACCTGGGTAATAAATTTGAGTTTATACAAATATGATGGATCCCAAGGGTCACTAGAATACCTTGGATTTGAAATGAAGAGTCACCATAATGTTTATTACAAATAAACGTATTAAAACTACCAAAAATTTCAAAAAACTATATAAAAATTTAGGCCTACTTTGAGAAGGCATAACTTTCTAGTCCTAGGTCCAATTTGCAAACCATTTACTTCGTTGGAAAGATAATAAAAAATTGTAGACCCAAAACTAAGAAGTGAAACCAAGGTTACCCTTCCCCGGAGGAGATCATCCCAGAAATGCCCCGAAGACCTTCAAAAATGCAGTTTACTGAAACATAGAAAATACTGAAAAATTAGATTTCAGTATTTCCCAATTCCATCCTGATCATCTTGGTTCTTGATGTTTGGAGCTATTTGAGTATGATTATTTAATTAAGTTTACTTCATGAAATAATCATTATTTGCCTAAGTCAATGATTAATAATATGAGCTCATTAAAAGGTTGTATTGTATTAATTCAAAATGGAGTTATGAGCTTATAACATAAAGTATGCATTTAAGTGAAAAGTGTCATCTTGAAGCCACAATTTCGAGCCTTCTTGAAGAAGCTTTGGAGCATTATATTAAGGTTTCGAATTCTTTGAGGGGGTATCGATTATTCTTTACATCTTTTGGAAAACTTATGTTTTGGTTATGGTTCGAAACAAGGGTTTGGAGGAAGAAGTTTGATTGCAAAGAATTGTAAATTCTTTGTTCAATTTAGCACTTTGAATCAACAAATCTGATGCTGGTGAATTGTCATAAATCGGCATATGCATGGAGTGAATGCGGATGTTTGATTCAGCAAATTTCAGCGTAGGAGGAAATGTAATTACAGATTTAAATCTCAGTGTTTTGAGTATTCTACACAGCTGATGGTGATCAGTTGTCTCCTTTATGCATTTCGCAAAAGGTTGGTGGAGTTACATTAAGCATTAGTGTGCGTAGAGAAAGGAGAAGAGCAGTGCTGCATGTTATAGAGGCCACGTGGTGAGCAGGAAGGGAATATGGAGGATGGCAGCCAGTACATATTAGCCGCGGGTATCTTTGAGTATTTGGGATATGACATTACAAGCACCAACGTAGGTTTGTCTTTGAGTATTTGGGATATGACATTACAATTTCTTTTTCAATCATGGAGTTTACAAGAGTTTTTGGCATCCCAGGGGCTAGCGGGAAAAAGATTGATAGGACAATGAATAAGATTACTGCGGAAGAGAAAGAAAGGCTCATAAAGATGGTTTTTCGAGACTTCAAAAAACCAGAATGAGAGTCCATGGAAACAGCCAGCAAGGGCCGTGGGCTGAAAAAGTTCTTTGTTGCTAATAATGAGTGGACGTGCTTGATGGATGTCATCAAGAGTAGGCTTATAGGCTCCAGCCGCGCTTCAGACATTGCACTACCGCAGATTGCCCTCATGAACGGACTCGGGAATGACATAGTTTACGATTGGGAATCGGTGTGGGTAGATAGAATGGAGGAATTTATGATGTTGCATCACAAAACGTTTTACTGCCACACTATACCATTGGGTTCTTTTGGACGCTACGCGGACACAAATACTTGCCAACCAACTCGAGTTGCAGCCATAGGGTCGTGTGGAGCCTGGCCACCCACCCATTCTTTATTGATGACATTTGGACACCTTGGCCACAGGTGGTTCGGTTTAGGTGGGCCAGAAGCGGAAGCATCATGTGATCGCGTCCGAGACAAAATCTGAGACGGATGGAGAGGATAGGGGATAGGAGTTCGCAGAAATGTCTAGAGCTAGCAAATGGAGTTTTAGGATGATGAGCCGAGAGAGTCACCTGACGGAGGGAGAGGCATTGGACCGACACGTTTATCTTTGAGCAGCCACTTGTCTATGCCTACTTCATTTGGGGTAACAGTGGTAGTGGTTCCAGTGCCTGGCTTTGGGCAGTCGAGGGCCCTAGTTACTATCACACCTCCTAGTACAAGTGTGGATACAACTGTTGTGGCTCCACCAGTGACAAAGCCAGAGCCCATAGTAGTCAAGTGTGCTGTAGGAATGGTTGAGCAGCCAGTAGTTGAGATAGTAGAGGCGGCCATGGAGGAGTTGATAGCCCAGGAAATGCCGAGAGGAGATTGAGTCACAGGTGGCCGTGGTTGAGACAGAGGCCGTGGAGGCAGTAGGGACAGAGGTAGCAGCCATGGAGCAGCCTGTAGGAGAGGTGGTGCTAAGGGACCGTGTTGGCGAGATGGTGGCACGCACAGGTACTATGTCATAGGCTACCATGAGCGCTTGGCTCACTCGTTTCTAGCTCATGCCCATGGCACCTGTTGGACCCACAATCCTTTCACCGCGGTGACAAGTACCATCTCAGGAGATTGTGATTTGGAGGGCGAGAGTTCACCTGTGAGAGAGTTGGCGATAGATCCTCCGCATGACATAGGCATACAGGAGGAGGCGTGTGAGGTCAGGATTGATGCATCCCCCCAGCACATGTCTGAGGCTCACAAATATTCTGGTGACCTCGACCAAAACTTGATAGATGTTGCAGCGGGTGCATGACGGATTGGCTTTTGCTAGAAAACGGGCCCAAGAGGAAGTCGATTAGGAAATTGAGCAGTTGTTGGCATTTGCCAGAGGAGACTGTATTCAGGAATTTGCCCAATGCTTTGAGCCTAGGGGATGGTCTGTTGGAGGATTGGGGCCTTCCGGAGCTGATGGGAGAGAGTCGACTCATTCTTGGTTGAGGGGAGTTGAGAAGGCATTCCGTGAGGGATACTACGAGCTCAGGTAGACTCAACATGTAGCTTCAGGGACTGAGGCTGCACGGATTGCAAGAGTGACAGCTACGGGAGGAGTGGGCTACCCGACTCCAGGCACTGGAGGAAGAGTTCGCCCAACACAGGGGTCAATTGGGAGAGTTGGAGGCACAATTGGCTCAGGAGAGGGTAGAGAGGGCAGCTGAGAGGGTTGCAGCGATGGAGCAATTGGAGCGTGAGAGGGCTAAGAGGGTGCTGGCAAACTCACCTTGCTACAACTATGGAGGAGAAAGATAGGAAGGATAAGGAGATCCTGGAGGCAGCGTCCATGGTGAAGTCAACTTTGGAGTGCCAGATGTTAGTAGAACGAGACCTGAGACTATGGACTGAGCAGGTGTACGAGTTGTGAACACGACTGGCATCATCTACACCACCGTCGGCATCATCTACACCACTGTCGGCACCTTCCTCGTTAGGGACGCTCTCTCAACCCCCACCTCAGTCTTGATTTCTTTTTGTATAGTTGTAATTTGTCCCCATTTTGTTGTGTGTCGTCAGGAGACGACTTTTTTTTTGGGGGGGGGATGCCGTTGTCAGGCAATCATTGTTGTTAATATTTGTTAGTATTTGTCAAGGGTTAGGTAGTTGTGCAACGGTTGCCAGCAGTTGGCACTCGTGCCCCTCGACACTTCTATATATGTTCATGTAATTGTCTCCGATTTATGTTATGTTATGTTATGTTATGGTTGTCATCGTCATGAAATAGTTGTTGTTGGTATCATCTGAAATACAGTGTAAAGCATGGTTGAGATTAATGGAAACACATTTGTGAGTTCTCTTATGTTGCATCTGTCTATTACATCTACTTTATATTTCGGTATGCATTAAAGTTTACCCTATGGGGCAAAAACACTCCAAGGACATAATTTATCTTAACAAAGGCAACAATGAGCGATGAAAAGATGAATCAAATTCATTATGGTAGTGCTCATGGAAAATAAATAAATTTATTATAATTTGAAGGGGACCAACCCCTCATAGTGAGCGCCCATTCTGAGCAACATTTTCTTTGGTGAGGTTGCTCTCTTTCATGAAAATATAGATAAAGCTGTGAAGTGTGAAGAAGTGGGGGTGTTGAATGAAAGATATACCATACAAGAATAAGCAGATTTGAGAAGAAGAAATTTATAGCAGACCTATGAGCAGAATTATAGCAGATTTATGAGAAGGGTTAGAGCAGATTTATGAATAGAGTTATAGAAGATTTTAAGGCAGTTTTTTGAAGGTGAATTATTCTCAAGAAGACTATGATTTTGTTGTATTAGAGGTTGTTACCCCTCAGTAGAAGATATTGGTGTCTCTTGTTGGGTTGGTTCTTAGTAGTGGGGATTAATGTCTAGTGGGTTGGTGCCTACAAAGATTAGCGGAGGTTGGTGTCTCCTGTAGGTTGGTGCTTTCAAAGGTTGGTCATTTATAAGCAATATTTTGCTGTTTTTCTCCCAAAAGTTTTCCATGTAAATCTTGTGTTCTTAATTGTTGATATTATTGTGGCTATTAATATGAAAAATTAAAGGATTACCATATATAGATTTGTAATCCCTAAAACCTCTGGCTAAAACTACCCTAAAATTTATAATTGAAGACCCTTAATGTTTTTTGTCTTTTGGAATAAAGTTTGTTAGGTGAATTCATTTTTTATAGTGCTCAATCAAAGCACCCTTTAAAAAAGTCAATTTTTTTGGGGGGGATCTTGCCAAAGCCTTAACCTTAATGGTCTATGGGCCTCACCTGCACTTAAGCAATGACAAAACACTACTAAATAGGCATCTAAACATTACTACACTAGCCATTCTTTTGCTGTCCCAAGTTTTTAGCTCTTGTGCTGCTAAGAGATACTAGTCTTCTTGAATTTTAATGCTGCACATAGTGCTTTGCATCTCATTGACTATAACATGCTTATGTATAAGGAGAGTCCAACAACATGATGGAATGCAGAGCTAGAGTAGCTAGCACAGATATGCATCACAAACATGGTTGGTTCATATTGGTTTGGAGGAATCTAGCAATTCAAGTGATGAGGAGTTTGGCATGGACTTTGGGTATGAATAATGATTTGAGGCATTGGAGTTTGCCATTAGCCAATTGAAATTTGAATGTAATCATCATTTTGAATATAATATAAATATATTGATAGCAACATAATCATTATCCATTCAATGCAATATCAAAACTAACCTAAAAACTTATGACTAAAACTACCCTAAAAATGTATAATTTTAGATCCTTTCAATTTTGTACTCTTGGAACAAAGTTTGTTAGGAGATTTCCTTTTTTATAGTGCTTGATTAACAAGCACCTTTTTAAAAATATTCAATTTGTTTTGGATCTTGCCACAAACCCTAACCTTAATGGTCTATGGGCCTCACCTACACTTTAAGAAATGACAATAGGCCTCATTTCAAATCACTCCCAAGTTTCTATCGCAAGCTGTGGTGGACTATGCAGAAGGAGAGTCTAACTTTATGATGGAATTTAGAGCTAGAGTACCGAGTACAGATTGATCAAAATGCAACTAAAATATGGTTGGTTGGTATTGGTTTGGAGGAGTCTAGCAGTTCAAGTGAGGAGTTTGGAATAGACTCTCGTATGAATAATGATTTGAGGCACTGGAGTTTGCCATTAACCAATTCTATTTTTGAATGTAATGATCATTTTGAATATAATATAAATATAATGATAGTCAGCATTTTCATTGTCTATTCAATGCAATATCAAATATATTTGAGTGTTTCAAACTTTCATTTGTTATTTCTTGTATAACCATTTTTTCAAGTACAATATATATTTGCATTGTCATCCTACTGCCATCAACCCACCACCCCCAAGACTCATCCATGCTATCCCCCATCCCCCTGTCTTGAGACTCTGTGGAACATAAAGGTTTTTAGTAGTCTTTGCAGTTTACTGTTATCTTTAATTTCCCACATCCATTAAATATTTTCTATAAACAACCTACTGCAATTCTATTACTCAATTAATAAAACTACTAGAGCTAATTCTAAATTCATTAAAAGCTCAAGTCTTATTTAAAACCCTGAAACAAAAAATAAAATAAAATTAAAATCAAAACACTTAATAAAAGAGAGGGGTTTCCCTTGTAGATGAAAGTGATTTAACACAGAGGCCTCCAGGTGTAACTTGCACCGGGTGCTAACTCAAGGGATATCTATATCTTAGATTGTATTACAACTTTTAGGGACCTTAAGAGCTGAAACACAATCTTATTGGTGTTCTCTTAGTTTCTTTTAGCATATTTTGAGTTGTTTGTGTTGGATGTAATTTATGTCAACCATATTAAGGAGGATCAAATATGCAGGGCATCCGAAATTTGTCGATCATACATGCAATCCTTTCTAAGTTTGTTTGTTGTATTTGATCCTCTTGGGAAATAACTCAAGCTTCATTTTTAAGATTCAAGATTTGAATACCAGCTTAGAAGGATTTCTGATATAATTGCCCATTTATGCTAAAATAGTATTTGAACCATTTCTCTTTATATATCAAAATGATTTTTTGGCATTGACTTTGGTAGTGATTTTTAGAATAATTTTCCTCTTACTACTATGTCCAGTGCTTGTCATGGACAGGACTTCAATATTTTCTGATGCTTTGTTTGACCATGTAGAGGTTCTACGGCAAAATAAACTTGTCCATATCCTATTCTTTAAATCTGAATTAACTACTTCTACGAAATCATTAAACATTTAAGCCTGGGTGAATTATAGTTATTGCCCCAGATGATTGTCTTGGCTGTAGCTTGCTTGTGTAACAGTTGTGTCAAACATATTCTGCAATGTTGTTGAATGTTTTTAGTACTGTAGATACCTCATGAATAAACATGTATGTATGCTTTCTAATGCTTTTCAAAACATGATTGGTGGGTAGGACTTCGATATGTTATGATGCTTTGTTTGACGATGTGGAGGTTCAAGTACAAAATTAACTTTTTCTTCTCCTATTCTTTATATCTGAATTAATTACTTGTATGCAAAATTAAACATTTTTAGCCTGGGTGAATTATAGTTATTACCCCAGAGGACAGTCTTGGTTTTATCTTGCTTTGCATATCAGTTGCCTCAAACATATTCTGCAATGTTGTTGAATCTTTTTAGTATTGTAGATAACTCACAAATAGACATGTACGTATGTCTTGGTTTTATCTTGCTTTGCATATCAGTTGCCTCAAACATATTCTGCAATGTTGTTGAATCTTTTTAGTATTGTAGATAACTCTCAAATAGACATGTATGTATGCTTTCTAGTGCATTTTAAAACTTGGTAGGTACACTGCTGAGCTTTTGTGCCTATTTTTTATTTTATTTTATATCTGAGAGACCAAATGCAAGGATGATATCATTGGCAATGGAAATAATGTACATGAATGCATTTCAGGAATATAGCCTGGATGGCATTGACTGGACAAGAGTGGAATTTGAAGACAACCAGGAGTGTTTAGATCTTATTGAAAAGGTGTGTAGCAATTTATACCATGGAGAATTAGTTCAGTTATTTCCTTAAAGATACCTTGCTGTCTGGATGATGTAAGTTTGGATACTAAAGTGTCTTGAAGATATAAATACATTTTACTTGCTATCTGGCAACAAGAATAGCAACTCAATTACTATATTTTTGTAAATTTAATTTTTGATTAAAAAATACAAATTTTTATTTTTATCAGGAATATTTTTGAGCTTTCTATTTTTGCTCACTTTTCCTTAGGTGTTGTACATTAGCCAGCTATAAACAATGCACGAGCCTTATCTTTAGTGAAAAAGTGCTACAGGTCATGTTATCTGGTATCATTTCTTTGTTTTAGATGCCAAGCACAAGTGAAAAGCATAGAGGTTATTTGATTTAACTGTGAAAGTAGAGTATCTTTCTTGTTTATTCAATCATAATTATTGTCTCTTTCAATTGTAGCATTCTTTTGTAGTCTTTCTGGAGCAACTAGCTTTTGCAACCATAAGCTGTGTCTTCTGTTCTTTAGGAATTAGATTTTAATGCGAACAGAAAATGTGATGAAAGAGTCAGCTCCAATTTTATAAATTATAGTTATTTGGATTGCTTATGTAAACTGTAAAGAAATGAAATCTTAGACATAAAGCTTCCCTCTGATGGTGGAAATGTGCATTTAGATTGACCTTTGTAAGGGTTGAAGTGAACAATTTGCTGCATCACATGGTTTTCAACATATATCTCAGTAAAGTGAAGTTTATTGAAGTTTGGTCTTACTATTTCACAAAATGCACAAGTACAAAGGAGTTCAAAGGATGCATCTTACACTTGCATTGTAAAAAATGATGTGTGGTCTCTTCTTTCTTTGTAATGAATCAACCCTAGGATGGATTTTCGAATGACCATCCTATGTATACTTTCTATGCTGAACACTTCCTAAATGGTATTGTTATTCGAGATTATGGCTAGAGAGCCGTTGGATACTGGTGCTTCACAGATTGAACCCTTGAAATGACATTTCATACGACTTAAGCCTCAACATGGTTCTATTTCTTTTTGATGGTGAGACTAAATTCCTTTTCAACAATATAGATCTACTTCTCTTCAGCTACCCCCTAGCCACAAGGATAGATACATATTAAGGTGGAGTTACATTGGCATTGGATATTGTACTTCTAGAGGGAGTGCCTTCATTCCTCTTAGACCCCCCATCTTGGGCCCTTTAGTCTTAACTCTTAAGGCACTCCTCAATGAGCACTGTCAATCTTGCATCAATCATTTAATAGTTAACAATGACATTAGGCCTTGGCAACGATATTTGATAAGACTTGAATCCTATCTCTCTAGTATTCCTCAGCTTATGCAATTTGGGTGTCTTGTTCTCTTTTTTGGGGTCTCACTAGGATTTTCTCTTCCTAGAACTTTCTATTTTATACTGATGTACTCTCAAGTCACATTGGCCTACTTTTGGTGGTCATCTAAGACATTAATATAATTTCCTCCCTTTTTCTTTCTGCTTGAGGTTTTCCCTTAGCTGGTTGAGGTCTTGTCTATGTAACCGGGAGGTGCGTTCTTGACAAAAAAATGGCCATCCCTGAGTGGTAATGTCCGGTATATTTGCAAAATGCCCAGAAACATATGGGGACGACTAGCTGTCCCCGAGACGGGCAGAGTAGGTTAAACATCCTTCAACCATCTTGGGGATGGGCAGCCATTGCTGACAGCACAACAGGTAAAAAGTTAATTTTTGATTTTTAAAAAACTCTAAAATATCATCTTGGTATTCTGCTCGGTGACGTACAATTTTGTACCAAGCCAAGTCTTCATTCAGAATGGAACTTCAATATTTTTCCCGCCTTATTTACTTATCGAGTATGCTTGACTGCTACTCTTAGCTGTGCAACCATCTGCTACTCCAAAAAAATCATTAGATCACTTTTAGATTTTAAGAATGCTTGGATATTCTTGAAAGCCTTTTTTTGACCCTTACAACATATATTTTTCCTTAGTGATGTGAACTTGAAATAACCCCTAGGTTTTATGTATACTAGATTCAGATTATTTTTTGTTTTACTTGAACTTTCATAACAACAACATCATCCTATGCACTCTAACATGCAAATGCTCCCAACTTAGATACACTAGATTTCATATGAAGTTCCAATGGCAGAATTGTCAATCAGAATGTAATAACAGCTGGGAATGGAATAGAGTTTACACTAGCTTACAATCAACATCAGGGAATGAACAGCTGCAGGTTTCCTCAAAGTTTATCCAATAATCCCCTCCTTCGGAACAATTCCCAAGTTGGATTTATAGCTCTGATCACAATGTTGTAGACTGCCAACTGCCTGAGGCATGTAACCTTCAGCATCACTATCCGAATAACCCAGGTCTTTAGAATATGCTTAGAAATTGACTCTTTCTACTAATGTTTACTGCTACATCTGATATATTAAGTACATGAAGTAGTATTAAAGATGACAGCGCATGCCAGACACCAAAAATACAATGTCTTTATTCGCTCATGAAATTATTACAGAGAAGAAGACCAAAGACGGTCAGACAAGGATCGCAGTTGATCCCACTACATACTACTACCTTCCTTGACGATACACATTATATTTAAAGGACTTGGTGGTTACCAAGAGGAACACAACCGCCAACCAACCGATGCTTATAAGTTATTACTACCCAAGAATGACAAACAATTTAGTACATACAATTAATACATTGTCAGATAAGTATAACCAATACTATCAAACATAACAATAAACATTGTACGCTGACTACAACCAGAAAATTCCACCAAACCCATGTGCCAAGATGGAGTCAACTCCTCCTTGTAGCCCTCTTGCTGTTCCCTCTTGCTGTTCAAGATGCTTATAACTACCCAAGAATGACAAACAACTTAGTACATACAATTAATACATTGTCGGATAACCAATACTATCAAACATAACAATAGACATTGTACGCTGACTACAACCAGCAAATGCCACCAAACCCATGTGCCAAGATGGAATCAGCTCCTCCTTGTAGCCCTAACCCTTGCTGTTCAAGATGGTGGTAGACTTCGGGATCTAGATGTTAGATCTATGATCTGCCTTCTAAAAATTATGTGTTAAGCTTCTATGATGTATATGATCTGCCTTATGAATGCCACCATATGAATATCTGAAATTTTTTATATTTTTTAAAAATTTACGTATTTTTATAATAGCCACTTCCTACCATCGCCAAAAAAATGGCTCCCTCTTGTCCCTTTCCTTGAAATGTGTTCCCCCGTCCCCACTCTACTCCGTCCCCGAAATGTGGGGCAACATAGGATCTTGTTCTTACCAGCTCATGTTGGGGCCGACCTTCATATCCCCCATGGTGACAATATTTTTTGTGTATGCTCTCTTTAGGAGTTGGAGAATGTGTTAATTTAGCCTAGAAAGATGTTATCACATTATAATTGTGAAGAAAATGCATATTGTTCTCTCCTCACAGTATTTTGCAATCTAAACATTGACAATTTTCTACTAATGATCAATCGGTAAGACTGATGTAAGTTATCGTTTAAAATATTGCTTTTGTCAAGAGTGCTATATTATGTTTCATTACATGAATTTCTCAAATACTTGATGCACTGTTGGAAACAATGAAATACACTGCTCACCTCCTAGAAAGTGTAATAATTCTATTCCTTTTTTCCAAAATTGTGCTATTCTACCTCAGATAAATTATTGATGTTAGAAGAACTAGTTTATTTGGGAGCTGCATAAATGCAATAACTGAGCTCTCCACTAATTCAATTTCTTTCTATTAGTTAGTACAGTAGGGCCTAACTGGCTGTTCATGGCATGCTTCCTGCAGAGACCATTAGGTTTACTTTCCTTGTTGGATGAAGAGTGCACATTCCCCAAGGGAACTGATTTAACTTTGGCTAATAAACTTAAGCAGCATTTAAATGGGAACTCTTGCTTCAAAGGAGAAAGAGGCAGTGCATTCTGTGTCTGCCATTATGCTGGGGAGGTATAGACCGGAGAGATGTGTAATTTGGCAATTACAGATATGAAATTGCACTGTAATGACAAATGGATTCACATCTAATTCATAGCATGGTTTCTTTGAGCAGGTTGTATATGATACAACTACATTTTTGGAGAAAAATAGAGACTTGCTGCATTCTGATTTGATTCAGCTTATGTCTTCATGCACTGGTCTGCCACAATTATTTGCAGCCAATTTCAGCAAAGGACCACAGATTCTTACGACTCCTAGAGGTCGAGGAAATGGTGCCGACTCTCAGAGACAGAGTGTTGCAACCAAATTTAAGGTGGCTAGAAGTGTTTCAATTTCTATACATTCAGTTATAATAGGGTAGCTAATAAACAAGTTTCTTTGAACTGACCTGGTCTGTTGTGAATTCAAAATTCAAAATATTCTGTTAGGGACAACTTTTCAAGCTGATGCAAAGACTGGAAAATACTTCGCCTCATTTCATTCGATGTATCAAGCCAAACAAGCTGCAACTTCCCGGTGTCTATGAGCAAGGACTTGTCTTACAGCAGTTGCGCTGCTGTGGAGTATTGGAAGTAGTACGAATATCTCGTTCAGGTTATCCCACTCGAATGTCACACCAGCAATTTGCAAAAAGGTAATTTTTTTTAATGTTTAATAGCTCTTTGAGTCTGCAGCTTCTAGTTCTACATTTCCAATCTTCTCTTACTCCCTTTGGTTCTTTGTGCAGATATGGGTTTCTCTTGCCACCTAACGTTGCTGCTCAAGAGGTACTTAGTGTCTCTGTGGCGATCCTACACCAGTTCAATATCTTGCCTGAGATGTACCAAGTTGGTTTCACTAAGTTATTTTTCCGGACAGGACAGGTAAAATTTATCCCTTTCATATTTATTGAAAATTTTTCTTCCGCATGTTACTCACACTGTTTTAATTTTCTTAGCGAAAAACATTTCTTTTTTTGTTTTCTTATAACAATCTTCATTTTTTAGAGGTATAAAAATAAGGAATTTGTGTTATAGGTTATAAATTTTCATTATATAACTAACACAACTAACTTTCTGGAGGTACATTATAAGAACAAAATGCCTAAGAAGCACGGAATAAGAAATTTAAAGATTGCAATCCTAGTAGACTAATAGCTAAAAACACAAGTACTAAAACGAGATGGAATAATCTCTCAAGACATAAGAGAATTTTTAGAAATCAAGCAAAAGTGAAATTGGTGCAAAATGGAAATTGGGCAGTTTTTGTTTGAATTTTGGCAGGTCCAATCCAAGAACTTGTCGTGTTCTTTCTAGTAGTGGTTCCACTTACTTGAAGGGAATATAATTTGAGGACTATGCAGGTGTTGTTTTTATTATCTCATTGAGTAGATTGGATGTCAACTACTAAACAAAACATTCTATCCGAAGATGAAGTGTCATGCATGTCAACAACAAAACACTTTTCTTTATAAATAGATAGGCATAGGCATAGCAAAAACAAGTAGATAGGAGAAAATACACAACCATACATCTCATTCAAGAATATGCAAGCAAATCACAGATACCTTTGGCTATTATGAACAAGATGAATTTGTCGTGTTATTGTGGTGCAAATTAATGAGAGAATTTTGCTCAAGCAAGTGAAAAAGAAGAATTGGTTGCGGCCAAGAAGAGTGAAATGGCATCAGTTGAAGGAAATGAAACTTGGAACCTAGTTGAGTTGCCCAACTTGCTATGCCCACCTTGCTATGGAAGTTGTGGGTAAAAAATGGACATTTAAAACTAAGTACAGATGTGATGGGTTACAGGCCCACCTTGTTATGGAAGTTGTGGGTAAAAAATGGACATTTAAAACTAAGTACAGATGTGATGGGTTACAGGCCCACCTTGCTATGGAAGTTGTGGGTAAAAATGGACATTTAAAACTAAGTACAGATGTGATGGGTTACAGGGGTGGAGTTCTAGTAAAGAATGAAAATGAATAGCTCTTCCCATTGAGGCAAAACTTAGACCGAAGGATATGGCTATGGGTTTCAATAATTTCAATGAGTTATCTACTAGTTTGCCTCCATTAACTATTTTTCAAATTTTAAACTATTTTGATAACTTTGTAGATATACTGATATTTGACAAAAAATCAAATTCATACAAGGCAAATTTAATCTCCAATTTTTTTTACTTGAACCTTGTGACTTAGTCACTTAGGTAACAATTATAGCCGAACTTACCACTAATTCTTTTTTCATAGAAACAAGATCAAGACCGCTTACTTGGTTTCTCAAATCACAAAATTCCATATCTATTGAACCATTTTTATAACATTAATTTATTTTTAAAAAATATTTAATTTAAAAAGCTACTCAAAAAAAAATTAGATAATGTCCTTGCATGTGCATGCCCTATTAGGATTAAATTGAGATAAAGGAGTTATCACCCTCCTTTATCTCTCAAGTTATTTGAGAGAAATTAAAAAAATAGGACCCAAATATTTCATGTAAATTTTAGTGTCCATTGAAAGCAAATTACTTTAACACCAAACTTAGGTTCAAGTCCAATCTTTACCACCAAACTTAGCAGACTTGCTGCAGCTGTCATTCTAATTGCCTATATCAGCAACTAATTGTATGTTGTGATCTGGTATAATCGGCTTTAACTGCTATGCTTAGATATTGCTCGTATAAGATGTACTCAAAATATGTGTATGCTTCCTGCTATCTTACCCATCATATGTGATGTCTTTCACTTTTGAATTTGGTACTTAATTCGCTTAATGAATCAATGCAAAATGTTTTAGGCTGATCAAGGAGCCCTTTAAAAGCTGAATGAATGCACCACCAATAGGAAAGCCTTCAAAATCACATGAATCTTTGCTATGGTAATTCTAATTTCAATGCCAGGGTCTATCCTAAACATTAGCTGGGCTTCTCAGGATTTTTTAAGGAATATTCTTTTCAGATCAAATATTAGATTTGCATTAGTACCAGAGTAATCCATTTTGAGTAACTGCTGAAAGCAATATACAGCAGGATTTTGAAGTTTTATGTAATTACTATCAACACATAATATAATATTTCCATCATTTTGAAGTTTTCTTCCCTGGAGAAAACAAGACAATGCTGGATCCATACAGAAATGTGGATGTTCATGTGTAGTAACTTATATCTAGTAGTGCTTGTGTTGTTACAATCCATAGACTCCTCTTTATACATGTGCTTTATGATCAGTTCCTTACATGTGCTTAATCTTTACCTAGAATTTTCACTTTATTCCGGATGTTTTCAAATTGAAATTCTTGTGTTTGGCTACAGATTGGCAAACTGGAAGACACACGTACTCGAACTCTTGATGGCATACTTGGAGTTCAAAAAGTCTTCAGGGGATATAGAGCTCGTTCCCAATTTAAAGAACTGAAAAGAGGAATTGTAACCTTGCAATCATGTATGCTAATCTAAATTGCGTTTTATTGAGATGATGGCATACTGTAGCTTGTGGTTGTGGGTTATTGTGTGTGTAATTCTTAGATTTCTTGTGATGTATGCTCAATGAACCTTGTTTGGTTTGCAATGTTTGTGTATGCAGTTATACGAGGAGAACAATCAAGAAAAGAATATGAATTATTAATGGAGAGACGCAAGGCAGTTATCACAATACAAAAGAAATTAAGGTCCATGACAGCTAGAAGGAAATATTTAACTACTAGAAAAATGGTGATTCTTGTTCAGGCAGGTAAGATACTGTGCTTATGGTCATTCAAAACACAGTTAGCTATTATGATTGTTTAAAGAGGGACCATACTTACATTCCAGAATGTTCCTGATTGCTTTCAGTATTGCGTGGCTGGCTTGCAAGAAGACAAATACAAATAATGCGACGACAATTGCATGAAGAAGCCTTTTCTTTAAAAGTTGACGTGGAGAAATCTGTTGCTGATGTCACATTTGACAGAAATTATGAGGTTGAGAAGGAGTTCAAACTGGTTGAAACAGCTTATGGCTTGTCAAAGATAAATAGAAGGTTACCCATGCAGGGGTCAGAGGTATCTATTATCTATATTGATTAATAGTTTTCGATTTTATTAAAAGCTTCTAATCTGTCAATTTTCAAACTATGGGCCTATTCATTTCGCCTCATGATAGCATTCTCACAAGTCTGAATGGCTGTTGTCTGAGAAGGATTCCGAAAGCGAAGGCACAATTAAGGTTCAAGTATCATACCTTGCAGAGCTTCAAAGGCGAGTTCATGAGGCAGAGATGGCTTTGAGAGAGAAGGAAGATGCTAATGCTCTCTTGCAACAAAGGTTACAGCAGTATGAAGCCAGATGGTCGGAGTATGAGGTCAAAATGACTTCTATGGAGGACATGTGGCAGAAACAGATGAGATCATTACAACTGAGCCTTGTTGCAGCTAAGAAAAGTCTTGTCGAGGATTCTCTGATTCCGTCAACAAAACAGGATGATGTCATGAGTAATCAGATCACGGCTTCACAGAATCATGTAGTTAAATCCACTTTGCCACCTGATGATGATGAATTTGATTGGGATGAAGCTGCTTCAAACGGAACGAAGACACCTGATTATAAATTTCCCACTCATAGTTTTGATAATGGGTTAGTGAGGGAACTGGATGCAGGGAGGTCTGTTGTTGGCCACATGGTAAAGGAGTTTGAGCATAGAACTCAGGTTTTTAATGATGATGCTAACTTTTTGGTGGAGGTGAAGTCTGGTCAGGCAGAAGCAAATCTTAACCCTGATGAAGAACTCAGAAAGCTGAAACAGAGATTTGATGTCTGGAAAAAAGATTATAAATTTCGATTACGTGAGACAAAGGGAATTCTACACAAGATTGGAAGTGTAGATTCAGTTGCGGAAAAGACAAAGAAAAAATGGTGGGGAAAGAAGAGTAGCTAATAGTGTTTATCTCCTGTCCTTTGCATCATGCAAAGCAATCTGGCATTAATTATTGTATCTTATGCTTTGTTCTCTGTACATACCTAGCCTTGGTATATATCATTTGCTTGCATGGCCTCTGACCTGAGAAGCGGCTTAAATTTAACTCTCTAATGCATATTCATTATTCATGGTGAATGCCAAGTGAGAGCAGATGATGGACCTGAAGGCTTCCGTCCAGAGCACTTTGACGAGCTTTGATACAGATTTGAGAATTATATATCGGCAGGTATAAGTCTTGACTCTCAATCCATTTTATCAGGATGAACTTCAGCCTTAAATCACAGGCAGAAGGTGATGTTGTAAAGTTTGAGGGCGAGATCTGAAGTTCTGCAATTTTGTAAAACCTGAAGTTTGAAGGCCAGATCAGGTTCATGGTCATGAGCTATGTATAATGCACATATTGGAGAGTGCTGCTTTCTCTAGCATTTGGGTTTTGCTGCCTTTGTTGGCATTTCTAAATTTTGATGACGCCTGGCATTGAGCTATTAAAGGAATGCTGGCGGTTATTTTCATGAAACATTCTTTGTTCTCCTAGTCTAGGCAAAAGAACAGTTCACATCTATGTACGAGAGTTGTAATTTATAAGCACAATGATGTGCATATTCCTTTAATGGCTTTTCAGAGTAACCTGCTTGTAAAATACCCACGCTGATAAAAATGGCAGCAGTAAATTCAACATAGAAAGCTATTGTAACTTGAATTTAAAATAAGGATAATGTCTATTGAAGTTATTTTTAATGAGCGAAAACATTAAAAAATGGGAACATTTATGAGCAGATCCCCCAGGTGTGTTAAATGGTTAATTACGATATTTGTAAATGAAAGCTCTAGACTATGATCCCTATCTTCGTTTAAGAATAGCCAGTGAAACCAAGGTTCAAGCTATTTCTTTTCTTTTTTTATATTGAACAAAACTGAAATACATAAAAGAATAGGAGTCCAAGAAAGATAACTATATTTCAAGCCTTTCAGCTTCTTTTTAAACTTATGATTTTGGACCATATTTCAAGCCTTTCAGCTTCTTTTTAAACTTATGATTTTGGACCATATTTCAAGCCTTTCAGCTTCTTTTTAAAGTTGTCAGAGTTTATGTCATGTTCGCGAAGTCATTTCGGGATCTGACGGACCTCCTGGAATAGGGTCAAGTCTCATGCCCCCGCTAAGTCTTTGTTTTCATTGTCTCTTTTTCCTTCCATCCTCCTTGTCAGTTCTCGACATTGTACTTCACGCAATGATTCTCGAGGTCGCCTTGTCTAAGTCTCCTGTTAAATGGCCAAGTTCAAGTTCAAAAATGTTTTGTCAGATCCCGACGCCTCATTTGGAAAAGTTTGAGCCTTGGTCTTTCAAGTGTATAGTTGGCGTCTATCAACTCTAGGTTTTGTTCCCTTTCCTTTGTCGGCCCCCGACAACCCATCAAGTGCTCAAAGCTTAATTCAAAGTTGAATATTAGCATCATCGGCTCAGGAACTTCCATCGAAGTCTGAAGCCCAAGATGGAACAATGATTTCAAATTGTGGAAATGAAATTCAGAGTTAAAAGAAGATTATTTGAGTTCAGAAGGCACTGTTGGAATTTGAAATTTAGTTCAGGAACTTCCCATCCAGCACTTTGGGCCCGATAGTCAGTTCAGTTAGTAGCTACATTCACCGACAATCCATAAAAGAGACTTCTCAAGGCAAGAAAAGGATAAAACTACTATTCAAAGAGTAGTTCTAAACGTGTTGTCGGAGCCCGATGAGAGATATTGGACACTTCTATAAGATCTCCTCGGCGTCGACAAGCAGCTGATGTGAACCATAAGAGAAAGGGTCATTTAAAGAGCAATTCTAAAGCATGAGGTGGAGCCCAATGGACTAAATGGAAGTTTCTTTTTGAACTCTTTAATTTTTTTTGGCCGACTTCACTGCTGGAAGCATTAATGGTGGCAAGTACGACCACTAAGTGCTGGAATTACTGGCTTTGATGACTGCCTTTATGATAAAAAAACTGTCATTTTGCAACAAATTTACAACGAAGGAGAGCAATAAGGAAGCGGCAGTGTACAAAAGTCTTCGTGTAACATCAACATCGAACTACTAAGTTTCTCAGTCATACACTCCTCAATAGGGTTTATAATCGGGTCATACATAAGTGTGTCAATTTAGTCGGAATTAAATATAAGAATGAAGTTTAAATTTTAGGGTACGACCATCTCAAGTTTGGAATGTGCACTCTCGTAGGAGATACAAAATTGGCTGTGTCTATGCAGCACAATATTTGCACCTTAGCAAACAAAATATGTTGTTAATAAAATGTGTTAGCAATATGTGTTCTAGTCTATTGTAATTGTTTAAAAATTACTAACACACATTAATACAATAGACTAACACACATGTTGCTAACACATTTTGTTAGCAACATATTTTGTTTACTAAGGTGCAAATATTGTGCTACATAGACAACCTACAAAATTGGGGTATGTTGATTTGAGTGAATTTTGGGGAAGGGTGAGAAAACGCAACCCACAACCCAAAAATTAGTAGAAAGCGGGTTACTTCAAGCTGTGGGGTTCCAGTAGCTATATAGTCCATCAATTTAGTGATGAAGTTCATTAATAGATATGACCCCAATACCATAGCTACTAAAATTCGTGATGATTCACACATTGGGACTTTGTGCTATCTTAGTTTGAGTTCAACTAGGAGCGTACAAAAATATGATTGCTCAAAATTGGTTGTCATCGCCACTTAATTATACCTTGACTATCCATCCATAAATGACATCATTTGTGACCCATTCACTATCTGCAACACTTCATCCCATGATGGCAATGGATAGTTATCTTTCTCTGATGCCTTGTTTATATTTCGAAAGCCCACACATAACCTTATATCTCCATTTTTCTTTCTAATTGGGACTAGATTGGCAACCCACGTCGAGTGTCGCATTGGAAATATGATTTGTGTTGTCAGCAACTTCTTCACTTCTTAATAAATTAATGGCTCTAGTAAGGGGTTGACTGGCCTTTGACACTGCCGAAATGGTTTACTTGCTTCCTTAAGTGGTATTGTATGTGTGATGATGGAAGCATAGGTGAAAAACTCGGACTCAACAAAAACTCGCGAAGGCCTAAAAAAAATTCAAGAAAAAGTTGGCCAGTTTTTGAAAAAACTCAGCAAAAAACTCAGGAACCTAAAAAATAGCATAATTTTAATTAGAAATGCTTTTTTTTTTGTAAAATTCAATGAGAAGATGCATCCAATGAGTTAATTAATGAGAACACAAAAGAAACAAATTGAGTTCAGATATACATAAACACAAAGTGGGTACAAAATCACATTCTCATGTGGAATGTTGATGGCTAGAAACAAAATGGTACTAAATAGTTTCTATAAAACTCGAAGTAAATACATCATTACAATTACATCTTCCTCTTCCCAACTCTACTAGCAAATACGGGAGAGGAACTAGAGGGTCTAGTCCTAATAGTAGAACCCTGCACTGAGCGTGATTGTGCCTTCTCACTCGGTATCTTTGATGATGTGTGTGGCTCGCTCTCCATCCTGGATGTAGCTCCTCCTCGCACTGGCAATGAATCCTCATCTGACTCCTCAATTTCATCTAATGTGAAACCAAATCCACTCCCCTCCTCCATAGTTTGCCTCTCCAAATCTGTGATGTTATTCTCTATAAACAATGGAGGCTGCTCCTGTGTCGTCCAATCACTGTAAGGATCTATATTGTCCAAATCAATTGGACCAGCTGGTGCTTCTTGTGCCTTTCTTATGCACAACTTAAGATTATATTGCACATAGGCAAGGTCATTGAGGCATTTTTGGGATAACTTGCTTCTCTTCTTTGTGTGGATGGACTCAAATAAGCTCCAATTACGCTCACAATGGGATGAGCTACAAGGTTGGCATAAGATTCTGAGAGAATTTTTTTTAGATGTGGGGTATTTCCACCCCAACTTTGCCATCAAACATCTGCAAAATAAAATGCTGAGAAAGAAAGCAAAGAGAAAATCGAAAACATAATTTATCAAATGACAAAATTGCAAATGTTTTACCTAGGGTTTGAGTGCCTCTTGCTCTCTTTGCCAGCTCTGAAGAGAATAAATCACCCCTTGATTCCACATAGATTTGTTGTTCGGTCACAACAAGGTCTCTCTCCAGAACATCAGGTATCATCCTCTGAATGCATAGAGAGAGGCCCTCCATGACCTCTCCATTAAGATTTGAAAAAGAATCATCGTACTTGAAACAAATACAAAGTGAAATCAAGTCTTAGTACACAGCCTACAAAAAAAAAGTGAAATCAAGTCTTAGTAAAATCTGAATAAGAATCATCATACCTAAAACGGGGGTTGAGGAAGTACCCTGCTCCATGAATGGGTTGGTGGAGTTGATTGTTCCACCTCTTATCAATAATGTCCCAAATGGGATCATATTTGAGTCTATCCCTCTTGTATTAATTTTTTTATACTCTTTGGCCCTATATATGACCTTGTAAAGATACCCCATTGGGGTTTGATCCCCATCAACCAAGCACATAACTCTAACTAGGGCTTCAAACACCTACAATTGAAATTTGAAAAATACAAATTAGTTTACAAAAATATTAAGTAATGAAGTTACTAACTTAGTAAGTCACAAATTAAAAATGAGAGACTTCAATCAAGAATAATTAAAAATTTAAGTTTTGAAGTTACCTTCACAATCTCAAAAGCCTTTTGCAAAAATTTGTGGTCAAAGACTATGCGCGCGACAACCTCTCTTTCAACCTTCTTTGAATAATTTGAGTCAAGCCATCATTGACTCACAAACATTTGTTTCAAAGAAGCCAATGTACCAAGAAAGCTTTGCAATGTCAAGAAAATTGTTGCAAACCCTGTGACAGCGGGTCTCACCAAATCTCTCCCATTAGTGTGCTCTCTCATCAAATTCAAAACCCAAGGGTGATTGTAGATATACTTTGTGATCCGCCTTGCATCTTTCACAATTCGAGTCACCCAATCAAGTTTTCCTATGTCCTCCAAAAGAAGGTCAAGGACATGTGCTACACAAGGTGTCCAAAAAAGAGTGGGGTACCTCTCTTGGAGGATTTTACCTGACATATTAGTAAAAATAATCAATAATTAGTTTCCATATTTCACCTTAAAACTAAATTAAATATCGCTTATTAATATTTAATCATATGCAACATAAAATTACCCGCTGACACATATGTTTCTGCATTATCTATAATGATTTGCATCACATTCTCTATTCCCACCTCCATGACAACATTCTCCAACATTAATGTCAATGTTTGTGCATTTTTTTATCTTATTGGAGGCATTAACCGATTTCCAAAACACCACATTGTCCTTGCAAGCAACCAAAAAATTAATAATGGTTCAAATTTTTCCATCTATCCACCCATCAGAAAGAATGTTGCAGCCAAATTTACTCCTCTTTTTTTTGGTCCTCCACCACTGCTCTTGGCCTATCAACTGCATTTACAAGCAATCTACAAAATCACAGTGAAATCAAGTCTTAGTACACAATTTTGATTTAATAAACAAGGAAAAACAATTAAAATTTAAAAATGAAATCAAGTGGATTCTTGATGCAGAGGGCATCGATGGTATTCTTTCAAATATGCATATCTTCTTTTATCTGCAAATATCTTCATTGATCTACATTTATAACCTCGAATAGAGGCTCATAATCTTTCGATACTTCAAAACTAATACTAATAATATCAACTTTATATTACCTTCCATTATTGTCATTGAATCAAACTGACCAATGATCACATTACCTTCACTAATTCTTTGGGTATGGCCTATACTTTCCCATGCGGGTCTATTGCAACCGAGCATGCATGTGAATCGAAAGTTCACCACCTTTTCCAAGCATCAAATATAATGATCTTTCGACCATCACCTTAGGAATGACATCTAATATCATTCGGCCATTCCCAAATACTAATATCTCTGCAACATAAATCTTGCTCTTGGTCTGTGTTAAGATGATGATCTCACGGGTTCCTCCACCTGGCATAGACAGTTCGATAACGTCGATATCATTTGCATGCAACCAGTATAATAATAGAGTAATGGTTCTTGACAACCGTTTCAAACTTAAATTATTCCAGAATTAATGCCTTGGTTTCCAATCAATTCTCACCCACCAAGACGACCAACATCTAACTCAAATCAAGACTGTTGCAACCCGATACATATCCAACCAGAGAATTTAAATCTCATTTATTAATATCCTAGAGAAACCCGATTCATAAAAAAAATAAACCTTTTAGTGTCGACTGTCAACAATCAAGAGAAACCCGATTCATTTTTACTTTTATGTTCTTTCATAAAACAAAATCAAAGCCGATAACAATAAACATATAAAACTCCATTAATAAAGGACTCTTGAAACCAAACTACAAGAGATATAAGGAAAATATCTCGACAAAATTTGAACAGAAAACCATTACTCGACTCTTAATCAATACATTTCATTAAAAATCATATGGATACATAGTATGACTGGCTCTTCTGGCTAGAAGCCAGCGAGCCCGATTCTCTCCACCAATTCTACTCTCTCTTCCGTAACCTCCTCTCTATCAACTCTCTCTTTTGCGATTACATTTCTGTCTATAAAAAGAGATTCTTGGACAGTTATAAACGACTCTTCATATTATTCATGGGTCAATTACAAATGACCACATGGCACATCATTACTAATTTTACCCTTCCTAAACCAACACTATAACTTTCTAACTCCAACTGACTCAAATGACCGATTTGTATGATTGTTGGCATATAAATTAAACTAGTAAAGTATCGTGGAGTTGACAAAGATGTTGTCAACTTCACGAATATACAAACCTTTTATTTATTATATCTACGACACTTAGACTACTAAGATTTAACCTTACCCAATTACATCAATATGACTCAAAATGACTTACTAGGCCACATTACAATGTAAAATAACCATATAAGTCCATGTATATTCCAGGATATTCAAAATGTTTCCAGTCTTGTGATGCACCTGCATCATACTCCCGGGGACACAAATTTTCAAGTCCCATTGAATTGCCATGATCTTTTTCCTAGTTTTCCAATCGCATGAAGGCAATGTTGTTATCATAAGAATGGCCAAGTTGATGTCATTCCACACAACGGGCTGGTTCCAATCTTCATAGTGAATGCCCTTCTTCGTATGTGTAGTGGTACCCTCTTTGAATCTTGTAACAAATATATTAGACATAATCATCATATCCCCTGTATAAAGATACCTATCAGTTTGATCTAGAATATGGTATTCTTCTTGTTTGTATATCTCTAGGGCATCATGGTGATCAATAAATACTCCATCCTCTACGTCAATAGTCTTCTCCTTGGCATGTGATCCTTGTACAATGTCCTTTCATTCTTGATCATATTTTTCAACAACCCCATCATCTGGGCAAATGCTATTTTCTTCAACCACACCTTTCACCAACTCTCCTTCATCTGCAAGAACCTTTTCCTTATAAGGTTCAACATCACCATCTTGTTGTTCACTCTCTACATCAACATTCATTTGTTGTCCTTGCCCTCTTAATGGAATGTTTACCTCTTCTTTGTCTGTTTCGTCATCATATGCCTTTTGTACCTTGAATCACTCCTTCCTCCTTAGCCTCATCCTTTTTCTCTTCATGCTCTGGAAACACAATTCTATCAACTAGATCCATACTTCTTGTCTCTTTCCAAGATGGGTCATCTTCTTCCATCAATGGAGTTAACACAAAATCCGTTCCATCCTTAATGGCAGTGTAAGTGTTCTTGCGAGCATCATACATAGTATTATTGTCATATTTCCATGCCCTACCTAAGATCAAATGACAATATCGTAGTGGCATTATATCTCATTTAACTATATCACAGTGCATGCAGATTAGATGTCTACATATATAAATGAAATACTACTATTTTAAAGCTAATAAATCTATCTAAATGCAACACAATGAAGATAACAAATGATCAAATGAAATTAAAACAAGTTTACCTTCCCTTACCCATCATAGCTTGTCTCCATTGTCCTCCTAGCCTTGATTTCTTGGATGTGTTGAGCTCTCAGATTTCCAATTGAATCTCCTTGCCAAAGATGTCACCAAAGTGTGGAGATTGAGTGGATTTGTATGCAAAATGGCCTAAAGATTGATTATGCAACTAATGGATAATGGAATGGTATGAAAATGACTTCAATTGCTTGATTAAATGCTTGGCTGCTTGATCTCTAGAATGCTTGAATGTTGGAAGTTACTGTTAGATTTGCAGAACTGCAAATCAACCCAAGAAACCTGCATGCAAACACTGTCACGAGAAGAAGCAAGACAAAAGAGAAAGATGGCAGCTATGGAGGCCAAAAAGCCAGAGACATCATGTGCTCAAGAAAATAATATATTGATAATATGTTTCTATGATTTACAAACTGATGTAAAAACTCTGTAAATAAAACTAAGCGGTGATTCCTTATAAAGGATACCGAAGCCCTAAAAGGGAAACTTCTAGGAAATAGAAACTGCCTAAGTGAAACTTAAGCACAAAAGAGTAATAACTAAAGATTACTCTAACACCCCCCCTTAAGTGTAACTTAGGGAGAAGCAAAACAGCTAAACTACTGCAGAAATCAGGAAAGAAGGGTCCCGACAACTGGGCTTGATCAGGTACCCAAAACATAAAGGGAAAAGATGTCCCAGAGAAAGGAACAAGAAAAGAGCAAGAAGCGTCTCCGAAGCATGTCTGAAAACTCTGTCAGAAGATACTGCTGGAACCCCCACTGAAGTGCATGACCAGGTAGAGAAGACAAATGTCTGAAGAGCTGATCAATCGAACCAGGAAGCAATAGAACCAAC
>MU227546.1:10141-21478 GCA_018584345.1 Thuja plicata
ATCTCCCTATCTCTGGGATTGATCTCAACCGTTCATTTCATCCCCAATTCCTATATAATAAACCCTTCATAACCATTTGAAGGATCCAGGATTTCAAGCTCTCGTGCACCATTACTATGTTAGTTTGGTTCTAGCATTCGAGTCATCTTGTGATCACACACACATTTCAATTAGCAAATTCTCAACACTTCTCAAGTCATAGACGCTGCCCACACCAATACTGAGCATCAAAAACAACGTTTTGGAAGGAGTAGAGAGAGACAATAGAAGCTTCAAGCACTTTGGGGTTTGCATTCATTTGTTTTCCTTTCTTTTCTTGTACATTTTGTTGGTTACGTTTCAAGTTATTCATTTTAGTAGTTCTTGTGTACTTGATTTCTATCATTGTAAAACCATTGCTACTAACCCCCACTTTTGGAAAGCTTGGGAACGACGAATCACAAAAAGGAGGTGTGCAGTAGGAATAGTCTCTATTTTTTTATTAGTGTTCTCTTTACTATTTAATTTATTTAGTATTTGGATAGGCTTTATTATGCTTTTCTATTTTAAACCCAAGTCTTTTACACCATACCATAACTTTTACAAGATATTGTGACCTTTTATGCACTATATGGTTGAATGGGAGAAAAATAAGGTATCTTTCTAACAATGGCTAGTTTTAGATCTTGTAGTGTCATAAATTGTATCCTCGCACAATTTACATTAATTTGGGGCTTAGTTTGGTGGTCTCCCCTTATTCCCCCAATTCATGATTGATCATACTCATTCAATGGACAAATATGGAAGCTCAATACACAATTCTATACTCATTGAACAAAGTTTAGGCAAAAAATGCTAAGACAATAGCACTAGAAGCCATAACCCTCTTGGACTATGATGTTAGGTAATACAATCCTTTTATTTTGGGCCCTAATTTGAACCCCCAGTGGTTCAAAATTTGTTGAGTAGGAAATTATTCCCAATGTCGACCTTCTTCAAAATTTTCAACATTCTTTTTTAAAGTTGTGTATAAATACAACTCCGGTTCCCCTCATTAGAAAATATCTAGATTTAAATTCACATCAATAATTCAATTCAAATTGAGTAAATGAATCAAGCATATTCAAGGAAGTGAAGGATAAATCTAGACTCAAGCATTCAATCTAACATCCATTATCAAGTTTATGTGTTTCTTCCATGAGTGAAGTCATGCACAAACTTCTATTAAGAAATGTCAACCTTTCATGAAGGTTCAAGGAAAGAAGATCATAGAAAAGGTATCACTTGTCAGCTATGCATTTCTTTAAGGCTTCAATGTCTTCCATAACAAGGGTAAGCTCTCTTTTGTAATAATCATTGTTGTAGTGAAAGTTGATTGCTACCTATAATTTGACTGAAAGCAAACCCTTATATAACCCAACAATTTTATCCTTTTTTTTGTGTGTAGGTCCCAAATCTGATAACAAAGAATTAAAAATTCATAGAGATAAAAGTGAGATACACGGTTCCATATTTTGAATAGGAGAAAAAGCCCAGTCTAAGTAGTGTTGTTCTAGTGACCAACACTTTCTCACTAAATTTTTGGGAGAATGATCTACAAAGCATCCTGATATGGAATCTACAATTAACATTGACAAAGACACCTCTATTTTAGGGCACCTCACTCCATAGAAAATCAGTTTTAAGCCTAATTTTAGTGACAAGATTTTTTTGCTGCCCATTCGTAGATCTAGTCTTAGATTTTATCCCAGTTTTGTATCTCTTTGTTTATGTCAATTCTTGTCAATCCCCTAGCATTTTATCTAGTTCATGTATAAATTGTTCTCTTTATCATATCCATTCATATGAACCTCAATAGAGAATAATCTCAACTATCCCAAGGGACTAAAGTTAGACATAATTGTTTTATTTTCAATGAAATTTTGACAAATTGGAAATGATTCCTAGTTTATATGTTTAGATTAATGACTACTTAATCCCCGTCCCTTTTCATTTTGGTGAACCCGATATAAGTTGCACAATTTATATTTTGTATATTAAAATATAAGTTTAATTTCATAAAACTCTCAAATTTAGAGGCATTAATTGCTGAAATTCATCTTTTATGTTCCTACATTTATTGATTAATCATCATTTCATTAGCTTATATTGCTTGATAGGTGGTTAATTGATCATTTCATTGCTATATTTTATTTCTTAATCACTTTTTTAATTGCATTTTAGTTTCTTTCATTTTCATTCATAATTGTATAAAAGACATTAAGAGCATAAACCAATTCCTTTTTCGTAGACTCTAACCTTCCTTCTTTGTTTCCTTGGAGCAATTGTATGTTTTCAGAGCTTATGCTTATGTATGAGCTTCGTAGCCCATTTCTCTCAATCCAATATCCCTGTAAGAAGAAGTTATAGATTTGTGACTTTCTATGGTCTAAACACTAAGGGTGTTGAACGTGAGTCGGTTGTTGACTTATTCCCACCTTGGAGCTTGGGTGAATACTCTTCTCTTAATCCAAATCCTACCATGCCTAACATTTTTTAGAATCCTTCCTCAGATGCTTCTCATGACGAGGATAACTCTTCAACAAAAGTTTATAATGAAAACTTGGGGAATATTGATAATAAATTGGAAGATGTTCAACATTTGTGAGTCAACAACACTTGGCTAGAGAGGTGATCCCCTTGATTGAAGGTTTAAGAAATTCTATTCAAAATGATGAATGTAGTGTGGATGTTCTATGTTGTATATCTCAAATAGTGGATGATAACACTTTGAAGTTGGGTAGTTGTGCATAAGTGATACTCCTCCAACCCAAGTTGATATATCCATGCTTATACCTATATTTATAGCCAATATGACTACATACACACATTGCATCATGGCTACCGCTACACAAAATGGTAATTCTATTTTTTTAGTAGTGGGAGGGTCATGTTAATCAATATATTTATGTTCCATCTTCAACAAATCCCCCTTTTATTTCTCAACCATATTCTCCATCCACATTCCTATCATACTACACCTTAAAATCCACTATCACATTCTAATTTTTTTCCAATCCAATTCATCCACCAAAGCTAAAATAAACCACTTGTAAAAATATTTCATCTTTACAATAACAATTGATCAATGCAACCCAATCCGAATCTACTATCCGTACATATGCTGCAATTAGTCCATTGAGATCCTTCAAACCCCATTTCCATAACATATTAAGGTTCCCCTTTTGGAGAAATATCATGGACAAGGTGACCCCCACACTTGTGTGAAAATATTTTCCGCATTATGTAGTGTCTTCTTCTATGACCAAAAGCTCCTTGCAAAAATCTTCCCTCATTCCTTAAAAGACGAAGCTTTGGAATGATTTTTCTCCTTGCCTAGTTATTCAATTGAAAATTTTCAATAATTGGGAGGTGTATTGATTCAACATTCCCAACAATATTGGACCATGAGTTAATTTAACTGATTTTGTGCATTTCAATCAAGGTGATAAGGAAAAAGAAGCTAATTTTATTGGTAGATGTAAACATTTGTATGCATTAATTTCTTATCCTATTCTTGAAGCTTATGTACAAAGGATTTTCACTAATAATTTGCAAAAAGACTTTAGAGAAAAATATTTTGTTTTGTGAATTCACATACTTCACATAATTATGCACAACACTTCGTAATTATCAACTTCAAGTTTGGAAATATGAAGCTTCTTCATATTTGAATCCAAATGATAGGAATGATGATTCTCATCAAGTATTTTAAAATTTTAGAAAATAGATCAAAAGATTCTTTAACAATAATTTGACGAATTTTCCTCTTGTCCTTCCCATGGGTACCTCCAAACCTTTGTCGCCTTCTTTTGACTCAAAAATATTTTTCCAATACCATTGTCAACCTGGGAATGATACAAAGAAACGTAGGCATCTAAAGCATAAAATTTAAGAATTTATTGATTCTAATGTTATAGTGATGGATGGTGTGAATGATAAAGGGAATAAATCTGTAGCACCTCCTAATCACAACTTTGAAATTTTCACTAGTCCTTTGCTTTCCCATTCTACCAATGTTGTTGAGCATAATGATATAGGTTTTAGAGCTATTGATGATATATATAATGAAGTGAACAATGTTGCAAGCTCAATTGACTAAGAAAACCCAAGCATAAGTATGAAACTAATATTACCTTTACCTCAAGTGGTATCATAAAATCACTTGATGGTCCATTATACATTATTGTGAAAATAAAAAATAAACTCTCATGTGAAGTGCTTATTGATCTAGTACTATGTATGGTGAATTTATTATAGAAGAACACCCCTACATATAAAAATTAAATCAAGACATATATGGTAATTCAATAGTCTTGATAAGTGCATGATGGTTTCACTTGTCCCACCATAGGTTCCTTCACACTTACCATAAAAGTTGGCTCTAAGTGAATAGATGCTACTTTTACCATTATCCCTACCTCAGACTAATTTTGTGTAAAGTTGGTCCATCCTCGGCTCACATTCATAAAGGTAGTTCCTTCTACCATTCATATGTGTCGTAAGTTCCCTTACAGTGAAAAAAATATAACTATGAACAATATTATTTTTCAACCCTTAGCTAATTGTGGAAACTTTACACTTGATTACTTTTGGCCTTAAAATCCTCAACCTCTTATGCCTTGTTAAGATAGCTTATTCCTTTCTTTTCAAAATTTTAAAGCCAATATAATCTCTAAATTTTTTGAAGGTAATCCTTTGGGATCCACTTTGAGTGCTCTCTCTAAGGATCTTTTGTCATTTATGGATATCGAAGTAGCTTTTCTTGCTCCAAATTCTGGAGTGAGACTCCTTCCTTCTCCTAACATTCCTCCTATATATGTTATGATTCCACCTCCCAAATCTTATAAAGAACAAAGAGAAAAATGCCCAACATCTTCTATCTCTCAAACTTAAATGGTTCCTTCCAGTCCAGGAACAAAGGAAGAAAAGGAATAAATGTTGAATGATCCCCAACATTCTTCTACATAAGCTTTGATTTGTAACCAACAAAATTGTAGTGCGAGATAAAATCGATGCAAACATTGTACCAATGTTCATCAACTTGCTTCTAAAGTGATTCTTCTCCTATGTAGTAAAATGTTGATTTGATCACATTTTTCCAATCTTTTCCCGATCCCAGGGAGGAGGTTTACCTTGATGAGCCTCGCCAAAAGTTGAAGTTGTTGTTGTCTATAATTATTCTCCTCCTCCTCCTCCTCCTCCTTGCATTAGATCTCCTATTATGATTAATTTGGATGACAATGTTGAAACTATTAATGATATTAATGATGATTTATCTTCCATGTTTTCAAAAGCTTTAAAATTAGCTCCTAGTAACACACATAGTGACTTATCATTAGAGCATGGTCCTTGTTTGGCACTAGAGATAGCTCCATCTAATATACTAATTGTAGCTCCTTTAGAATTTTTGCCACCATCTCTAAATGATGTTGAACAAGATTGTGAGTTAGATGATTTGCTAGACTAGCTCACTTGTGCAGTAGATTGTTTTGTACTTTTGCTTGCATGTAATGTGATCCCCATAATGTGATGCTTGACATGTCTTTGTGTCACTAAGCTCTCTAAAATTCAAGGATGAGACTACTGTTATGTTTTTTATGAATGTTTATTTTTGGGAATTGATAATGTGACTAAAGAATGATAATGTATTCTGTGCTTTTGGGATTTTTTATTTTTTTGGAAACAATTGGAATAAAAATGACTATAATAACAACTCAAGAATGAAAAGGAATCCTATATTTTTTGGAATATTTAATTTTAATTTTTGGGAATGAAAATGACTATAATGACAACTAAAGAATAAAAATGAATTATATGTTTTTGGAATTTTCTATTTTAATTTTGGGAAATGACAATGCAACTATAATGACAACTAAAAAATGAAAATGAGTCCTATAGAAATTTTTGAAAATTGGAATACAAACCCAATTATATGCTTTTCAAATTTTTATTTTTATTTTGGGAAATGACAATGCAACTATAATGGCAACTAAAAAATGAAAATATAGAAATATTTTAAAATATTGGAATGCAACCCCAATTATATGTTTTGGAATTTTTTATTTTAATTTTGGGAAATTACAATGCAACTATAATGACAACTAAAAAATGAAAATGAGTCCTATAGAAATTTTTGAAAATATTGGAATGAAAACCCAAGTGATTGAAAGGGTGACGTAGACCTCAAAGACAAAATGATGCTGGTGAAGATTGACAAAAATATTACCTTTCACTGGGCTATTGAGCTACTAGTTTTGACTTGAAGGTGAGATTTGATTTGACAAAAAGTATGTTGACAAGGTCAAGACATCCTAAAAATGATAAAGGGGTGATTCAAGTTTTGGATTCATAGGTTTTTAATGATTGTCTTAAGGATCAATGTGCAAACCTAAAGGGTGAAAGGTCTTTACTAATGATGGAAATGCAACAATTGATACAAAATATTGGAATAAAGATTGAAATGCAAGGATTGGAATGATTGAACTATAATTTTTAGAGGATGAAAGATAAGTGAAACCCTAAATTATGTTAATTCTCTTATTATATAGTATAGATAAATCAAACTCAAATGTCAAAGGCAGATAGGCCAATTTGACATTTGAGTTATATCGTTACTTATAATTAATCTATAAATCTTAATTTTTTCTTATATTTCCTAAAATTGATATTGCACGTCTAATCTTTCTCTCAAATCATAGGATATATAAAACATGTAACTAATTATTATCAACGATAATAATTGATTGACGAAAGGTCGACAATGAATCACATGAAAAGGGAATCTTTGATAAGTTGTCATCGGTTCATCCTTAATTCATGACCTCTCTATGTTTAACATACATATACTACATCTCGTGTTGTGAAAGAAGATTTTAATATACAATACAAAACAATAACATTCACAACATGACACGACACACGAACTAAAGGATTCATAACAATGAACACAAATTATAAATTCACAGAAAAATAGAATATCAATAAACATTTGATGAGCTTATAATCTTGCATATTAAATAAGCTTTATTCAAATATCAAATTGAAACCAATTTAAATACAAATCTATAGTTTTTTTTTGATCGGTGATAATATTTGTATTCATTTAGTAAGCGATTACATATTGACCATTTAGGCATTACAATCCAAAATGAAACAACACATACTAGTTCAAGGCGTGACAACTATGTCCGCATTACAAGATAACAGACAAAGCAAAATGACCTTTATTAACAGAAGTCTATAGAAGGGAAAAGTTTGGCCAAAAAAGACTTCCCAAGATTTTACTAAGGGAACCACTTAGTTGCATCCCCTTTGGTGAAGTTAGCAAACACACCCCACCTATCGACAAGTTCTCCAACTCTGGGATGGTTGCCACCACCTGCATCCGGGCTGAGAATCATGTTTGGTTCTTCTCTGGCTTCCCTGGCTGCCTTAGCCCTTGCGCCCCGTCGAGTGACCGGGATTTTCCTTCGGGTCATTGGCATGTCGTCAATGTCAAGGGCCGCAATGGACTTGATGGGTGTTTTCTTCATTTTTTGGGCCGCAAGAATAGACGCCACCCGTTCCACCTCCACTTTGCTCCGCTCTAAAGCCTTCAGCAAATCTTTCCACCCCGCCAAAGCCTGAGCCAAGTGTACATCTTCTGGGCTCTCCGTCGACCAAATTACCAGCGGTTGCAACCCACGACTTCCCCTTCCCACCATGCGAAAAGGCTCATCACCCATTCGTAGCCCCAGTCCCACCTCAGCATGTTCGATGATTTCTTCAACACCGCTGACCCATTTCACAACCATACACTGACTGATAACCCTCCTAACCTCTACTTTTGAATCTGCCACCATGAGTGCTAGGGCCACAAACACGGATGAAATATCCAAATTGGTCCTTGGCCTCCACCCCTTCTGCAAGAAATGCTCACCCAAGATTTCTCTAATGGCTGACCAGAAATCATCACCTTCACCATTGAAGATATGGCTCAGCCTGTTTGTTGTGATATGCGTATCAAAGGCGAGAGTCTTCCCATTTGTCAACAGTGAGAAATTTGCCTCCATAGCTCTGTTATGTCTTCACTGAAATAATTGGTGGACTAATTGTTGTAGCCGACATATATAACTTGTAGTCGAAGCCTCTAGAATGGGCTGTTATTACCATCGGGTATGCGGGCAGACATCATTACACTTAATTGCTTCAAGTACTATCTTTGACTTTCGCATCCCGTGAGATCTTGGCTTGTGGATTTCATTTCCCCCGCGCACTCATGTCATGACATCTTGGGCATGCTATCATTATGATCAGCCACATGACGCAATGGTGGTGTGACATGAATGTTCATTTATCAGGATAGCAACCTCGACACTAATTGTAACCATCCTATATGTTGAAATTAATCCTCATTTATGAATTCCTCAAAGATTTCAAATTTTTCTTTGAGGGATCTGTCTGCTCCTACATTCGATAGTTGGTCAACCAAACTGTTTGCCCCTCTTGGTACATGTGAGGTTTTGAAATCCTCAAAATCTACCAGCATGCTTCTAATCCTTCTAATGTGCTTATTTAGGTACCATGTATCCATCTGACCCTTATTGATTCCATTTACTACCAAGAGGGAGTCGCCTTCTAAGTGAACTTTCTCGCCATGAGTACAACTTCAACTGCAGCTAGGCATTCTGCCTCATTATTAGTTCCACTACGTAATCTTTTAGCCCCTAAGGTCATGATATCCCCCTTGTCATTTCAAGCTATGTATCCAATTCCAGAAATCTCAAGATTACCTCAGGAGGCACCATCAAAATTGATCTTGATCCATCTGGGGGGTGGTGGTTTCCATATGTTACTGTGCTCCTCTTCTCACAAATCTGTAGTTTTATTGTTAAACAATAATCAATAAATAATACTGCAAAATTTATTAAAGGATCACTGAGTATTTATGCTAGATTAAATTTGATTATAAATTTTAATAGTATCACACCTTTGGAAAAATTAAAAGATCCTAAATCATATTTTGTTAAGCATATTATCAAATTAATATATCAATATCAAGATGGTAACAAGATTGAAAGTGGAGGATAGACTGGATGGTGCTGTAAATTTCACTTCTTGTAAATTTAGGGTATTACTTACCTTAGAAGAAAATGAATTAGCAGATTTCATAAGCAATTATATGCCTGAAACCAATGATGCTGACGAATTATCTCAATGGAAGAAAAACAATACCAAAGCCAAGCAAATCTTAGTGGATTCAGTAAAAGATCATAGATTTCCTATTATTTCTAATTTATCAACAACAAAAGAAATGTTCAAAACATTGGAATAGATGTATGAAATCAATAACACTAATCGAGCATTGGCATAAAAACAAAAACTTCATCACATAAAAATGGAAAAGGAATATTCCATTACATCATACTTCTTGAAGATCACTTAATTGAGAGGTCAACCATCAACTATTGGACATGTCATTGATAGTAAGGAACTAACCATGTTAACTCTAAATGGACTCCCCTCCTCATGGGAACCATTTATTTAGGCAGTCAGTGCAAGGTCCAAACTACCAAATTTTGATAGATTACGATAAGATTGCATCCAAGAAGAGTCTAGACAGGATGCCAGAGAAATTGGTTCTAACACCTACAATGAAGAAAGCCATGCTTTAACATCCAAAACCTCAAGAAGAAAAGGAAGATTTGATCAAAGAATAAACTTCAAAAGAAAGAGAGACCAAAGGAAAGACTCGAATTCTAAATCATATGAGAGGACAAATCTATCAAAAATCAAGTATTTCATATGTGAAAGAACATGACATTATGCCAAGGGCTGCAGAACACAACTCAAACAACAAGCTTCTACGACTAGTGTCCATAAAGAAGAACCTGAAGATAAACAATTCTTATTCATCTCAGCATTATCAAGCAATACATTAAGCAATAACACTACCTGATTGATCGATTATGGAGCCTCCCGACACGACATGATTTAGGAACAATCTCTCAAATATGATTGAAAGACAATATGACCTAGAAGTAACTGTTGGAGATGATGCTACTTATCCTATAAAAGATTTAGGTACATCTCATTTGAAATTAGAATATGGTATGCCACTTCAATTAAGTGATGTACTATATGTACCTGGGATTAAAAGGAATCTTGTATCAATATCTACATTAGAAGACAAAGGTTATGAAATAACTTTTTCAAAAGTAAAATTACTTAATTGGCCTAAGAATTCTCATATCAAGAAAACACATGAAATTGGATATAGAAATGAATGCATGTATAAATTATCTACAAGATCTAATCAAGCCTTAGTGATGGAAACTTCAAATCCAAATGAATTATGGCACATATGACTTTCTCATTTACACTATAAGGCACTACATTACATGAAAAATATGGTCAAAGGTATTGTACGCCTCTCTTTTGTGATTCGCGGTTCCCAAGCTTTCCAAAGGCTAAGGTTAGTAGCACCATTTCACAATGATAGAAATCAAATAAACAAAGCTACTAATGGCAAATAACTTAAAATGTAACCAACAAAATGTACAAGAAAAGAAAGGAAAACAAATGAATGCAAACCCCAAAGTGCTTGAAGCTTCTATTGTCTCTCTCTACTCCTTCTGAAATGCTTTTTTTGATGCTCAGTATTGGTGTGGGCAACGTCTATGAATTGAGAAGTGTCGAGAATTTGATACTTGAAATGGGTGTGTGATCGCAAGATGGCTTGAATGCTAGAAATAAACTGATAGAGTAATGGCACACAAGAGCTTGAAATCCTAGATCCTTCAAATGGTTATGAAGGGTTTATTATATAGGAATTGGGGATGATATGAACGGTTGAGATCAATCGCATAGATAGGGAGATGAACAGTTGAGATCAAAGGGAACTAGAGAAGCTATCAGTAAACTCCACCTCTTTAATTTGTAAAGAGGAGATAGAATTTGGTTGACTGAAGAGCTAATTGTGAGTTACCTTTTAGAACTGAAGAGGTGGGTGAAGTTACCCATGTGATCTGATTGGAGCTATCTCTTTGAAGATAAATGAATATCTAATTCATTTATTTAATTAAAGTTTTCAACATGTGAGATAATTGAGTTCTTTTTTATTTAGAATTGCTTTATTTGATGAAATTAAATTAATTTAATTGAAATTAACTTAATTGGAAGAATATAATTAGTAAGTTTAAATATTTCATTTTAAACTATAGGAAATTGAATTTAATTAATTAATTAATGGTAATTAATCAATTAAGGTTAATTAATTAAATAAAATTAATTATTTAATTAATTTTGGGAATTTTATTAGATGATTTGGGGAATGAA
>MU227546.1:38301-53633 GCA_018584345.1 Thuja plicata
ATTAAATATTGGTAAATAATCATTTAAAGGTTAATTAATTAAATAAAATTAATTATTTAATTAATGTTGAGAATTGGATTAGATGATTTGAGAAATGATTTTAGAAGAAAATAGATGATTAATTAATGATTAGGAAACCATTAATTAATAGATGAAAATTAGGGTTTTAATGTAAAGTTGCAAGCCTGTCCATTTTAGGGTGTCTACAGTTTTATATTTTAGAAACTGATCAAAGAACAAGCACAATAGACACTATGTTTTAAAGAATGAGGACTGACAATGTGTATGTTCTACAAATTTTTCAAGTTGCAAGGTTATCACGAGGTCTCAACAATTAACAGTCAGATTAATCTAGGTCAATGGCTTCAGAATACAATGTTATAGGCCTAATGCTTGAATGTCTGTTAGCTCACACAACAATTGTCACACTACTAGGACACGAAGGTCCACGACGTAGGCACCCGTGTTTTTGTCGTTGCTAGGTATTTTTGTCATGGAGTGAAGGTCTCTTTCACTAAACAAATACCTTGGGACACATATGTTGGGAATCTTGCGGGGAAATTCTGCAACCCCTTACACTATGATAAGGTATCTGTTTGGAGGTAGATTGGGTTGACCTCTAATTAACAAGGTTGTAGTAAGGGTCCATGGCCTCTATCCAATCGGTTTGTACGTGTGTGACTCACTTAAGAGCCTAGTTGACCACGCTGGCTCCTTAGGGATATTCACCCGATCCAGACTATCATCAACACACCTCGCCCGAGCTTGGCTAGATAAGATGAAACTTTGGTTCGCGCCTTGTTTATATACCGATCAGAAGGATTACCAATTTAAGGTCGTTCTCCGAGGAAGAAGCGCATTCCCTGGACAAGCCTTTCTAAAAGTATAAAGGTGTCTAATCTAAGAGATTGTGCAAGTGCACCCAAAACTCAAGACACAAGGTAAATCGATTAAGCTCCAAAATTTTGAAATGTGAACTAAGATGCACCACCATACAATCACAAGTGTTTAGTTTTAAGCCCAAAAAGTAGGTGTTGATTCCTTGTTCAATTGAAATGCACCAATTTGAGAGATTTTTTGTCTTTGTTCAATTTTAGTCCCCACGTCAATTTTAAGCACCAAATTCTGAAATGTGAGATGTAAGATGTGTGACAAACATTGTTCTTTTTAAGCCCAAATCGACAAGTGATTGAATTTTAGTTGTATTTTTATCTTGTCTCCTCGATTCGAACCTGTCAAAAAAAGTGTTTAGAATCTCAAGAAATGAAAGACTTTCAATCCAAAATAGCAGAATATCCAAAAATTCTAGGATTATTGAGATTGCTGAAGTTAATGGTTACTTTATACTTATTTGCAAATCTCTTGATTGAATCAATGTACCTGGTGTATGCTTCACTTTGATCTTCAGCTGCGATTGCGAGAATAGCCCTTTGTTGTGATCGATAGTTGATGGTTCTCCTTCTTGCAGCTCTTAATGCTCTAGCACCTGGTATGCATCTAATTACCTTCTTTGTCATTCACTGTCAGTCATCCATGCATGGAAACCAAGAAAAATAGAGAGAAATGTGGCTTTTACGTCAATTGCAGTACTGGTTGTTCAATTGCGGCAATCTCTGGTCAATTGCGGAAAAACAGTAGCGATTGCGGCAAATAGCTATCCTCTGCGGCAGGATGCTTTCGATTGCAGCACAGATCGGTCAATTGCGGTAACTTACAGGCAATTGCGACAAACAATAGGTAATTGCGGTCAAATACAATCAATTATGGCAAAATACCTGAAGATAGAAAGACATAGGATAACAGAATAGCGATGCGAAAGCCTGCAATCAATTGCAGTATTAAACCAATCAATTGCGGCAAAATAGCAGCGATTGCGAAATAGCACAGATATCGAGAAAAGATGAATTTTTAGGTCTGCAACTGCACAGTCGTGGCTGATTGATTCTGTCTTTCGTCTGCAAGAGATATTTGAGTTGTTTGTTTCATGTCGGGTTCACCAAAATGTACGCCTCCCTTTTGTGATTCGTGGTTCCCAAGCTTTCCAAAGGATAAGGTTAGTAGCACCGTTTCACAATGATAGAAATCAAATAAACAAAGCTACCAATGATGAATAACTTAAAACGTAACCAATAAAATGTACAAGCAAAGAAAGGAAAACAAATGAATGCAAACCCCAAAGTTCTTGAAGCTTCTATTGTCTCTCTCTACTCCTTCTGAAACATTGTTTTTGATGCTTAGTATTGGTGTGGGCAACGTCTATGACTTGAGAAGCGTCGAGAATTTGATACTTGAAATGGGTGTGTGATTGCAAGATGGATTGAATGCTATAACCAAACTGACGGAGTAATGGCACATGAGAGCTTGAAATATTAGATCCTTCAAATGGTTATGAAGGGTTTATTATATAGGAATTGGGGATGATATGAACGGTTGAGATCAATCCCAAAGATAGGGAGATGAATGGTTGAGATCAAAGAGAAATGGAGAAGCCATCAGTAAACTCCACCTCTTCAATTGGTAAAGAGGATATAGAGTTTGGTTGACTAAAGAACTAATTGTGAGTTGCCTTTTAGAACTGAAGAGGTGGGTGGAGTTACCCATGTGAACTGGAGAGATGGGTGCAGTAACCCATGTGATCTGATTGGAGTTATCTCTTTGAAGATAAATGAATATTTAATTCATCTATTTAAATAAAGTTTTCAACATGTGACATAATTGAATTCTTTTTTATTTAGAATTGCTTTATTTGATGAAATTAAATTAATTTAATTGAAATTAACTTAATTGGAAGAATTTAATTAGTAAATTTAAATGTTTCAATTTAAACTATAGGAAATTGAATTTAATTAATTAATTAATGGTAATTAATCAATTAAGGTTGATTAATTAAATAAAATTAATTATTTAACTAATTTTGAGAATTTGATTAGATGATTTGGGGAATGAATTTGGAGGAAAATAGATAATTAATTAATGATTAAAAAACCATTAATTAATAGATGAAAATTAGTGTTTTTAATGTCAAGTCGTAAGTCTGTCCATTTTAGGGTGTCTACAGGTATTCCTCATCTCAATCATGAAAAAAAAGGTACTTGTAAAGGTTGTGCTTAAGGAAAGAACACAAAACATCCTTTCCCTAGTAGTGAGAATAGATCTAAAGAAATTTTAATTATTATACATTTTGATTTATGTGGTCCAATGTCTACGCTATCCCTAAGTAGATTTTTGTACTATGTAACCTTCATTGATGATTACTCTATAAAAACTTGGATCTACTTCCTTAAGTCTAAAGAGTCAAAGGAAGTACTAAACAAGTTTAAATAATTTAAGCTCAAGTAGAAAATATTTCTGGGAAAAGAATTAAAATCCTAAGATCTGACAATGGGGGAGAATATACCGCTAATGACTTTTAAATTTTTTGTATAGAAATAGGGATCAAGAGAGAATTTAGTGTCCCCTATAACCCCCAACAAAATGGGGTGACAGAAAGAAAAATAGAACAATTGTAGACGCAACAAGAGCTACACTACATGATCAAAATCTTCAAAACTTTATATGGGAAGAAGCCTCTAAAACTGTATTTTATGTCCAAAATAGAAGCCCACATCATATCCTTCAAAGCATGACTCCCGAAGAAGCCTTCACAGGCATAAAACCTTAAGTGACTCATCTTAGGATATTTGGATGTCCAGTCTATATCAATGTACCCAAAGACAAAAGAACTAAATTTGAGCCCTCAGGATAAATAGGGATTTTTGTAGGCTATAGTGAGTCATCTAAAGCGTACAAAATTTACATTCGTGGACAAGAAAATTGAGGTTGGTAGAGATGTTATCTTTGAGGAGGACATTGCCTTTAAAAGATCAAGAGGATATCATAAGGAAACTGAAGATGAATCTACTCAAGACATGGAAGTCGATCCCTCTATCAAGTCTCAGAAGGAGATTACTGAAATACAAGAATCCAATGAACCATATAAACCATTGGATCCCACAAATGGTTCTAGAGACATTGTGGTAAACCAAAAGATACCATTATGGGCCAGGAAAACAATGGAGGAGTCTGAAAATTTTGCGGCTCCCAAATGAACCTTTAGAGAAAGCAAGAGACCACACAAATTTCCTAACTATGTAGCATTAATGTGCAACATTATTGAATCTGAACCTACTATAGTTAAAGAAGCAAAGAAATAACAAGTATGGAAAGATGTAATGATTGAAAAATATCAATCAATCATAAAAAATGATGTTTGGGACATCGTACCAAGACCCAAAGAGAAATCAGTTATTTAATCAAAATGGTTATTTAAAATAAAACATGCAACAGATGGTAGCATTGAGAAACACAAAGCCATATTTTTTGCCACTGGGTTCTCCCAAAAGGAAGGCATTTATTATGAGGAAACATTTGCACCTGTGGCCCGATATACATCCATTAGAACTATTATTGCAATTGTTGCAGCTAAGAAGTGGAAATTACATCAAATGGATGTAAAAATTGCATTCTTAAACAAAGTGATTGAAGAAGAAGTATATATTAAACAACCAGAAGGATTCATAATACACAATAAGGATACTCTTGTTTGAAAGTTAAAGAAAGCTCTATATGGGCTTAAACAAGCTCCTTGGGCCTGATATGAAAGAATTGTTTGCTATCTATTAAACTTAAATTTTTAGAAAATGAATACTGATTCTTATTTGTATCTTAAATTAGTTAATGGCGAGGATCTAATTCTAGTTCTATATGTTGATGATTTATTCGTTACCAGTGAAGAGCATCTCATCAAATGCAAGAAAGAATTAGCATATGAATTTGAAATGAAGGATCTAGGAGCCATGCATTACTTTCTAGGATAAGAGATATGGCAAAAGTCTGATGAAGTTATTCTCAGTCAAGGAAAGTATAATATTGACATCTTGAAAATATTCGGTATGCTAGATTGCAAATCTAGGTCAACTCCCATGGAAACCAACTTAAGAAGTTAAAGGAATCAACAAAAAATTCAGATCTTGTAGACCCTACTTTATACATATAATTAATTGGATCCTTAATGTATCTAATCAACATAGAGCCAACCATCTGCTATGTTGTAAGTGCTCTTAGTCAATTCATGAGTGAATCATGGCATATTCACCTAGTTGCAGCCAAATGCATCTTAAGATATCTTAGAGGTACAATTGGTTATGGACTAAAATATTCTTACAATGTGGATCTCAATCTATAATGCTTCACTTACTCAGATTGGGCTGAAAGTACAACCGACAAGAAAAGCACTTCGATTGTTGTTTCAATTTAGGATTTGTTGTTATCTCCTAGTGTAGTAGAAAACAATCCTCTATAGCGCTCAACATAAAAAAAGCATAATATATGGCTGCATGCATGGCTGCCCTAGAATCAGTATGGCTAAGAAAGGTACTAGTTGGACTATTTGGTGCTCACCTATAACTCCTACAATTATCCATTGTGACAATCAAAGTTGCTTCAAGCTATCTTTAAATCTGGTGTTTCATGATAGAACAAAACATGTTGAAATCTAGTATCACTACGTCAGAGACATGGTTCAAAGGAATGTTATTCAACTCAAGTATATTAGAACAGCTGAACAAACAACTGATATTTTCACCAAGCCTCTTGCTAGAGCAAAATTTGTTCACTTTCGAGACAAGATTGGAATTGTGGAAAATAAAGCTATTGCTAAGAGGGAGTTCTCACATCACTAATTCTTGAGGTAAGACTGAATTCTCTAAGTTTTATTTTTTCATATTTCATGACAACTATGGTTGTAAGATTCATGTTGAGAGAGTTCAGAACAACCATAACTACATTAGTCATGTTGAGAGAGTCCATGACTTGTCATGTTGAGAGATTTCATGACAATCCTGATTGTAAAAGTCATGTTGAGAGAGTCCATGACTTGTCATCATGTTGAGAGAGTCCATGATGAACCAAGTTGAGAGATTCCTTGGTTAACATATTGCGTTGAGAGATTCCACAAGTGTGCACTTATGCACACAATCATGTTGAGTGATTCCATGATGTATATCATGTTGAGTGATTCCATGATATCACGAGTTCTCATACATTTTTTCTATATAGATAAAGAGTGAGTGTTAATTATCTTATTATCTAGTATAGATCAATCGAACTCAAATGTCAAAGGACGATAGGCCAATTTGACATTTGAGTTATATCGTTACTTATAATTAATCTATAAATCTTAAATTATTCTTACATTTCCTAAAATCGTTATTGCACGCTATCTTTCTCTCAAATCGTAGGATATATAAAATAGGTAACTAATTATTATCAATGATAACAAGTGCTGTGTAGGTGCAACTGGAGTCCCTGCCTAGTGTTTAAAGTAGGCAGTTTGTGTTTAAAGTAGGCATTTTGTGAGTTGGAAATGTGATAGTTCAGGGGAAATCAGAGTTGACATTAGTTTTGTTTGAGTGATCTTGTCTATGCTAGACCACTCTTAGTAATCATCGGTATTTTATATCAGCCAACTCACAGATCATTCTGCTAGGCCAAAATGTGGCTACTAACTCGCTTAGTTTGTTGTAAATTGTCACAAAAGAAAATATAAGATTTTGCTTGTAGGTTTTAATCAAATTGTGAAAGTACAACTTAGAGAGCATATTGGATGCATTTAAATAAGAGTATAAGCATCACATGGTAATAGAAAAGTAAGAGTAAATTAAATGGTTATATGAATATCCAATGAGTTGATTGTTCAAAAGCACTTTGGAAAGATCCATCATATTCAACTATATTTAAATAAACATAACTAGACAAAAGAACCATAACAAAAGGAAAGATCCATCATATTCAACTATTATTTTTCCTTACTGCTATCTCATCCTGATGATGGATCACGGAGTGTGATCCGAAACGTTGATGCTAAAAAACACACACAATCAAAACCCAGAAATTCAGCTCAAAAATTCAATGGATTGTGAAAATCTGATCGATTTAAAAGGAAAGGTGTAATATAAAAGTAGGAAGAGTAGAAAAATCTATCTTCGCTAAATAGTTCGGTGTTTGCTGAAGACAAAAGTATATTTAATATGCAAGGAAACAACATATCAACATGAACTGCCAATGGCTTATTAACCTTGCTGTTAATGATGCCGATGAGAGGAAAGGAGAAGAATCTATGTTTAAAAAAACATGGCTTATTAACCTTGCTGTTAATGATGCCGATGAGAGGAAAGGAGAAGAATCTATGTTTAAAAAAACATTCGTCACCATTTGGAAACCCTTAATTAAAGAAATAAGCTCATGTCAATATAATATTATAATATAAGAAGAATGTGACACACAGAGACAAAAGCAAGGGCATCCCATAAATAAACAAAAACACTCCTTGCCTAAGATGCCACGAAAACTATGAATTTTTCAAGTTCCAGACGAAAGACACCTCAACAATCCAAACAGAAGCCAAAATATTAAAATCAAAATATTACCCTGACCCCAGGAAGAGTGTTTTAGGGTTTTTGAAATCCAATCTCGCAGACCAAATCAAATCTAGTGAGCACAAAAACTTGGGCATATGCAGAATCAGGAAAATAATTATAGAAAACCAAGATTTGGGGAAACTTACGGAAGAGAAATACCCTTTCTCAATGGGAACCAGGATAGGAGCTAAGCAATTGTTCTATCTTACATTAACCGAAAACGAGCATTCTACCTTTTCTTTCAAGAGCAAAAATGGCCATTCTATCCTATACATAACATAAAAATTGATGCTAAATGTAATCCACGAGATGCATTGATAATAATTATGATTCAATAACATATAAAAATTTAGCACCTCCTTAAAATGGAAATTCAAGATTTCTTGAAATTGCTTAGAAATGAGTGGAAATGGGAAGGAAATTTGCGGAAAAAATTGGTGTTATAAGGTTTGGCTTGTGATTGAATTGCCATGGTTTAATAGCTCCGGCGACCATTTCTGCCAACAAGTAACGTACTTTTCTAATGTATTTTTCCACCATTGGGTGCCTGTTGTAGAGGATGATACTACACATAAGTTTTTGAATTTGGATACATGTAGAAAAACTCTACTTTCCGGAATTTTAAGTTATTCCTTCGTGTACTTGAATACATTGGGCTCATGGGTAAAGGATGACATAGATTAATTTTGAATTTATCGATAAGTAGAGATGTCTAAAGAAAATTGAAATACTTTACCCATCCATTTTTTATGACGGTAGACTACAGAGCTTACCAGAGCAAAGGCTAAAAGAATTAATGAGATTCCCAAAGAAAATAAAAGATAAGAGGAACAAAGGCACAAAGGTCTTAGGAGCACATGCCCCCAAGATGCCTATAAGCATTATAACGTAGTCTAACCCATCTGCAAAAGGAAACAATTTGTAAAATGGCACTCTCTTTTGTCATGCTCATATTTAACTTATTGGAAGCCAGCTGTGCTCCCTGAAGACAATGATGATGGTGCCCTCTCCGGTGACCTGATTCTACTAGCCTACACACAAACACCAAAATTTTTATAAACCTAGGATAATCTACAATCTTGTTTTCAAAATGGTGGGACTTTAAATCCCCTGTATTTTCTGATCTGGAACAAGGGCAGTTCACTGGGTTTCGTAGATATACGCCTACTAATGAGTATCATGATGGAAATGATTAGATTATTTGTCCAACAAATATCAAACAACTATTAAATTCAAGGATACATGCAAAATGTGGAAATACACACAGACATGTGAGCTGTTTTAAGGATGTCAGCTACACATTCAAAACAGTAGACTCGACCCTCAATATTTGCATTATGCAGGAAAAAATTAAATGTTCTAGAAAAGGAAGAATCACAGCTTAATACTTGCAGAAAGCATCGCATGTTACTTACCTAGGATTCTGAAATTCGGAAAAAAACCCTACTACAAAAGGTGTCGCCCCTTCGTCGAGTTGCAGACCGCAGAAACTAGACAAAACGTTGGAAGAGAAAACAGAGCAATGAGGAAGAAAATTATCAGACCGCTTTGTATCATGGCATAAACTAATAGCAGCGGAGCTGCATATACAATATAACCTGAGGGATGGTGAGGATTGTAATGGTGATACCAGAAACAACATCAGATTTTAAAAGATCAAGGCTATATTGAGGAGCCCATTCAAGTATGTATGCAAGGAATACTGAAATCCCAATCACAACTTCTTATACCAAGGCTAGCCTTTAAACTGCCTAAATGGTCATCAAGGAAAAATGTTTCCTAACCTCGACACAGCTGAAGAAGTCTACAAAAACTCCCTCGACAGACTGTGATCTCCATAACCAACATCTATTCTATGACATATTTTGTGTTATAAGAACAATATAACAAATGCTCTTATCAAATATGCAAGATAAATTTAAATTAGGAAGAACAATAAAACCTAAAATTCAAATTTTTTTTATAGAGATTACGGCTCTCAAGCGCTCCTGGCTTGGCTTGTCGTGTCCCAGAGCGCAGAATGTTGAAATAAATTTCGTGTTTGTATGGTTAACATTCAAATTGCATGAAGGATTTCCTATCCATCTTACAACCTGCCACGTTGAATCCGAAAACATTATTCCTCGTGGCTGCATGGACAAAACACGTAGAGAGGCATTGCCATTTGTCTTTCATGTTCCAATCCACAAAAAACCCTGCGTAGAAGACACATTCGTGCCATATTTTTGGCATTTTTTCCCAAACAAAAATTGATTAAACCACTAGGGAAAACTGGGCAACCAATCATAAAATAGAAATAGAAGGCAATAATCTTTGTTTAATGCAATAATTCCTAACCACCATAGGATATATGAGGTTGTGCACAGTTTCCAAAAACCCAACTAATAGGAAAAGCACTCAAAAACATTAGTCTCCTGCTTTAAGGGCAGGGACTAACAGGGACTAATAATTGATTCTTGGAAGGTCGAAAAATGGTTCACATGAAAAGGGCATCTTCGATAAGCTATCATCGATTCATCCTTAAGTAACGACCTCTTTATGTTCAACATACATATACTACATCTTGTGTTGTGAAGGAAGATTTTAATATACAATACAAAACAACAAAATTCACAATAGGGAACACAAACTAAAGGATTAATAACAACGAACACGAATTATAAATTCACGACAAAACAAAATATCGATAGACATTTGATGAACTTATAACCTTGTATATTGAATAAGATTTATTCAAATATCAAATTGAAATCAGTTTCAATATAGATTTGTAGTTTTATGGTTAAACAATAATTAATAAATAATACTGCAAAATTTATTAAAGGATCACTAAGTATTTATGTTATATTAAATCTAATTATAAATTTACAAATTATGATTAAAGAATAACAAAGGAACCTAATGCAGTCTTAGTTTGGAATATGGTAAAAAGAAATATGACCTAAATGTGAATTTTTGGAGGACAAATTTAACCTAAAGGTGCAAACCTAGAGTTTGAATGTGAAAACCTAATTGAATATGCAAGTTTGGATGTCAAATGTGTTCTACAGTCTCAAATTCTCTAAGAATTATTAATTTTGATCCTAGTCAACAATTTGTGTTTTCAATCTTGGAAACCTTAATTTTGATAGGCGATTGCATAGTAGATTTGACAAATGTGGTGCTAATTTTGACAGTTGTGGTGTTGAGTTCAACATATGTAGTCTTGATTTTTATAGTTGCAATGTTTGTTTTAGCAATTGCAGTGAAGATTGTGCATGCGACTTTGTACCTAGTAATTGTAGTGTTATGATTTTTCTAGGTTTTATTTCAATTTTGATTAGATTTTTATTAAAAACACTTAGAAAATACTTTAGATAGTATGTGATTTTATTGTTTGAACAAATAGGGTATGATGAAGTCTCTCAAAGCCCAAATATCCACTAGTATAGCAGAACAAAAAAGAACTTCAAGAACTTTTTATGATATAAGATCAAGGATTATTGCGGTGAAATCATACCTACAACTTGGTATTTATTCTACTCAAATTCTCAACACCTTAAGGGGTAATTTACACTCTTGTCTTTGAAAGAGAAAGGTAGGGTTCCTAGTGCTAGAGACATGACCTAACCGCCCTCTTTCTGAAAGCTGCAATTGGCTTATACAACCCATAAATTTCTTTCTCAGCTAAGGAAATACATATAATGAGTATTTTAAGGGGATAATGCTATTCCCTTGCACTAAAATCAACACAAAACTCAATCAAAAGAGTGACCTCTAACACAAGGTTTTTAGTCACAATTTGGGGGACTTATGCATATGCATTTGAGAGTGAGGCACTCAAGCCTCTCATCAACCCTAAGGGGATAAGTTAACCTGATAAGTAGGAGATATTTTCCACAACAATATCATAATAAGTTAACTTTTCAAATTGACACTCTTTACATATGATCACAAGATTAGACTTTTGCCCTTACTTTTGATATAGTGGCCCAAAAGAAAAACCACTTTGTATCATTTCCCCTGGAGTGATCACTTCTCCAAAGGCATGCCTTCTAACAAAGAAAAGAAGATGTTATGATTTCTCTTACACCAAGTTCACACAAGTATATGAGGGGAGAGGATACTTTCATAATACCTTGGGTTCTACCTAAACAGATTGTGCAAGTGCACCATGAATATACAAGCAATAGTTCGTTAACCATGAAAAACCAAAATGTGATTTACACTACCAAGCACACACAGTTTATAAACTGTCTATTTAATTCCTCTAAATACCACACCATAATGCTGCAACCAGTGATTAGTAACACAAAAATCCTAAGCTAGGAATCAAGAAATGCAAAAATAGAGATATTCAGATTGCAAAAGCTTGAAATTTCACTCTTTATTTGGTGTTAGGTAGATGGAACACTTGGTTTGTAGATGCAATGCTAATTTTGTCAAATGCACTTTTGGATCAGGTGTATGCAGTGCCCGATCTAACATATGCGACATTGTAACCTACAAATTCAGTGACAATCAAAATGTATGCATTAGTAAATCTAGCAAATGCATATAATTTTTTTAGTTATGTATTAGATTCTAGACATATGTGCTCAAGATTTAGGTAAATGTAGCACTTGGTTTGTAGATGCAATGCCAATTTTTTCAGATGTGCTTTTGGATCAGGTGTATGTAGTGCTCGATCTAACACATACAACATTATAACCTACAAATTCAGTGACAATCAAAATGTATGTGTTAGTAAATTTCTAGCAAATGTGTATAATATTTATTAGTTATGTATTAGATTCTAGACATACGTACAATCAATATTTGGCGTATGCAATGCTAAATTTGCAGGTGTGGTGAATGAATTTGAAACCTATAAAACCATAAAAAAATCAAATTTTTTTTATCAATTAGGTATGTTTCATGTCGGGTCCACTAATTATGTTGATGTAGGAATATGGGGGAACAACATAGAATATAAAGACAACCACAAAAACCCAAATTCAATGCTTAGGCCTACCTCAACCAATAGGGAACGTTAACATAATCAAATGCAAAACAATAAATCAATTCATACAAAAATAAATTACATTCAATCCCAATGTATTCTCCATTGTCCTTCTCCTTTTTAAAGTTGTAACGTTGGCTCTCAAATTCGTGACACTAATTCATAATGTGATAGCACACAAATTCAAAAACAGTGGTTAGCCAAGATGAGAAATCAAGGCTAATTATATAGATTTTAGGATTTCAATCGTCAATTCAAATTAAAAGATGATGATAGATAATTGATGGTTGAGATTCAACAAGATAAATTGATGGTGATGCTAACAAGGTAGAATTGGCTACTTGATTTAGAAATACTAAGTGAATTGAGGAGTTAAATAGACTAATTGGGAGTTGACTAATTTGATTGAGAGAAAACTACATTGGTCTTATCAATTGAACTGAGAGTGAGTGACAATTAAAGAGGTGGAAGTAGAAGTCATAATTAGCATTAAATAATTATTTAATTGTGCATGAGGAAAAATAAATAAAATAAAGATTTTATTTATTTTTAGAAGAAACTTTTTTGAAAATGAGTGAATAATTAAATAAATTAAAGAGCTTATTTAATTGTGAAGACAAAGTTAACTAATTAAATAATTGAAATAATTATTTAATTGTGAGGGAAGATAAAATAATTTATTTAATTAAATAATAAATATTATTCAATTAAATTGCACGAGAGGAATTAATTAACTAGTAATTAATAAAATTATTTAACTAACATACCTATTATTTGGTATAATTTTTCTTTGTAACTTGGATATCAAATGTTAATGATTCTATACTCCTATGATTTGATTCACTCTAATTTCTAATATAGGCTTATATGTATAAGGATTGGAGGTATTCAACGATATCTTAGAAAATTGATGGGTCACAAGTGCCAAGTTATTATCAGTGGATCTTCTTGATTTTATTAGCTTTATAGTTGTGGAGAAGATTGAAGGCAACATTCTTTGATTATCCAAGACATTCTAGAATTATTTGACGTAGATTTTTATTTTGATCGGTAAAAGGCCTTTAAGATAGAGTATTATATTGAAATATAAAATTATAGACATGGTTCAAAAGAGTGGCAGGAGGAAAGAACAAGGTAAAGAAAAGCTCCTGCCAATGCTCACAAACAACTAGAATACAAATGACAACTTGTAGTACTAATCGGGTTGAAAAATAGGTGCACTCCACAAAAGGAATGACCCAAGTCATGGATAAATCCTATCACACCTTTGGCCCTCTTGATCCAACCGAAATATTTGTTTCGTGCAAGTAACCATTAAGAGATGATTTCCAACATATCTATAGTATTTAATGGGCATTAAATATGTTTGACATTAGCTTTGGTTAATGAAATCTAGTTATCCAATCATCCAAATAGAAGAAACCCCAAAATCTTAAGTGGATCAAATGACCAATCCAAGCTTCCAAGGAGAACAGAGGATGACTCCCCAAGCCACCAGCCCTTTAGGATTTTGTGATTTTGAGGAAACACCACCTACATACCTCATTAGTAATTTGACTTGTAAGACCATCCATACATATTGTACATGCAAGATAAGATTCAATCAAAAAGGAGACAAAGATAGAGGTAATACATTGTCCCCCCAAAATGATCCCAAACCACCATTGATACATGATTCAAATATTCCAGATTGATGGAGAAAAATATGATCAATGAAGAGTGCAGGCACTAGCATCCTGATGAGGCCACACATGTCAGGGGCCAGTTAGCCCCTCACATACCATCTTGAGATTATTAGTGCTTTCCAAGGGAGGGGCTTCCTCCCTTAGAATTTGAGGACTTCTTAGAGTCGTCATACGAGGAAGCTTTCTCCTCCATGGCTTGTAAATCTGATATCTTGCCCTGTCATTTTTTAATTGCATTGATTAACATCTGAAGTGCCAAGCATGAGCTTCAGGTATCCAAGTTGAAACTTCCCATCCTAACTTCCATCGAACCAACAAGGGATTCAAGCCCAAGTTTAGGCTCCATCTGAGTTCCCAATCCAACTCTATCCCTTAATAGTTCTTGTTTATCTGTTAGGATTAAGGGCATAATCATTTTTTCATATTCTGAATTGGGAATGTCAACTTTGAATTACACCTATTGTCCACCGCAGCCTTGGGAACTAGCAAGTGAGGGGTCACAATTACAAAATTTTCCCTCTAGATCTATTATGAGCCAACCTCTGATTTGTGTTCGACTTCAAAGTGGGGACGTGCCTTGCAAGCCTCTTTTCTATCCTGAATATTATTTTTTTGTTCTTCTTGATTAATTGTCTTCTTGGAGGTTTCCAATGCTATCTTATTTGGATTGGGTGAACAATTAGTACACAATTTTCTCACCTCCAAATTTATAGGGAGTATCACATAATTGGGATTCTCCTTTTTCCTCCATACCAATTTAGTTTTCTTCCCTTTGTTGCATTCACTTTTGGCATGGTTTATGTGTCCATATCTAATGCAATGTTTAAGATCTTCTTCTATTTCAATTTCTTGCAACCAACGAACCCCATTAAAAATTAGATTGATTTGTTTAGGGATAGGTTTAACCATAATTAATTGCATCCCATCATATTTTCCAAAATTGCCATTAATAATTTTCATATCGATATCCATTAGATTTCCTAGGGTTCTTCCAATCTTCTCCAAGCAATAACTATGTAATATCCTTGTCCAAATATGATTGAAACTTGCTATATTTGCTTTTTAGAAATTTTTTCAAACAGTTGTACAACAGAGGGATATATGACTGATTATTATTCCAGTTTATTCTCAGAATAAGGAAGATGACTTAAGATCATTGGATGACTGAAAAATGAACTTCTCTTCCACTTAGTCTACACCTAACATGAA
>MU227546.1:61274-101052 GCA_018584345.1 Thuja plicata
CTTCTAGAAGATTCCCTTTTCCCATATAATATTATTTTAGTGACTTGTGATTTAATATTTATTTTAGTCACTATTTAATTAAATTAATTAAATATAAAGTCACCTTTTAATTTTTAAATTATTTAATGACTTTATAAGAAATTAATTTAATTATTTCTCCTTATTTCTCCACTTAGCCTTCAACGAATGAAAGGCTAAGAACTCCATTGAGAGGCTAAAAAGATGGGGACATTACAAACTAGCTCAGCATTCCATAGGCAGATTATAAAGTTTGATCCAGACTGGATTTTCATACGGTTGAAGATTAACAGGATCAAAGTTTCTTTGCCACAGTTGAATGTATAGCAGATTTCCATTATGCGCCAAATGCCGCCATTGAGGACCCTTTGTATGATCTTTTCCTTCACAAATATTACCGTGAAGAAATTTTTGGGTAGGAACTTGATGATTACTTCGATCTGTCAGTGCTCTGATATCCATTTTTAATGGTTTGACGCTTAGGTTTGATCCCTGTAAGTCGACAAATGATGGCGCCATCTTCCATAATTTTGATGTCCTCCTTAACTTCATTGGTGACGTCTATTTCCAACGATACGTCTTCATTGTGTAGGTGCAATTCACTCTTTAGTGGTTTGGACCTGGTTCGCATGGTATATGCTTTTTTCGCTAGTTTTTGTATTGCGACCAACCCATAAATTCTATAATCATTTGATGTAGAATTACTTTTAATGCTCCAAAATGATATATTTGTATAATTTTTTTTAAATGTGTAGACTTTTAAAATTATTTATTTATATATATATGAATTGTTTATTAATTAATACACAATAAACACCTTTTAATACCAAGACATAGTAATCAATTGTGAAGACACATCCCAAATCAATTTATGACACATAATGGAACATACATAGGATCTAATTTGAAATTGAATTTTTTAGTTTTTGAGGGTCAATATCACTTAGTGTCAAATTTCTTTCACATATTATAAAGTTGATAAAATACTAGATAATGAGTATCAATGTGAAATTGAATGTCTATATAAGAAAAGAAAAATAAACATAAATATATACAAACTTAAGTATATAAAAACCTAAATATAAAATTGATAATTAGGTGAAGTATTGGGAAGATCCAATGCTTCACCTCTATGCATATCACCTACATGCAATGAGTGCTAAATGTTCCATTCATTCTCATAAGAAATATGATCTTGTAAACCACTACTCAACCTCTATGCATATCACCTACATGCAATGAGTGCTAAATGTTCCATTCATTCTCTAAGAAATATGATCTTGTAAACCACTACTCATAAAATACGAGTCATTGAATTAGACTAGAAAACTACATAATTAGTAACTGTATCACACTATATAAAATTATAGTTAGTACGCTTATGGAATCAGATTGCATAAAAGTTTTTAACATCAACGTTTCAGATCATACTCCATGGTCTATCATCAAGATGAGAAAATTGCATAAAAGTTTTTAACATCGACGTTTCAAATCATACTCAATAATCCATCATCAAGATCTCATCTTGATGATGGATTATTAAGTACGATCGGAAACGTCGATGTTAAAAATTCATGCAATCTGATTCCATAAGATCATTCTGATGATGGATCGTAGAGTATGATCCGAAACATCGATGTTAAAAACTTTTACATAATCTGATCTTGATGATGGATTATTGATTATGTTCTGAAACATCGATGTTAAAAACTTATGTAATCTTATTCCATAAGATCATCCTGATGATGAATCATAGAATATGATCTGAAACATCGATGTTAAAAACTTTTATATAATCAGCGTACTAACTATATGTCACTATTCACTATTTTGACATAGACAACTAAATTGACATAGACAATAACAATTGTTATGAGTGCATTATCCATCTCATGAAAAATTACAAATTCCTTTTACTTACGATGCAGGTCTTTGGAAGATGACGAAACCAAATTCCAACGGTTATCGGCAAGGCAAAAAAAACTTGTGGCTTGAAGCTGGTAGCATATTCTCCGCTATCTATCTTGCCCGATCATTCAAATATCTTCACATGGTAAGCATAGCAGACTCTTCAACGTGGGAATTCCTGATTGCCTTGAGCGTAATACAATGCATCTTGAATCAACATTGTTGGGCACTCACCTCTGCGTTTCAGCACCTAAACTCACTCCAAATGGCTTCGATCAATCAAATCCCAAACTTAAGAATTGGGGGAAGCTTCCCCGAGTTTTTTTCCCAAGCGACCGCACATCCCCTCGAATAAGGGCTACACTTGCCAAGCCACGCGTGAAAAAAACCCATAATTTTAACGTCAGATTCTCAGAGACGTCGCAATGTGGTTTTGTAGGAGGAGACAGAGCCTCGAAATCGGGCAAAATATTAGCGAGGAGTTTGCCAAGCACAGTGAACGCCGGTGCAATGGCTGACTTGTACGCGTTTATACGCGAAGGGCCGCTGGTGGAGAAGACAGTGGAGGTGACCGAGGACAACATTGGGGAATGGCTAGAGTGCGGAAACCGTGTTTGCCGGCTTTTAGGGTTCGACGAGCATCTGCTCACCCCCGAACAGAAGGCGAGGGTTTTTCATTATTACGCGCCCGTCTATCTCTGGTGCCAACGCCAATTGTCGCTGCACAGGGACGAGTTTCAACATGATGGTCAATCACACATTCCTCCCTTAGTCGTATGTATTTTCTGCTTCGCTATTGTTTTTGTTTTCAACTTCGTAAATTTCCCTTTTGTGGGGAATAAATTAACATTTGCATCACTTACACTTTGGATATAGTTGATGGCGCAGAGCATTTTTATCTCTTCATTTTGATGACGGATCATATTATCAAAATTTTTTTGTTGCTATTTTTTTATAACATGAAATATTGAAATTGAGATTACAAAAATATAAAATTACAAGCAGTTTCAATAAAAGCCACTTCTATACGAGATCGTCTCAGCTGAGGCTGGAGCCCTTTCAGTTGAAGTGACTGTGATTATTTAGCTGTTAGTTTATTTGAAGGTAATAGAGAATATCCCCGGACCGATATAGCAGTGGAGGAAGAATAGAATAGAAGACAGCATTTGGATGAAACAAAACAAGTATAACAAGTTGATGAATAAATGAAAAATTAACATGCAAGAGTGCGCAAATGTAAATGTGGAAGTGAGAAGGTATATAAGAGAGAAAGGAAAATCTGTAATGCCGATAAAACAACTCTGACGTCAAAAGGAATTTTATATTAAGCAATTCAATCCCACATGCGAGCATGAGCAAAAACACTATATAGGAGTGGATATAAAATGGAAAGTGACGATGCTGATAGCCTGATTAAGAACCAGCTCACACCATCATAGGTATGCAATGGAGAATTGGAGAACACTCAAAGAAGAATGGGTTGAGAGGGTTTGTTGTCTCTACACATCAGAATCAGTAGAAACAAAATGACATTATGTCATGGAGTGTATGCTTTTATGAGGACATTTGAATCAATTATGTTAATACTCTAAAAATAATACTCTAATTGTTTTGTTTGAGGAAGAATGGATAAGAAAGATGGGAGAATTCTCGATCAAAATTGATCGAAGAACCATGATTAGCAAGGAAATAGAGGACAGTCAAAATTAGGGGTTATGGTTTGGTGGTTGGTGCTTTTGTTGGTTATTGCATAGTTCAAGTCTTGGGTCCAATAGACTGCCCAGTCTTGTGCATGTCATTGAAAACTTTTGTATCATTCATCACACATCAGAATCAATAGAAATAAAATGACATTACATCATGGAGTGTATGCTTTTATGAGGACATTTGAATCAATATGTTAATACTCTAAAAATAGACTTTAATTGCTTTGTTTGAAGAAGAATAGATAAGAAAGATGGCAGAATTCTTGATCAAAATTGATAGAAGAATCATGATTAGCAAAGAAACAGAGGACAGTAAAAAATAGGGGTTATGGTTTGGTAGTTGGTGCTTTTGTTGGTTATTGCATAGTTCAAGTCTTGGGTCCAATGGACTGCCCAGTCTTGCGGATGTTGTTGAAAACTTTTGTATCATTCATCATTTGGTACAAATAATTTTGACATATGTTAATATTTTGGATAGGTCAGACCAATCAATGAATATGAGACTTCCTATGAATTTATTGTAGTGTCATTCACCTTTTGTTGTACATTAAATCCAAAAAGCCCGAAGCTTGCTTCCACAGGTGTTGCAATCAGGTTGATTGCATTCAATTGTTGTTAATTTTTCGAAGTAACTTCTTAGCATACTTTCTTTGACAGATAAATCCACAACCTTGGGTTTACCATACTTTCAATCCAAGGCAGTAGTGCAACAAGCCAAGATCAGTCATATCAAATGACTTATTTAGATCCTTCTTCACTTGAGAAATCATCTTCTCAAAACTGCCAGTGATAACAATATCATCAGGATATATGATAGGATTACAACTTCTCTATGCCCATTTCAGATGTCCAAGTTATAATTTCAAAGATTACGATAAACACTATGTGAATAGATGTTCATCAATCTTGATGTACCATGCACGAAATTCTTGCTTCAAGTCATACAAAGATTTGATAATTCATATACCCTATTTTCTTTGTCGTTGATTACAAATCCTTCAAATTGATTCCTGTAGGTTTCCTTTTTAAGATCTCCATTTAGAATTGCTCTTTTGACATCCATCTAATGGTGGCCCGGACTAAACTGTGTGCCAAACTAAAAAAACAAGCTCCATTGTTTTTAATATTGTCATTGGAACAAAGGCCACTCCATAATCAATGTCTTCCTTTTGTCCACATCACTTTTTGCTACTAAGAGCTTTGTATTTCTCAACAATTCTGTTTACCTTTACTTTATTTGAGATAACCACTTGCAGCCTATGGTTTTCTTTTTTCTGCTGGCAGATTGACAAGCTCCCTTGTGTGATTTCAAATGAGAGCATTTTTATCCTTTCAGTTCTGAAGATTGAACTGCCATTAAGCCAAATTTACCTCTTTTTATGATATGTTTTTGGACTTCTCCATATTTTCCACACCTTCCAGGATTGCCTTTGGATTCTTGTTGAGCAACGAACTCCAGGATCATTCTGAACTGTGTTCCCTCCTCTGAATTTTTTTATCACCAGATCTATCATTTCTTTAATGTTAGATTCTTCGAATCTGTTTCTTCTTCTTCATCTTCTTCCTCCGATATCATTTCCTTCTTCATCGAAGTCTTCTTTAATGTCTTTCTTCACATTATTTTCCTCCAACAAGATAGCTGCAGGTTCATGTTTGATTTTATTCAAATATCACATTTTTGCTTGTGTAGATCTTTTGAGTCTTAGGAACAACTGGTTTATAGACCTTAGATTTTTTTACTATACGCAAGAAAGATATATGCAGTTCCTTTCTTATTGTTCGTGTAATTAAATATTCTTAATTACACTTTACTTAAGCTTACTTAGAATAATACATTCATAGTAGTTTGCATATGAGACACCTAGGAGTTTGCATCTTATTTTAGCACATTGTGTAGGAGATGACAGTGCTTCAAATTTTGAGCTTAGCAACAAAATTTTCACCCTATTGATGTTGATCATAATCCTGTTTGCATTGTCTTCTGAAGTAGCTTTAAGGCTTAGGATTTAGGGTTTATATCCATTTGTTAGTATTTTGTCTATAGCCCTAAATTTGTTATGTTTCATCGTTACCTTTTTGGTCTTAAGTGAGTCATTGATAAAGGGTTCTTTGTCGTTGAAGGGGGCCATGGTTATGTCATTGGGTTTTATGTTTTGCCCGCCCCTTTTATTTTCCTACGTCAAAGTTCCTAGCTTAATGTTCCTAGCTGGGCGGCCCCGTGGTCCTTTTTACTTAAGTAAACAACGTTATGGGTGTTACCGTCGTTCTAGTTCAGGCCCCTTTACTTTGTGCTAGCTGTGGTGGTTTCATGTTATATTTCATATTCCCCGCAATGCCGCTATCCTGTTTGTTGATTATTTTATTCATTGCGGCATTGCGGGAGGATGCCATCTGTCATTTTCTGGTTGGCTGAGAGGACCTCATGAAATGGTTTTATTTTATGTGCCGACTGCCTTGGTTAAAGGTTGAGCAACTAAAGGTGCGATCTTTTGGCACATGGTGAAAAAGAGCGAAGATGTTTTAAAGTTGATAAAAAGGTGCTCGAACGTTATCGGTTGAAGCAAAGTCATTGTTATAACGGGCGATCAAACTGAGATCAAATCCAACGGCTCTCGTGATCCTATGATCAGGAGATGAGAGGAAGTTAGGCATTGCGAGATGTTGCCACGTGTCCATGCTGAGGCAAAGCAAGCTGACGTTGGGGCCAAATAGATGAGATGTAAGGTGATGAGGTTGATTTACTTCGCAGGTCAATTGCTGGGCCCGTTGGCCAACTAGGAAGTCAATGTTAGATTGACTAATAAGATTCGTTGGATGCGCTAGCATGGAGAAGATTGACGACCAGATTTCAAACCTGTTTCAAACTTGATTGGAGCCGTTTTTCATGAACATCTAATGGCTATGTCGTGTCTTCGTAGCGGTCATAAGAAGGCAAGATTCGAGTAGCAAGTGCGCAAGGATGTGACACGTGTTACCTTATGGCTTATACAGTGAAAGGCAATTAGATTTTATGAAGTATAGAAGTTAAGGGATAGCGACCGAGGACTAGAGGTGTAAGTCTGTAAGCTGTCGCGACCTCACGGGATTTAAAGCTCAGCACAAAACAAGTTTGCAGGGATGTGAATAGTACTATGAAAGGGCATTCATGAAAATTCATTTGATTTGACATGCACAAAGATCTAAAAATCACTAACACTTGGAAAATTCAAAAAATCTTTATGCTTATAGAGTAATGATAATGAATTTGGTGATTGCCGAAGGAAACTCGGCAAGGTTACTTCCATATACCAACAACTTACCTGACATTCATTGAATACAACCATGTGCAATCCCAAGAAGTGTATGACAGAAATTGAAGGTTATAAGTGACATCTCTCCATAAAGTCAATTATCCGAATGTTAGCAGAAATGGATATTGTAGAGAAAACATAGGATTTGGGGATACAGTTGCAGGAGGAATATTGGGATGAAATACAGGGGCCGAATACATAAATAGCCAGAGGGATATTAGAATGGAGGATCATAGCCAAAGGGATATTAAAAGTTGAAAGGAGTGGTAAACTCCTAATCCACAAGGCTAACACTATGATACCTCCTATGAGTGGCATTACAAGAGGAGACAGGATGAAGAAGAGGACGACGAGACCTCAAAATCATGTGTTCCAGTAGGAACAGGTTCCAAAATCCTCGAGAGTTTATAGAGGGAAATTTTGAGAATCTTGCATCCTGGCCCTCTTTGTATCAATATCAATAAAAATGCGATACAGACACGACTCTAGAATGTGGTAGTTTTGTTGGGAGATACTCTGACTTCCACATGTACTAATACTTACAGACTTGAAATGGTTAGAAAGTAACAAACTTTGTTAGGAAGTAACAGATAAGGTTAGGGAGTAACAAACTTTGTCGGGATGTAGTTCTATGTAACAAATTTTGTTAAGCAGATCAAATATAGGTAACGACCTGAAGCTTGTTGCATTCCAATATATATTTTGGAATCCCAGGGTCGTAAAAGGGGTTCCAAAATCTCTTATGTCTAGAGTGTCGGTTCCAGTAAGAGCCTAAGTGAATATGAGCAAATTGTAAAATCATTTACTGAGCAAATAGATGATGATTTTAGTGTCAAGTTTTATGAAGGTCTTGAGTAAACGAGTTGTAAAATTGTTGTATGATAGAAATAATAGTTGAATTTAATAGAAATACAATTCAGATCCATTTCTCTCCAATTGTACAATTCTTTAATGTTTTGAATGAAATGAATCAAGGTTTTTTCTCATTCACTGCACTATTGTGGTGTATCTAATATCTTGTTCATGCTTTGATCTAACTGGTCAATTAAATGCTTGAATAGAATTACAAATTTATAGAATTTACGCAGGGATTTTGAGAAGTAGTTTGGGTTAGGATTATTGTTGAGAAGTATTTCAAGGCAATATTTTCTTAGATCTCATGCTATTAGTAAAAGTCTGTCATATGTTATTTTATTTCTTATGAATTCAAGTCCCAAATGGAACAAGGCATTGATCGCAGCTTGTATTGGTTTTATTGTCAGTTTGGTGTTCAAATTCATTTGAGTCTTGCCATAAAATTGTTAAATCACGCAGTATCATTTCATTTTATATATATTGGTATCTCATGCTCCAAGTGGTAGAAGATCACTGGGAATTAGCCATCTCATAGCATTTTTCCTCTCTGTTGAGCCTTTATATGAGATTATCTGCTTTGTTTTGATGTTATTTACAAGTGTGGTGCAGAGATTGTAAATACATTAAGGGATCACCCTCCCGAGTTTTGCAGAGCCTAAAGTGCAAAAGGATTTGTAAAATCCTTGTCAGTTGGTCCAAGTTTCGGAGATTATATAGAATTGGAGTTGGCATCTCCATAGAAAATTGAAAGATAAACTTGGTTTCTACATTAGTAGTGTAAACCCTTTCAGGGAACCAACAAAATGACGACTTTACTGGGGAGAGAATTGTTGAAGATCATTTTGCCTTATAGAGTCATGAGCTTGTTATGAGAGGTTCAATCTCCTTGTCAAGTGAGTCAATTGTCATAAATGTTGCCAGAGAATCTGTTGTAATTCATCTTTCAATGTAAATTCTGTCTAGATTTGTCCATATTTCATAATACCTCACAAATTGTGAGTGGCGACTCTGAGATCTCTACACCAGTGTGCACTATTTGAGAAGAATTGAGAAGACCCAAAGGATTTGCAGTAGAAATGAAGCAAATTTGAGCTCTTGTGATGAAGTACCTTGACAAGTTTGAGGAAGGAATTCATATGATGCCATATTGTTGGATAAGGAGGTGTTGCAGTGCTTATGCTAGTTTTTGAACAAATTTGACCTGTGAAGAATTTCCAGTTTATCAAATATTTGTCCTCTTCAAAGAGGTGGCGACTCTACCAAAGAACCTAATGAAGATGTGAAGATAGTTTCAGATCTACTAATATTTCCAATTAGAAAGCTAATTTGCAGCCACTACAACAAATCCGGTTATTTTGATTTTCATGAGTCAAATGTATTTCCATGAAAGTCATTTGTAGAAAATGTTTCCCTGTTAAGTGAGCTAAGCACTAAGAAAGGGAATGGTAGTAATTATTCTACATACTTTTGAGGTATGATTTTCAGATTTTGTATTAAGTTGATGAAGAATGTTTGAGCTTTGTATTGTAATATTTTAAGATTGTGATAATAGCAAGAAGCAAGCAAATGAATGATCAACTGTAAAGTTGATGTTTGAAATTTATAAGAGGTATAAGAAGATGTATTGTTTGCTTGTACATTCCTATGAGGTATCAAATGTCAATATGCAAAATATGCAAGCCCTGTCAAGTCATTGTGGAATGTTCTCTATTGAAAGATATAAACCATTACGTTTTAATGGTGTTCAAGGTTTCCCAAACCTTGTTCCTACTAAGGTTAGGGAACATTTACCAAAGTTCAATGGGAAAAGCTCAGATTCAACATGTCAACATCTGCAAGAGTTTTTTGATTTGATGGGAGATTTTTAGATAGGTCAGGAAGATGTTTTCATGAAGCTTTTTGTTCAATCTTTGAAGGAAGATGCCAGAGATTGGTTTTCATATTTGCCAGCATGTTCTATCTTTTCATGGGATGAGCTCATTGCAGCTTTTATAGGACAATTTGGTGAAAGAGTTAATCCAAGTTCAGTTATAAAAAGATTCATGGACATTCAAAGGGAAGAGGATGACTTGGTTCCTGTTGTCAATCTCAGATTTGCAAGAACATTGGGTGACATTCCTAGAAACTACAGGCCAAATGATGTAGTGTGTTTGATTGTTTACCTTGCTGCATTTGATGAGAAAGTGAGCTATTTGCTGAGAGATAAGGATCCTAAAACCTTGCATCAAGCTTATATGACAACAATTGACATTGAGAACAATTTGAAGTATGGAATGCCTAGGGGTTATCTATCAACAAGTGTTTGTTGTCCTAAGACACCAAATGTTAAAGAAAGGTGTGAGTCAAGAAGTGAAGATCAATGTCAAAGCATTTACATCCCTGCTGATCACATTGACCATGTTATGAGCTATGATTCAAACAAAAATGTGAGCAAAGAGAACTTGTCCCAGATGGTGGTTATTCCTCATGTTAGTGAAGAGAAGGTTAGTGAGAAACTATATGACACAAGTGATATAGAGATGGAAATAATTTTAGATACCACACCATGTAACGTAACTATTAGTTGTTCCAGTAAGGATGCCACACGGAAAGTCCATCTGTAGTCTTATGGTTCAGATGAATCTAGTAGCTTGTATGAAGAAGAGTTGGAACGTTATACATCTGATGAGGACAATGCTAGTATGCAAGACTTTGATGACATGGGCTCATTCTCATGTGAATCAATTATGTGTGATGCTGAGAACCTGAATAATAAGATGCCACCATTTTTGATTGATAATGCTATTAAGCTAGAAGAGCCACATACAATTAAGCCACCAAATTTGGCTGCTTCATCCATGTACAATTCCTTCACATGAATTTATCGAAGCGTTGGATGTAAAGAATTTTAATCTTATTAATATAGTCACTGACTACATTCAACAAAAAACATTATATATTTGCAAGACTAGCTAGAACCAAATAATTTCACATAGGTCCATTGTTTTCCATGTGGTGCAATATCATCGTTAATAGCATAACTGTATTGGGATTGGAGTCCTGAACATCAATAACATATTCTCAATGCCTAGCTAAATTGCTTAGAAATTTTGTACACCTCATCCAAGCCTGATGCAGGTTCCTCAAAGGAATCAAACCCTTTATCGTCACACTTCATCTCTTGCAATAGACTACAAAGGTGTCTTCACACAAAACCTCTGATATTCTCCAAGTTAAATTACATAGATCAGAGCTACTAAACTCCATCTATGTTACATACATTTTACAATGTCTTTTGAGAAAGATTTAGATTTTTTTTTACAGAAATTTCAGCCTCTGTACAACCAAACTTATCTACCATATCTTCTGCTATAGGGTCAACATAATTATCTAGTTGAAATGCTATCACAGGCTTATGCTCTTGTACCAATCGAAATTATGTATCCTTGCAAAAAAAATATTGATCCTTTAAATTTCTTTAGAAGGGAATACGTGTATCCCATAATGTACATGTACTAATAATGCCAGAAATGATGGATTCAAAGAATGAAAATTGTTTTAATTGAAATTATTTTAGAAAAGCAAACCTACATGTATATCTAATATATATTTTATTTAAATTCTAAACTAAAAGGAGAGATTAAAACTTTTGGCTTTGCAACTTGGTGCCATGACCGAGGCTTACGTATGCAACCCTAATTTTGTTTCGTGATTTGCGCATGCCTTTTTCCTTGTGTATCGTGTCGTCTTTATGATTGTCTTGGTGTCATTTGAGTTCCTTGCGTGTCTATTCTTTTTCATGTGTAGTTTTGGTATTTTGATTCTGTGTGTTTGTTTTGCCTTTGTGTATTGGGGTTTATTTGTCTCCGGCCTGGTTCGCGCGTGTGATGGGAGGACCGAACAATAATGGGGATATCACATAGAAGAATGGAGATATCATTATGGATGGTGCGAATACAAGTGTTGATGAGGGGAGTAATGAACCGGCAGAAGGTATTAATGCCAAGAAGCCAAGTGATAAGCTTTCATACAAGCAAGTGGTTGCCGATAGTTCTGCGACTTTTTCGGCCTCTGCAGAGTTCAATAGAGTCTTCAACAGAAAGGTGGTGGACACAGAGCGAGATGAGTTGGGACGGGCCACAACCGATGGAGGTGGACGAGTCGATGGAGGAAATGCCGAATCTGGTGGCGTCGGAGGAGGCAATGGTAGGTCTCCTTCTCTTGGCCTGAAGACCCTCTCTCTTTCGCCTAACGAGGACATGGTAAATGCTATAAAGAGCGAATAGAATAGGCTCAACAGTATCACTATTTTTTTTGTTTGTTTGTTTGTTTAGATAAAGAATCAATGCCTTCGCGAAAGTTTTTCTGATGATTGGTTGGCTTTGGTATGGGGCAAAAAACTTGGTATATATGTTACTTATTGCAGAATGATACAGAAAGGGCTCTTTGTTATTTTTTTAAAGAATCATAATATGTAGGATAGAGTGTTGGAAAAGAAATTTTGGAATGTGGGGCGCTCTATGTTTAGGGCTTATCCCTGGTCTCCGAAAGGCAACTTTGAGAAAGTTGTTGGTAGATCGGCTCCCAATTGGGTAGAAATAAAAAACCTTGATGTGGAATTTTGGCCCTTTATTGCCTAGATTCTGAAACCCCTAGGCTCGGTTCTGCAAATTGAGTAGTTGCGAGTTACCCTTCCCCACTTAAATGCTAGAGTTTTGGTTGCATTACACCAGAAGTCGATTTTCCTGATTGTATATCCCTTGAATTTGAAGAAGAATTGTTTTGCTGGGAAATCTCTCTGCTAGGGAATTTAAGTGCTTGCTTTCATTGTAGATGTAACGGGCACACAAAAAAAGGTTGCCCGACTTTAAAACAAGTACAGAAAGAAAAATTCAATATAGTCAATAATTTTGATAAAGATGGTAGTAACAATAACAGTGCCAAAATTTTTGATGATGGTAAATATGGAAATAATAAACAAAGTAACCCTAACAATAGGGACTCGAATATAAATAAGGACCCGTCCTCAGGAACAAAACATCATTCTGTAGTTAGTAAATACCAAAATACCGATTTTGTGGATAATAACATGTTTGTAACATTGTTGAACCCACTATTGGACAAGGAGTTTGAAGTTGTTCATGCTCGGAATCCTGTGGAGGACAATAATCTTTCTCCCCTAGATGCCCACCCATCAAGTGTTGTGCCCGAAGATACCCTAATGGACGATGCAACCCCCACCAAATTAAATGCCTAGCAACTCGCCATTGTTTCTATTAATGCAAAGGCCGATATTATTAAGCAAGCTTTTAAGGACCTACAACCCCTCTCGTGGAATCTTCCGTCCCTCCTGAATCATTGCAGATAGTGGCTTTCAACAAAGAGGAGCAGTTCATTGAGGTTGTTAGAAAGAAAAGGAAGACTGGAGACAAAAGCTACTTGTCTAATAATAGTAAAGGCAAGAAAAACCTCCTAGATTGTTTTAATAGGCTGTGCAAAAGCACAAAATCTCCATCAAAGTAGTCAACCATGTTACACATCCATAGTTGGAATGTTAGAGGGTTAGAGATGCCAGATAAGAAATACACAGTTAGGAGGTGGTGTAATTAGTTGGTTGTTAAAGATGTTATCTGCCTACAAGAAATTAAAGTCATAGGTTTTCAAGCCCACACTATTCTTAAGTTCCCGTGGGACAAAGCAATTGGCTTTCACTCAAATCATGAAAGGGGTAAAGGAGGAGTAGCTATCCTCATTAACCCTAAGTGGGCAGAGCAAATTGATAACCATGGATGTTCACCTTACCAAAGGGTTATTTGGGTGACATTTAAATGTGGTCCAGAGATGTTCGGGATATGTAATGTCTATGCAGCTAACAACTATAGAGAGAGAGCAGAACCATGGGAATGGTGCTTTCAGCATCTTCCCAAATGCCCCAGGATCTTTGTAGGGGACTTCAATATGGTAGAACACAGGTCAGACAAAAAGGGAGGATTGGATCAGGTATGGAAAGGCAATGAGTTGTTTTTTTTGCAAAAGTTCAAAAGGAGATTTAATCTTCTTGACCCCATGGAGCATATGCATAACAAATTTCAAGATATCTGGTTCACATGGTGCAACAATCAACAAGGTAAACAGAGAGTATATTGTAGACTTGATAGATTTTATGGGGATGTCTCTACTTTTTCTTTCATCCAAGAAGGTAGTCATGCTCCAGTGGTGGTTTGCCCGACATCTATCTCTGATCATTCACCTATTCATTCCTGCATTAAATTTGAAAAAAGTGGTAATTCTAGAGTTGATAAGAAGAGATGTAACTCCTTCAAACTTAATATCTCATTAGTCGACGACCCCGATAACATAGATGCTATTGAAATGGTTACCAACTTGACCAAACTCTGCAACCCTTTAGCAGATGCTATTATGACATGGGAACTGATGGTGGAATCTTCGAAGAACGTTTTTCAAATTATTGGCGAGAAGCTTGCAATGGACAGAAACAGAGAAGAATCTTTTTGGCAAATAGATTGAACAACATAGAGAGTGTTCTGCAGAATAAAGACAGTGACCCGGGCTTGGAAGTTCAATTAGCCAACACTAAACACAATTTGAGGCTTATTCAGAGATATAAGACACAAGGCTAGAAAATCAGAGCCAGAATGAATTGGATCAATGAGGGGGATAAAGGATCGGGGTACTTCTTCAACATCATCAGAGATAAATAGAGGAGGGAATTGATCGAAGAAATTCAAGTAGAGGCCGGGTGCATGAACAATCCAGAAGCCATTAAGAGTGCCTTTCACCAGTTGTACAGTGATTTGTTCACATCAGATTTTTCTAAGGAAAGTCAAGAGGCATTAAACCAATGCCTCAAACTTATTCCAAAGAAGCTCACAGAACAAGATATCTCAGTTCTCAGTAAGTCTATCTCTCTTGATGAAATCAATGCAGCCATTGATTCTTTTGCCAATGGAAAAGCTCCAGGATTGGATGGGCTCCCTGCTGAATTCTACAAGAGGAACAAAGTATGGGTAGGACCTGAACTTCTGAAGGTATATGAAGAGGCACTCAATAAAGGATCTCTAGGAGTTTTCATTAACAAAGGATTTGTCAAGCTCTTACCCAAAGTAGGTGACATAACTTTAGTAAAAAACTGGAGACCTATTACTCTTTTGAACCTCTCCTATAAAATCCTGGCTAAAATCCTTGCTAGGAGAATTGCTCCTTTATTGAGTACATTCATCTCCTATACACAAACTGGATTTATCCAAGGCAGGTACATTTTGGAGAACCTAGTTACCAGTTGAGATGCAATGCACTGGGCTAGAGCTGATGGGCAGGAGGCTGCTATGATTTTGTTAGACTTTGAAAAAGCCCATGACAGGGTAGCGTGGGAGTTTGTGCTTGGAATGCTAAAAGCCTTTGGATTCCCATAATTTTATTGTAAATGGATTAGCATTTTATTCAAGGACTCGTCCACAGTTATTGAGGTTAATGGATCCCTATCTGACCCCATAAGGCTCCAAAGATCTATTAGACAAGGGTGTCCAATTGCCCCTTCGTTGTTTGTTATTGCTGCAGATGCTATGTACTATATCCTAAGGGCACAGTGTATGGGTCCTCCTATAAAAGGCATATCTCTCCCCAGTAATGAAGAACTTATAAATGTTTAGTTTGCAGATGATACAACATTGTTTCTAGGTCTATCAGAAAGCAATTTTGATAATGTTGTTGGAAGGATTAACTTCTTCTGCAAAGCTTCGGGCTCTAAAGTCTCCCCTTATAAATCCACTGTCCTAGGTTGGTCTAATGATCCGCCAGTATGGTTAACAGATAAAAGATGGCAATGGGCTGGGCCCAACAAAATTGTTAGATATCTTGGTATACCTTTCTCAGTGGAACCTAACTTTGGCAACATGTGGGACTGGGTATATGAAAAGATTAATAAAAAGCACATTAAATGGCAGACTCAGTCACTCTCTATTGCTGTTAGGGTACAAATTGTGCAAAAAGTTCTTTATGCACATCACATACACTATGCCTCGACATGGTTGTTTGCAAATTCTCAAGCTAATATGCGAGAATAGATTTTTAGGGATTTCCTATGGTCTGATGGGAAAGGTAATAGAAAAAGGCGCTGTGTGAAATGGGAATGGTGTTGTCAAGAAAGAAGACATGGAGGATTGGGACTGAAGGATATTAAAGTTCATGGAATTGCTTTGGCAGCCAAATGGATTTTTAAAGCTCTTTGGGGGAATGAACCTTGGAAAGCCCTTATCAGAAACAATATTGAAAGATCCATGATCAGAAAAGGGAAGCAGTGGAAGAATGTTCCAATCTGTGACATAGTTATGGGAGACTACAGAATGAAATTGTTTGGGTCAAATTTTTTTCAAACTTTCTGGAAAGCTTGGGTTCAGGTTAGAGAGTTCATTCCAGAGAGGGGAGCTGTAGGTGGTCCTCCTTTATATGCAGTTGGGGACAAATCTATTTGGTGGGGGCTGTGTTATAATGGTAAACCTTTGGCTCTTACTCAAAGTTGCTCTGCAAAACTTTGGAATTTGAAAGGGATATCTATCATACAGGACATCTTGATGGATGGGCACCTAGGGTCATGGGAGTTTATTAGTTCCAAATTCAATATTGCAGCTACTCAGAAGAAAACATACACTCTCATCAAGAAAGTAGTAAATGACACAATTAAAGGAGACATTATTGATTTTGCAACATTCCTTGATAAATGTAAATGGATGGATGGAACCCTGTTGTCTGCTACCTCTTCTAAACAATTATATCATCTAATTAAGAAGGAATCCTCCATCATCACACGCGTGTCTCAGTGCTGGGGGGCATGTTAATCCCTTTTCTAATTGACAATTTTTCTTTGAGTATTTTTGGAAGGGTAAGTCTGAACCTAAGGTACTCTGTTTTAAGTGCTTACTGCTGATTAAAAAACTTGCTATGGGTCATGTTCTGTCATCTATAGGTCTAACCCCTTGATGGACATCTTGATAGATGGGCACCTAGGGTCATGGGAGTTTATTAGTTCCAAATTCCATATTGCAGCTACTCAGAAGAAAACATACACTCTCATCAAGAAAGTAGTAAATGACACAATTAAAGGAGACATTATTGATTCTGCAACATTCCTTGATAAATGTAAATGGATGGATGGAACCCTGTTGTCTGCTACCTCTTCTAAACAATTATATCATCTAATTAAGAAGGAATCCTCCATCATCACATCATGTTCTGTCATCTATAGGTCTAACCCCTGTTAGTTGCAGTTTATGTAATTCTGTGGAAACTTTTGAGCATCTTTTTTTTGAATGTCTTTATGCACGCAAGGTTTGGTCTATTTTTCTTGGTTCTCCTTGTCTTTGGAATTGTAAACCTAGCATTTCTTGGAGTGAAATTCTTGCTTGTTATGTAGAAATGTTTGATTCTAAAATGAATAGTCTCTGGTTTGCACTGACCAATGAAGTTTTATGGACTCTTTGGAAGGACAGGAACAAAGAGGTTTTTCAGATGGAGAAAAGGAAACCTACTGAGTTTAATCTTAAACTCACCCATTTTCATATTATGACATAGGTATCCATGGTTCTCAATATTACAAAGAGTAAGTTCATGATGCCGGTACAAGAGGGTAGTTTGATGATACACAAAGATGAGGTGCAAGCTGCTCAATATGTTGCTGATTACTAGAGTTTTCTTGCTCCTACAGAGGTGGAGGATCTGAACAATCTGCTGAACAAATGTCATGTAGACTCCAGGAGCCACGTTGATACTCTTGCCACCCCCAATGTGTAGGAGGAACTCACAGGATGGGAACCAAAAGCTACACAAGTTCAAGCTACTTCACAGGTTGAAAATTCATGGGCTCACAGGGACACTGCCAACCAGCATGATGGTTGGGAATAGCTATCAGTTATGATTACATATGGTTCTTTTTTTGTAACTCGACAAACAATTTGATATAGTACTCTGATTTATATACTCTGAATAGTGTAGGCAATAGCTTTTTCTGAGATCACTCCCCCAATTTTGTAACTGTATATGTTATGGGGGTTGTGAATAGTTTTGTTACAGACTCTGGACTCAGTTCCTTAAATTAGATATGTTGATAAACTATCGTAATAGAAAAAAATTCTAAACTAAAAGGAATTGCATATAGGTCAATCTGGACTTTGCAGCCCTCTGGAGCTTACTCGGTTAGATCTGCTTATTTTTTGCTGCTTAAGTTCAATGGTGACTCTAACAGCTGGAAGAGAGTTTGGAATTCGCAACTCATCCCAAAAATTAATTTTTTCTGGTGGGCCGCCATTCATGGTAAAATCCTAACTCTTGATAACCTTCAGAAGCGTGGTCTCCAGCTGCCCAACCCCTGCTATCTCTGTAAGCAGGATACTGAAACTGTTCCTCACATGTTCATTCACTGCAAGTTTGCTTCCTATGTCTGGTAGCACATCCTCTAAAAACTCAATATACAATGGGTGTTTGAGAATGACATACAACAATTTATTATGGATTGGAAAAGCCCTTCCCACCACCCCCTTCTCAAACAGTTATGGCTACAAATACCTTCACATGCTCCCGGTGTTTGTGGAAAGAAAGGAACAATAGGGTGTTTAGAGATACAGAGCAATCTGCTGACAATGTGTTGTTTATCTTAAACAAACTCCTTCTGGACAATCTCTCTATAAGCAAATGGAAAACTCCCTTTGAGCCTCCCTCACGATGGGACACCTTATTGGTCACATCCTGGAAGCTCCCGAAGGATTTCAAGAAGTTTGATAATAACAAAAAAAATTGCGCATGTTAACACTATTTGGAAACCCCCTGTTTTTCCTTGGTGTAAACTTAATTTTGATGGCGTGCCAGAAATGGTTTGGCTGCCGGGGGAGGTATCATTAGAAATCACAGTGGTGCACTCATTGCTACTTACATAGGTCACTTGCATGACTCTTCCAGCAACCAGGGTTGAAGGTATGGCTCTGCTCTTGGGGATCGAATTTTCCCTCTACATTGGCATTCACACCCTTGTGATTGAGGGGGATTCCCAGTTAATCATTGAAGCTACCAAAAGGACTTGCTCCCTAGGCTGGTCAATCCAAGGTATCATATACGACATCCGTGGCCTTCTTAACGGATTTGATGAATTCATTTTACAACATACTTACAGAGAGGGTAACGCTGTTGCTGATCACCCGGCCTTGGCTGGGTTAGATATTTCAGGTATTAAATGTTGGCGAAAGGAGATTTCCATCCCCCATGGCTTTCGCTTTCATGAGAAAAGACACCCCTCTTCAGTTATGATGATGTGCAGAGCTAATGGCTGGACTATGGTGAGGGCCCTGCTTGAGCTTCATGGCGGGCTCTTGATTTACTATCCATTGGTGTTTAAACTTTGGCTCGGTTTAAATTGGCCACATGGACATTACTTTGGCTTACGTGTCCCCCAAGTCCGTCATCATGATTTTTCGTGGCGGAGGACTCACAAATTTTTGTACCACCTTGGTTTTGGTAAGATTTTGGCCAAGCTAGTGAATTGTGCTAAAGCCTTTGCTATTCTCAGAATTACTATCTCCTCTAGTACTTTCTATATGAGAGACTTTTCACACGAGCAAGCTGCCAGTTTTGAGTTGGGCGGCGATAAAGGATGAATTTGCAATAAATGCCTTAATTATGTCCATTTATTTCGCCTTTTCATGATCATTCTCAAAAGCACTTTCTTGGGGTTTATTTTGCAAAGCAGCTCAGTGATTTTTGCGAGCCTTATTCTCTGCAACTTGCTCAATTTGCTTTGCAACACTATGGGTGGAGACCGGGTGCGTGTGGAACCTGATAAATGTGATGATTGGAAGAATGACGGGACAGTCTGGCATATATGTAAGGAGGGAGGCATTGTTCAATTCATGGAGCTCATGAATGGTCATGACGAAAGTCTCTCCAGGCAGTTTATTGGTTCTTGGGACGCCAGAAGGGTTACCATGGGCGAAATCTCTTTCGAGGTCAACGAAGATGTGATCGCGTAGGCCACAGGCCTCTCCATTGAGGGTGGAAAGTGGAAAAAAACCAGCAAGGTCTTTGATACTGCTAGCCTCAACCAATTATTTCATTCTGGCGAGTAGCCTGACAAGCTTAGAGGGGGCTTTGATTGCGAACAACTGCCGGAGCCTTGGGATTGTGTCTGCCTTGTGGTTATGAGGCATTTCACGCTGGAGGGAAGATTTGGTGTGTACTACTATTGCCACCTTCCTTTCTTAAATTTCTTCAGAAATTACATTGCTATTTCTATCCCGTTCTATCTCTTGCATTCTATTGAGAGTAATGTCAAGGATGTGTTTGAGGCCAAGAGCCATGGGAAAAACTTTACTATCCTCCTTTAGGGTCTTATGCTTCGTCTGTGTCATTTCCAGTTAGCTCTTTGCTCTCCTCGCCAAATTATTGTTGAAGAGGTGCCTGAATCTTCTACCCCCCCTTCGGCCAACCTTATGGATACACCAACCTTATGGATACCCCTGACCCCAGCCGTAAACAATGTATAAAAAAACCTTGGCCATAAAAACCAGCAAGACTCCTCCCCTGTTTCTGTCAAGGTTAAGCAGGAAAAATGCAATAAGAGGTCCGCTCCTCCCCCTACAGCTAAGGCTAAGTTTGCTAAAAAATTTTAAGTGCAAACTGACTCTGATGTTGAGATCACTGAAGAGACCAGTACCCCTCGTAGGTCCACCCGCCTTAAGGGTAAACCTGAAAAAGAAGCCTTGAAAGAGGCCTTAGACTTGGACAATGTGGGGTTTGAAGATAATGGTGAGGATGAGGTGTCTCCCTCTGCCTCTGATAGCAACTCGACCCACATCTTGGCTAGCATTAAGTTGGACCCTGGGGAACCCACCCATGCTCAGGTTGTGGACAAGACGGTTCCTGTGACGGTTGATGAAGGCAAGGCCCTGCTGGAAGGTGACAGAATCAATAAGGACCCGGCTTCGAAGGAGGCTGATTTGTTGAAGAAAAGACTGGCTGATGTGGAGGAAAATATTGTGTTGGTGGACGGGAAGCTTGCGGAGGTGGATGAAAAGCTTTATAATGTGTGCCGTTTCGCGCTGAAGGTGATGCACAACTCGGCTAACACGCTGTGCATGTTGCAGGCTGACAAGTCTAAGGAAACTAAGGATGCTGAAGACTGTAAGGAGCTCTTCCAGTTCCTCATGGAAAATTGGGCAATGCTCACCAGTGAATGGAAGAAGACAAAGAATGAGGGCTGGGCCCTCGCTCTAGTTTTTGCATTTTGGCTTGTCTCGGTCCTCACGGCCCTGCGGTGGTTTACTTAGTTTTACTTAGCTTTATCTGGACTTATAGGTTTATTATTTTTGTTTATGACCCTAAGTGGTCTCTGTTTAAAACTTGTTTAATTGCTGTGCTGGACACTATGATGGACTCTGTTAGTTTTTTGATCAATATCATGATGGTTATTACTACTGTTCTGGTTTTAATGCACTACATCAGTTATAGTCTAGTTGTTTTATCTTTGTTTCTTTTTCTGGTTTTTGATAGTGATGAGAGGGTGCCTGCTAATGTTTATCCCTGGATGGTCAAAGTTCTGATCATGCTTGACCGCTGTTTTTGTACTTGTGCTGACAATGTTATTCTGCTGTTAGTTTGGTTCTGCTGCTGATCGCCCCTGTGGCTGGTTTGTAAAGGGACAACACCCTAGTTTTGCTGCATTACTTTATCAAAAACATATGCTATAGAACAAATTAAGTATAAAAACTAGGTTCTACTTGAATGCTTTTTAATTTGTCGCCTCTTTTTTTCTTTCTAGATTGGTGTCAGTGCACCTCAGGGTAGTGGGAAGACAACACTTGTCTATACTCTCGATCATCTTTTCAACGTAGCAGGCAGGTATCAAATTGATATAATTTGATTGGGACAACGTGTATTTTTCTGTCTATTCATGAGAATAAAGGTAGCTTTTTGAAATTTTACATTCACATTTTTCAAAGCGTTTTAATATATCATGTATGCTTCCAGGAAAGCTGCCTCGATATCCATTGATGACTTCTATTTGACAAGAGCCGATCAGGTATGAGCTCTTGTATTTATGGATATATCTGATCATATAATTATGCAATTCTGCAAGTTCTTGTTTGCATATGAAAAGCATGCATGCAATACATATGTAACTGCAGTTTCATCAGTTTTTGTCTTGCAATTGTTTAAATTCAGGCAAAGCTTGCTGCTGAAAATGCAGGGAACACCCTTTTGGAGGTTTGAACCTAAAAGTTTCTCACTTGTTATATCTCCATGCATCTGAGTCATTTTTGTGGAAATTAAATGTTGTCATCCTTGGTTTAATGGCAGTCCTTGGGACAAAAAGAATAATGTAAATATTCAGCTTAGGTGATAGTTCTATTTTTCATTTTAAAATTTAATGGAGGCTATATGAAAATCCTGTAAATCGTGTATACGTCCAGCTACGGGGTAATGCAGGAAGCCATGATTTAGCGTTTGGAACTGATACTCTAAAGACCTTGTCTAGGTTGGTTAAAAAAGGTATGTCTTTTCCCAGTCTCAGCCACTCTGTTATCTTTTCATTTGTTTGTGCTACGTTCTATAGTATTCTCTTTACAGTTTCATTTCTACAAACATACGAAGGAACTAAAACAACCCTTTACAAAATTATTTGCAATTTGATGGAGGTTCTTCATACTTATCCTGCAGAGAAAGTGGTTTCATAATTTAAAAAATGCCATTGTGTGTATCGATGTCATTTATTTATGCTTTAACTTTGTTTGAATGCTGGCTAAATAGCAATAATTTATGTTTGAAAGTGGCTTACTTTAGGTACAAAGGCAAAGGTACCTCGTTATGATAAGGTAGATCCTGCAACATTGTTGTTTTGCACAATAAATGACATGTATTTTCACTTTATTTAGTCCGACAAACATTTTTTGACTGGGCTATTTCAAGTGCAGTCTGCTTATAATGGGTTGGGTGATCGGGCAGATCCTTCAATGTGGCCTGAAATTGAGGGACCTTTGGAGGTAGGGATATAACTTAAGTTTTTAAGATTTTGGAACTAGCAAGGCTAGTTATTTTAATTGATTTTTTTGCAGATTTAGAAGTAGAAACGATGCCATTTCAAGACATCTTTAGAGTTCATATTATTAGCGCTAGTCTTCCACCCTAGTAAATAACAATGGTAAAATAGATACATTTTTGAAAATGTGATTCTTGAATCTTCAGAATATTCATAAGTTCAAAACTGTACTGCATAAGTTGTAAATGGTTTTTGCATACCACTTTAGCTTGCAAATGGACATTATGCTTGTGTTTATGCAGAACTTCTGGAATGTTTCTATAGGAGTTTGACATTTAAAGTGCAATGCTTTGATGTATTATTGGATGTTTACCAGACTTCATCTTGGAACTACAATTTAGTTTCATTTTATTTATTTGATTGCATAATGCAAATCTCGCAGGTAATTTTTCTTGAGGGATGGATGCTTGGATTTAAACCACTACCAGTTGACACAGTAAAATCAGTTGACCCACAGGTATTACCAAGACTATTTGAAGTTATTGTGCAAATTCAACGCTTAATTAACTTTGGTTTTTTCAGTGCTGAAAAAGATATAAATATTCAATACAAGAATGTTAAGTTTCTGATTAGATTCTAGAACTATCCTATAAATTGGTTAAGGTGTATTATCGCTGACAGAAACTGCTTATGAATAGCAGCCCATTATAGCATTAATTCTGTCATATTTTGCATTTGTAACTATGTTCAAAATATTTGCCACTCCACATCAATCAAATGATAACTAGCTCTACACAAATATAGCACTATAAAGACAATGCTTTGGTTGAATAGCATAATAAAGATGTAATCTTATAGGGATTTTTGGGTGTAGCCATGGAATCAATCAGCCTATCTGCTCCATACCTCATTGTATAATCATTAAGACTATCTTTGAAACACATTTAAAAAAAAAATTAAGCTATGACACTGGAGTCTACTCACTCTTTACATGATCCAACCATTGATTGTTTCCTACTATATGGGACTTCTAAATATTGTTGATGTATTAGAATCGATAAATTGGCCCTATTGATTGTTGTAGAATCTTTGAAATTGAATTGTGCATCCTCATGGAGTCACCCAAAGCATCTATGATATCCTCCACCTTTCCCCTTTCCTTGCTATTGTCCCCATCATCATGGGACTATGATTTTAGTGAGTGGGTGCTTGAGGACAATGGAAGTAATCCTAATTTCGTAAAAAGATTGTGATACAAGGAGGAAGTCCATAAGATTAGATGAGAATCAATTAGTTAATAGTTTAATTGATTAATATTCTATTCCACTAAGTTTTTGGGATAGGGACAATAGGGGATGGGGGGACTCCATTTTAGGACAATTTTTTGAGGTCATTTTTAGGGACATTTAAGGGGTTGGCTATATAAAAATAGGGGAAAATTTAGAAGTGTATGAAAATTCTAAATATTAATATGATAACATTGATAAGGCATTCATCTTATACATTATAGATCCGTAATACACAACATGAGAGTTGAACAAGTTAAAAATGTCAAAACTTACAATTTAATTGCTTTCATAACTCATCATCAATATGCATATGATATATTAATATATTATAAAATAAAAAACATAACAAAATTCCCCAAACTTGTCATTCCCTCCTTTGAGGCCATAAACTAACCCTGTTAAGAGGCTGAATGGTCTGAATTGCTTAGATCTGCAGTTATTCAAGTCTGATTTTCGAAAATCACCCAGAAAGAAGAACAATTTCTGCAACGCTGAAAACTGTGGCCAAAATGATTTCTGATCATTTCCTTGGCGGAAAATGCCTTCCCAAGAGTCACCAACTCAGTAGTGTATCAGAGCTGGTTTCCTGCCAGCTAATGCTTTTAGCACTTGGTTGCAGGGGTCATTTAGTAACAATGACAGCTCATGGGTGACAAGGGTAAGGACAAAGCTGGTTTAACTAGTCCTGATACCGAAAGAGGAAATTTAATACCATGTTGCATATGATGTCCCAAATGCTTGCTAAGATGAATTAGAGAATTCCACAGGTCACTCAGGGTCAAAGTGGTGAAATGAGTTCTTCAAACCAGCAGAATAACTCAGAGAGACACACTACTACAATAGTGTCAGGATCTGTTCCGAGGCCTCTCCAACCCACTTTCCAACTTAGGGAGGAGGCCCAAGTTGCTCTAGAGATTCCATTTCCTTTGGTTGATGAGGTGAGGATTGCTTATGTTGAGTATAACGCTCTTCCGGATTAGATTAAGCATGACTTATAATTGAATGATTATCTAAATCAGAGGAAGAAGAGAGGTGGTGGAAGAGTTGAGAACAGGGGTCCAACAATTTAGAGGGACTTCCAGCAGGCTTTGATTAAGGTTACCTTGCCACACTTCAATGGTAATGTCAAATGCGTAGCAAAAGCTTGGGTTCAAATGTTGGACGACTATTTGGCTCTTAGGCCCATGGCAGAGAATGAGGCATTAAATTTCACATTTTGCATCTGGGTGAGAAGCCTGTGAATGGTGGTAACATGTTTTGGTCACTCTTGGGCATAATCTGATTACCACATACAATGAGTTCACCAACAAACTCATGGAGAGATTTAACAAGAACCTAGAGTTACATAATAGAGAGCTAGCATAGTTGAGGCAACATGGTACCATGCTAAGTCACAGAGTTTGCTGAACTTTGACCATGAAGTTTGAAGTTCGGCGAACTTCAAAACATGACTTAAAATTCGTTGAAGTTCATCTTATATTCGAACAGGTGTAGTACATATTTTTTTCTTCAATAAATGTATTCTGAAAACATTTTTTTCTGGCTCTGATTTAGTTTTTTCTCCATTCCACCAATTCTAGGCACGGACATAGAAATCCATTTAGTGATGAACAAATTATTGCCAGCCCTTCTCATACTCAGGCAAGCCTCAGGTCAAACCACAGAGCATAAGCAAATGATTTTTTGTGCGTTGAGCGAATTTTGCAAGATTTTGACGCCGTATTTTTAAAGTATAGTTAAGTGTCATGTAAATTAAAGTTGTATTAGACTCTTGTTAAATTAATATATATGTTAAAATGTCTAATATATGTGAAGATATGTCTTTGCACTGGGCCATATCTAATTGTTATTCAAATTTATACATAGTTCCATGGAGTTTCTAGACAGAGGGATGTGGGGACAGGTTTTGGAGACAAGGGGACCAAGGGTCTAAATTTGGGGACGACAAGGGGATGGCAGGGGAACGACAACAGAGCAGTGGTGGAGGGGGTGGTGTTGATATACAAATTGAGGCGAATCGAAATCTTGAATGTAAAATTTGCAATATAACATCTCTGCAAGTGCTCAATGAAAGGAAAACTAATTTTCTAGAACTTAAAGGTTGCATTTAGTACTTAATGGGTGGCGGAATTGGTGATTCTTTGGGGGGACGTTTCCCTTAAGTCCCCAAGTCTCGAAAAACGTCCCCTATAGGGGGATGTAGGTGTTTTGTTTTGAGGGGGGGATGCGTCCTTCTGGATCACTAAATTTATATATTAAAGTTGTATACTTAATATTTTTATGATTTAGATAGTAATAATATTAAAATTAAAATTTTAGACTTATTTATGACATAAAATTTTAGAATTTATTATAACATTTTCAATTAATTTTTTATAACATATTCAAATTTAATATAACATTATTCTAATATTTAAAAATTAAATTTATATAAGATGAATTTAATCCGATTTTTTTTTTTTTTTAAATTTCCCTTGCCAAATTTCATCCGAATTTTATTTTTGCCTAGCTCGAACTCATACTTAAACCTTGTAACATAGGTACCATGGATGCTTACATTTTCGAGTTTTAGAGCTTATCTGTTATGGTTTCTCATATTATAGAGAGGAGGCTAGTAGTTCTTTTTAGTGGAGAACTGATGGAGCCTATTAGAGGATAGTTTAAGGCCTTTGCTCCTTTGAGTTTGTAGGAGGCTACGAGGAAGGCTAGGAGTGTGGAGCTCAGTGCCCCCCAAAAATAATTCTCGTTCAAGATCTTCCAAGATGAAAAGGGTAGGAAGCATGATAACAAGGAAAATGTTCAGCCCAAGAGCCCTCTTCGAAGGTGGAAAATGACTTCTAAAGGAAGAAAAATATTTGTTTCACATGAAAGGAACCATGGGCCCTAGGACATAGTGTTTGAAAAAGGAAAAGAATCGTCAATTGGTGGCATGTTTAGCTGATAAATGATAAATCCGAATCAGAAATTTCAGACTAGCAAGCTGAAATAGAGGACGGTGAAGAAGAGGTATCAACAAAAGAGTCCGAGGAAGAGAAGGGAAGTGGAGGCACACTTGCTAAATTCTCTAGGCAAGTGTTAGAGATATCTTGAAACGGCCGCAAATTAGTGCTCTTATTGACATGAGATACTGATTATTTCATTGATGAAGACATAATGGCACAATGTAGGCTCAAGACTAAGAAATTTGGAGGTTTTAGAGTCATGGTAACAAATGCACATACTATGTCTTGCATGACAAAGATTCCATAGTTGAAACTCCTTCTAAATCACTACAAAGTCAATGATGTTTTTTATGTTGTGAATACAGGAAGCATGAATGTTATTCTTGGTATGCAATGGCTTTGTTCTCTTGATGAGATCTTCTTGAACTTAAAATTTATGGAGCTGAAATTTCTGATTGAGTATAGAATGGTAGTGTTGAGAGGAATGACAAAGGAGGGATCTCATATAGCTTCATACAAAATGATGCAGGGAGAATCTGATCATTGATAAAAAAAATGTCAGAAATAGGAGGTGAAAATGATTTCCAGATTCTAGTTGAACCCCTATCTGATATGGATGTAGAGTTATCATTTCATAATCCTCTCTTTGAGATGCATGTTGGCAATCTAGGGGAAGAATAGGTTCCTATTGATGGTTTGCTTCCTATGATGGATTATGATGGATGGGATCAATATGGCATGATGGATGACTTTGTGGATTCACCACAAGGAGAGGAGTACTATTGTGACTTAGAGGTTGATGGGCATCAACCTAAGTTGCTGGTCCCGGTTTAGATTTGGATTCAGGTTTGAGATTTGGGTTCGCGGGTTTGACCAAAATTTTTTAGGGTGGGTTTGGTTCTGCTTTGGGTTCGTCTGTACAAAAACATATAAAAATAAAAAATAAAAAATATATACATATATGTAGCAGCAGCCCTTAGAATATGCATGTTCTAAGAATACATCTGTCAGAACTTCAAAGCCAGGGATTCACCTAAAGAAACTGTCAGCCTGAGGACGATCCATAAAGATTGCAAAAGACATTGGATCGAGGTTTCCAAGTTTGCAACACAGCACCACTAATGAACAAAACATTGTCTATTCATCAATAAGAACGCACAAAGCCATCAGCAACTTGAAAACTGAGATTTTAAAATGAAGAACGACGAGGCCAAAATTGGAAACCTGGAAATATAATGTGTATTTTACAAACTCTGTTCACTCTGATCAATTTTGCTAGTATAAATATGACAAACAGAGGATGCAGGAAAATGCACAAAAAATATTTGAGAAACTGTAACAGCTGTTAGCTTCCTATACAAATTTCTACAATGCAACAGCGTTGAATAACTAAGCCCAGTTAGGAAACACTTACCATGGAGGATAATGAAAATATGTCATGTGCTGTTTGGCTTGCTCTGACAAGGTAATGTTTCACATTTACATTATTTGAAATTTTGAGGTACCATAAAATTTTGACAAAATAATGCTTTGGTTTGTAAATCTAGATTCTAGCATATAAACCTATTAATAGCTCATTGATTTCTAAATTTGAACCCTTTTAATCTCTATTTATCCTTGATCAAACTGCAAATTTGCTGGAATACTGAGTCAGTATAACATTTGCTCGAGACTTCCTTATTTTTTTTAATATTAATCTATTTCATAGTATTGTAGATTACATGAAAGGACTCAAAAACGCGATTAGGATAAACCAAAAAAAGTTATAAAAAAAGTCAAAATCTGCCCGGGTCCTGCTGCGGGTTAGAAAATTCTTCACAAATTTTCCCTGAGCTTGGCAGGCCCAACCCATAGGTTGTGGGTCGGACCCTGTCCGAACCCACAGGGTACCAAATCCGAACCTGGATTCTGGACGAACCTGACTAGGACCTGGGCTTCACAGGGAAGAACCCGGTACCTTAGGCGTCAATGTGGTGGGTCCACTTTGGGGGGAGTCCATAAGATTAGATGAGAATCAATTAGTTAATAACTTAATTAATTTATAATATATGTTCCACTGAGTTTTCAAGATAGGGACAATAGGGGATGGGGGGCATTTTTGTTGTTTTTATGATCAGATTAATAAAGAAAGCAGATTTTAAACTAATTCACCCAAAATACATAGTATGTACCCTGGGAAAACCTTCAAGCTTGAAGGTGAAAAACCCAGTAAATAATCTCTGATTATTCTTATTAAAATGATTAAGTTCTGAATACAATTTTGTCAGTATTGATGTATGATCGATCTTCAAATATCAAATCACTGTATATATACGTCTGATGGCTGCAAGTATATATAACAATCTATGATCAATCCAATATAAGTCTTCGATATATTATAATGAGATATAGCTTATGCGATATATATATTCTGACTGCTATATGAACATCTTCTGACTTCTGTGATATGTATATCCTCTGCGATATATTTATCTTCTGCAATGTATATATATCCTCTGATATATGCTGCGATCTCAATATGTATATCCTCTGCAATATATTTATCTTTTGCTAACGATCTGAATGTTTGTATGTTCTTCGGTAGTTTGTGAAAATTCAAGACTGTTGTCTTATACCCATGTGGAGGAATGGATTGCATCTATTCAAAACTGAAGGTTATCGTGACCATAACTTGCACCCCTTTGTTTATTATAACCGCAGCCTTTGTCAACATTAATCATAATCAGATCGTGCCTTTAGTAAGTGGTAATCACTACTTTGTTTATTCGATATATATGTACATAACCGATTGTTAGTAATCGGTTCTCATGAACCATGGTTTATTGAAACAAGTCAATAGATAACCGATCATTGTCTCACTTGAGACAATCAGATGTCTTCAGATTTGGTCCTCCCGATGCTAACTTCAACAATTTTGAGGACAAATTTTTTGAGGCCATTTTAGGGGACAATGAAGGGGTGGCTATATAAAATATCAAGATGGAATGGACGACCAGCCTTCCGCTTGTGGGTCAATAGGTGGAGTGGTTGGCCCACCTTTCATGCTCTTGGGCTTGATCAAGGAGGATGACCCCCCCTTACATAGTCTGGGCAATATTGAGGATGTCCTACCTTAATATTGCTATTTGCAAGTATTTCTAAAAGATTCACTATGTGATTGGTTTGAGGATTGTTTTACAACTTGTTTAAGTTGTGATATATGGAATATATATGTATTACTATGATTCATTGATTCAAATGCTAATGATGCCATGAATTGTTTATCTAAGTGATATTTTCTTATGGTTTTGAATATAATCATGTTCTCTACTTAACAATTTCCAATATTAGTTTTTAGAAAATAATATTGTTCGTAGACCTAAAATAAGGAATACCTCAAGTAAGGACATTACACACATCAATCTGGGTGGCATCTTGTGGATCAAGATCCAACTATAATGTTGGTGTTTGTCAATACTTCAAAATTTGACGACATGAAGTCACAAAGCATTACATATGACCACCAACTTCTCTACTTGTCTAGAGGTAACCCTATTCTGTTTGATAGAAAGGATGAAGTTGTACGTGGACCAATTCCTCTTTAAAACAGAGGAATTTGGCAACTTGTGCAAGGAGGTGAATAGTGAGCATCTCCGACTCTGTATCATTGCTGTGCCATGTCCACCTATTCAATAGGATCAGTTTGAGATAATCTAGTTCTATCTATTTTCACCTCTAGTTTTGTGAATGTTGGATTGTGAATATTAGTCGAGCCAAGCCATTGTGTGAAGTGTAATTGATTCCTCATTTGAATGTATCTTTCGAAGGCCTTCATTAACCTTCTTTCATTTCTGCTTCATCACAAGGAGGCAACCTCCTAGGCTTTGGTGCATATCATTTGGGATTTAGAGCAAAGGGTGTTTGTAGTGCTCCATCGATGCATCACAATGAGCTTAATATGCTTCCTCTATAATCCCAAATTAGGATCCTTGTTATAATTTTTTGCTTCATCTCCCCAAACATGTCAAATGTTATGTAAATCTTTCCAAGACTTGGAGAGTTTGTATTGACATATCTAATGGTGTCTACAATAGATTAGATGAGGGAGCAAACATATCTACAAAGAAAAATTTCAAAAAAGACAAGTTAGAAAATTAGAAACAATAAAATCAGAAATTTAATAATAAAATCAAACGAATCAATTTATTAATAAAATCAACAATTGATAAAAAACAACAATTTCTTACCTTATAGTGGACCACCAGTTGTCATCAAGAATCATTTGCTTGATAGTTTTCTTTTAGCAATGTTTGTTGGAGGCCATTTGTTGATTTTAGTGATCAGATAGATTAATCAGAAAATTAAACAAAATAATGAACACAAGAACACCAGAACATGAGGAGTTACCCTGGGAAAACCTCCCTCTCGGAGGAAAAACCCAGCATTAATCAGATCAACTATATTATTGCCTTATCAAGATTACAATGACTGATTACAGTAGAAGTTTGCTTACTGTCCCAAATGTTGTAGATCAGAGATTTGCTGAAGATCTCCGATCAATGAAGCAAATCTGATCTATAATCGCCTATCACGATGAATCCCCATAGTCAATTAATATCGCCAATCTAGATGTATTGCCAATGCATAAAGTAGATGTAGATCTCAGAATGATGAGTTCACAACAGATCTGATTAGTATCCAATGATAGTTGCCCAGATCTGATCACTGTCCTAGATCAGAATATATGCTGATGCTTGAAAGTCATCCAAGGTCTGATCTAGATCATAGTCTGATTACAAGTTGTATATTCAGATTGCCGTCAAAGTCTGATTGCATGCCAGGAAAAATATGATTGCAGTCCTGGGTATAGATCGCTGTCTTGTGTAACCAAATCAATGCCTTATGGATAATGCTCGCTGTCTTATTAATGTCAATGATATGTATGTTCAGATCGCTATATATAAATGCAGATTGCTGTTGTGTCATAGTCCAGATCTGATTGTAAATGCTCTCTGCCTTTAGTAAGTAATTTTCTGCCAAAGTGTATGAGTCTGGATTAGATCTTGTCTTGTATTCACAGATCGCAGTCCAGGAGTAGTCGCAAGCTTGGATCTGTATATAATCCGCTGCCAGTATGTTGTCGCTGCCTTGTATGCTTGAAGTATATTGGATCAGATCACTGCCTTTGCTTGATCTATATTAGACCAGATCGCTGCCTTATATATAATATTCGCTGCCTTGAATATGGTATATAGATCGCAGGTATTTCACATGTATGTTATTTACAATACAATGCCTCAAATATATATGAGAGCTTTACAAATCCAATTTGCAAAGGTCGGCCCTTAGAATTTGGTGCCAAGAAATAAATTAGAATTTAGGCCCATGATATGATCTATTTAATTTTAATTCCCAATCAAAATTAAGTATGCTAGAGTCCAATCTAGTAATTAAATAATATTATTTTAATTTTAATTATCCCATTAAAATTAATTAATTAATTTAATCACCTATTAAATTAATTGTGCTAGAATCCGATAACTTCAACACTCCCTCTTAGCTAGGGAGGATTCTCAAGAGCATCATGGACTCCTTCCATGATTTCCATCATGCCTACTCACAGAGGATGGATCGAAAGAGTACTGTGATGGATTCTTTCCATGATATCCATCATGCATACTCACAGAGGATGGATTCACCTTGCATTGCCCGCAGAGGGTGGAAGAGGTCTAAAGCCTCAAGTCTTCTCTCAAAGAAGAATATGGCACCACCTTGCATTGCTTGCAGAGGGTGGAGGAGGTCTAATGCCTCAAATCGTCTCTCAAAGAAGAATACAACACCACCTTGCATTGCCCGCAGAGGGTGAAAGATACAATTTAATTGTATCAAGAAAGCTGAGACTTCCTCTCAGCCAAGCCTGTGGAATTGTCATGCCTACACCCTTGAGTGGAAATGAACATATCATCATGGCTACTTCCATGGATGATACAAGAATAAATATCACTTCATCGTGATATCAACTATAAATATCACATCACATGATATCCACATGCGATATCTACCATTATGGCTTTCCTGCTGAAATACATGGAACTCTATCACATGAATCACAGGCCTCTGACTGATTGATCATTAGAGAGACATGGTTCACTCCCTTTGAATCAATAAGATCAATATCCTTGCAGATCCTCTAGTTGCTCCCTAATTGCTCTTTGTAAAACAGAGATGCCCACTCACAGTCAAGTCGTGTCATGCACATCTTCAGAGTAAATACCTGTGCATCAACAGCTGCACATTACTGCCTTGACTTCGATAGAGTAAGAACATTTGCAGCAAGGGACTGTTTCCTGCTGCCCCAAGAAATCATGACAGATCCCGGGCTGAAACATTCTTCTTAAGTGATCTCAACTTAGTCTCCATTTCTCAGCCCGAGAGTTCCTCATAGGATGCATCAGGTTCTTTCTCCCTCTGGATACAATCTCTCATCATCTTTATGCTTCTCAATCCATCCTGGAAACATTTTAGAGAGATTAGTAATAGTTCATAGAATCATGTTTTTTTTAGAAGAGATACTAATGCATGATTTATTTCTCTAATGGAAACTACATTAAAGTTCATAATCATTATGAAATGCTCATCTCCTTATAGTTGTGTAATTTAGCAAGGATCAGTAATGTTGAGACTGCCTTCGTCTGATTCTCATGACCTCATGAGAGATGTAACATTACTCAAGTTTCAATCCTTTTAAGGATAGACATATAGTCCATCATCGGTCATGACTATGCACAACTCCATTCTTGAATCACAACTATAACATTCATGTCAAGTTAGAAGCATCTTGTTCACGAACAAAACAATATAACCAATATGAATGTTATATAGGGATCAACAAGAAAAGACTACAACCTAGCAACCTAGAAAAGAGACTCAGTTTAGAATGCATGCATGCATTCATCCTATTATCACTAGAATACATAGAAACTTAGATAAAAGGCAATGATGTATCAATGCTCATATGACTGAGACCCAATTTATAAAAGAACCAGCCTGTAACACACAACCTGAAACTTGTATAGCCAAAACACCATATAAGTTATAACATCTAAGTTTCATAGAGAATGCGCAAAAAGAACACATAAGTAAGGATCAAGTCATGCATTGACATGCTCATATTCTGCCTTACCAAGATTTTCCACATAAAATTGAATCGCAGATTTGTGAGTACATACACTAAGCCATCAACATAACCTAATAATGTCTACAACCAGCTCACAAAGGAGAGGTAATATCCAAACTGATATCATCGGAAGACTTAACAATATAGAGAATAGGGATCAAGCATACAAATGCATGGAGAACATAGGATTCACATCATCAGATTTGTTAGTACCAAGAGAATTCTAAGTCATCAAATGTGGGATATAGTGTATATCTCCATAATAATCATAGTCAAAGGGTAATTCACACACCATGATAACAACATATAATTAGCAATACACCCTACTAGCTGCAAGCAATTCACAAGTTTAGGAAAAAGAAATTCACAAGTTATAAACAAGAAGAAAGTCAATACTTCATAGAGCAATAGACAACATGAAGAGCCCATATTCATACCAACCAAGAACAACACCAATAAGAATGAGCAGAAGAACACGAGACTGTCATAGGAACCTGCAAGAGTCAGATTGATGTCACTACCATGATGATTACCAACCACAGAATCATTCAACAGTGTCCGATGATCTGAACCGATCAACCTTGGAGCTTGTAAAGCATGATCTTCCAGGAGAAGTAGATTCTCTCCTCAAGATGAATCTGCAGATTCATAACTCAAAAAATTTCATTAAGGTCTATAATTGATAATCACTTTACAAAACCCAATCAGAGGAGGTTTGCACTTGAGCATAGAACTAAAACTTGTAGAGGAGACTAGCAGCCCTTCACATCAAGAGTAAGGGAATCCTTAATAATCTTCTTATTCTAAAGCAACAAGGAGCTACAAGTAAAGCTAACACAACTTCATCATAAAGTAGGCTAAATAGTTCAATGGTTGATTTCTCCATTACTAACAACCTTCACATCAATGGTCAGAAGAACATTCCAAAACTATGTTCTAATACAAGAAGATACTCATATGATTCTAACAACTTATAATTTCTGTGTATCAATAAAACAAGGTAGTAATGGCATCTAGCTCACTCTAGTCAGTAGTAACTTCAAGACAATAAATCAAAACTTGATCAGTCACATTATCATATCAAGTTGAAATATAAGCCAATACATTCATTGCATGCAGTAAATTGCCTATCAAGTGTCACTAGGCTCATGCCCTCATCATTTTATAAAAGCCTAGACATTAAGGAAGTCATCTCAATCTAATATAATTCCAAGCCTTTGATATTTACAGAACAAAAAATATCACTTAACTTTGAATGGAGTCCGTGAAATCAGATATGGATCTAAGCTTCAAATCCTAGAATGCTCTCCCAAGTGGTCATCCAGATCCGACAACGCTCTAAAATCTGATCGCTCAAGGTTAGTACGAACTTGGCTCTGATACCATGTTGATTTTAGTGATCAGATAGATTAATCAGAAAATTAAACAAAATAATGAACACAAGAACACCAGAACACGAGGAGTTACCCCGGGAAAACCTCCCTCTCGGAGGAAAAACCCAACATTAATCAGATCAACTATATTATAATTATTATTGCCTTATCAAGATTACAATGACTGATTACAGTAGAAGTTTGCTTATTGTCCCAAATGTTGTAGACCAGAGATTTGCTGAAGATCTCCGATCAATGAAGCAAATCTGATCTATAATCGCCTATCACGATAAATCACCATAGTCAATCAATATCGCCAATCTAGATGTATCACCAATGCATAAAGTAGATGTAGGTCTCAGAATGATGAGTTCACAACAGATCTGATTAGTATTCAATGATAGTTGCCCAGATCTGATCACTGTCCTAGATCAGAATATATGCTGATGCCTGAAAGTCATCCAAGGTCTGATCTAGATCATAGTCTGATTACAAGTTGAATATTCAGATTGCCGTCAAAGTCTGATTGCATGCCAGGAAGAATATGATTGCAGTCCAGGGTATAGATTGTTGTCTTGTGTAACCAAATCAATGCCTTATGGATAATGCTCGTTGTCTTATTAATGTCAATGATATGTATGTTCAGATCGTTATATATAAATGCAGATTGCTGTTGTGTCACAGTCCAGATCTGATTGTAAATGCTCGCTGCCTTTAGTATGTAATTTGCTGCCAAACTGTATGAGTCTAGATTAGATCTCTTGTCTTGTATTCACAGATCGCAGTCCAGGAGTAGTCGCAAGCTTGGACTTGTATATAATCCGCTGCCAGTATGTTGTCGCTGCCTTGTATGCTTGAAGTATATTGGGTCAGATCACTGCCTTTGCTTGATCTATATTAGACCAGATCGCTGCCTTATATATAATATTCGCTGCCTTGAATATGGTATATAGATCGCAGGTATTTCAGATGTATGTGATTTACAATACAATGCCTCGTATATATATATATATATATATATATAAGAGAGAGCTTTACAAATCCAATTTGCAAAGGTCGGCCCTAAGAATTTGGCGCCAAGAAATAAATTAGAATTTGGGCCCATGATATGATCTATTTAATTTTAATTCCCAATCAAAATTAAGTATGCTAGAGTCCAATCTAGTAATTAAATAATATTATTTTAGTTTTAATTATCCCATTAAAATTAATTAATTAATTTAATCACCTATTAAATTAATTGTGCTAGAATCCGATCTAGCTATAACTTTAACACCATTTAGTCCTCTTTGAATTAACCATCATGAACTGTAGAGTCTCCTACACCTCAAGAATACTCTTACAAAAGGAAATAACTGGCATACATAGTGTCCACAAGTTTGATTCCTTCTTTGAAAAATTCTTGAAGAGAGTAAGTAAGGTGCGGTGGTTACAAATGAACATTTGAATATCTCTAACCTCTGCTATCACTTCCTGCACCCAATCTATCTTCTTTGTCTTTCAATGCATTATTCAATGCATGATCATAACATGGGGCCCAAAAAATGTGCTTGTAAGCATCCTGCACCATCATGTCAACTAATTTGTAGACGTGTTGAATCAGTGACTGTATGAACAACATTTGATACCCTAACCTCTTTTATGGCCTCTCACAAAATATAAAATTGGAAGTTCGCATCCTTTTACTTCTCTAAACAATTTATATCTCTAAGAAAATAATAGCCAAATGAACATGTGAATATGATGGTGACGAGTGGTTGATATCTAATATTAGTCCATACATCCATGCCTATAGAGCAACCCGTCTTAATTCAAGTCTACTTCATGTCTTCCATCACCAAAATCACCTTAGAAAATTCTTTGTCAAGGAGGGTAGTGCATAGTTTATGTTCTCTACAAGGCTTGAATGGAAGACCAACAAAAGCCACATCTTTGAACATGTGTTGAAGTATGAAGAGTTGGCTACATCAAATAGGATGACATGGGCTTATAAGTTTTTGTAATGGAAGACATTGCTACATCACGTGCTTGCATATTAAACATACTTGCAAATTTTCCCACCTTTTAACAGCTGGCCTTAAACATCACACACTAAGGGTTGACTGCTTGGTGTGTGATGTTGTGGGGCCCATTGAACCCGTTGCTTTCTGCCACTTCCGTTACTCCCGTTACTGGTCCACTTAGCTGTTGTAAACCGCAGCAGTCAGAAATCAGTTGCCCAATTACAGCGCATATGCCAAGTCAAATTCAAATTGCATTTGCCGCGCTGCAAGTTTTGAACGAAGAGCCTCCGCAGCCAACGAAAGGATAGACATGCTTGCAAAATGTGAAAGAATAGACAAGTGTATGCGAACTGTCTGACCCAACACCTCAACGAACTATTGTCTCATGGTGCCATGATAACTTTGACGTAGATGGAATGGAAAGTTTAACCTTTGCCTGCAACATTCCACATTCCCCGCCTGTGCCAAAATGTATGTTAGCATTTTGATTTATTTGTTGGGAGATATTATAAAATAGAATAATATTTGAGAAGAATCTCTCATCAAATTAGTAAGGGAAGTTACATCTACATAGCTAATATTGGTATTTAAAAAAAATCAGAATTAATGTAAGTTCATAAATGGAGTGAAATGAAAAATAAATATTTATTAATTGACTAAAATTAGAGATTATTAGATTTGTATAAATTAGAAATAAAGAAATGAATGTTTACAATGAAAGAATAATTTAAGATTTACGGAAAGAGAACTTTTAGTTACTTGTTTAGATAAATTACAATTATGAATACAAATCTTAACACAATTTTTTACTATAATCTACTAATGAAAATCTTACACGAAAGCATAATGTAATAATTTTGTAGCATAAACATAACTTCAATTATCAATATTAAGATTTTATGTGCTCAAAACACCTATTTCTAGGTTATAAATAATAGCTTTCAAGAATTTAAGAATACAAATAATATATTTTAAAAAGAAATAATTTAAAGCACACCTATCCAGATGTTGTAAAAAGACAAAAATAAAAAAAATATATAAAAAGAAATCCATTCTAAAATCTAAACTAATAAAATGTATCTAAAACAACCTTAAATTAGGTCTTTATTCATTACCCATACTAAAACTTCATAAATAGTCATTGTTAAAAATTACAAAATGCACATGGCTAAGTTGAAAGTTTTATGCAATTTTTACATTGAAACTGGTGAATCCTCTGACGAAAATTAAAATCCTCTCCATGAGTATATGATAATTATTTAAATTTGAACCCCTGTCCCTCTAATCTAATGACCCTACAAGAACCATTGCATAAAGTTTTTATGAAGTTGAGAAATACATGATTGAAGGTTTGAATGAAAGACATTCATCATCTAGATCTTAAACCTCTTCATTATTTTATCTTGGAATAATAGAAATCTTGATTACCTTAATGATTCTTGGTACACATCACATGGGTCAAATATTTTCTCATACTTCTAAAGTGAACCAACCACATGGAGACACTTTTCATCATCTCATCATTTGAATCCTCTCAATCAATGTGAGCTCTTAATCACTCAAATCTATCACAGTCTTTCAATTCCTCGTCAAAAAATATAGAAACTGGCTTTAGCCCAAACTATTATCAAGCCTCGTTGAATGAACTGTTATGTTGTTGGTAAGAAACATATCATCGTCAATGATAAGAACCATATCATTTTGGACAAAGTCTCCTAGAAATTTACACTTCTAGATAACTGAAGGAGAAGAGTAGGTTTCCCTCTCCTCCTAGATGTTTGACATATTTTAGTTTTATTCCATACATCCACATACCCTTGTTATATATAGAGGATTCCCTTAGCCTCCTTGTTCATCCTAGTTTAAGATATGTAGGTCATCTTTTTTTGTATCATATTAGTAGGTAGTTAACCCCACAAAGTCACTCACATCAAGCACTATTAGGAACTAATGGTAGTAGGTCATGGGATGAAATGCATAATCCTTACATGTGTTAGGTTATAACTAACACTTTTCTCCCTACATCTCGAGAGCGTAAAACGGGTCAAGGCCACCCACTCCTTATTCAAACCCATTGAAACACCTACTTTAAATCAGTTTTATTTTTTACTTTAGTTGGGTAAAAACTACATATTTTCATGGTAAGAACCAAAGAAAAATGGTTAGCCAATTGAAATAGGTATTCATTTATAAAAGAAAAATATGGATATCTCCTTGTAAGC
>MU227546.1:101102-166640 GCA_018584345.1 Thuja plicata
TTATTTTTTACTTTAGTTGGGTAAAAACTACATATTTTCATGGTAAGAACCAAAGAAAAATGGTTAGCCAATTGAAATAGGTATTCATTTATAAAAGAAAAATATGGATATCTCCTTGTAAGCTAAAAAATAGATGTTCATTCCATATGGATGTCTCTTGGATTTAATTGTAGTAACATTCAATATAAGAGTCACGAAAGAAGTCAAGCAAGAACTATAGAGAGTTATTAAAGAAGTCAAATTGGGAAAGTGGGCTTTTTAGAGTGTCAAACACTTTTAGTTATTTTCAAATAAGGTTATCCCTCAAAAATTCCAAAAAAAGGAAAGTAGAAGAAGATAAATGGGATAATTCATAGAGTTAGATTCATTACATAAGGCCAAGACATGGCTTAGGTGATGAATTTACAACCACAAACTTGAGTAGATTCATATATTTCTCATATATCCATGAAATTGATTCTAAATAAATAGTATATGGTTTTAAATTTCAAAGCATTTTATTAACAAATAAATCATGTTTCTTAAGTAGATAGCAACCATATTTCATATTCTTCATTATGGTATACATTTTTTGGTCATAAAGTTTAGTTCACCTATTTGTTGCATTTACTTGATTAAAATATTTATCGACCCCAACTATTTGATTAATCGCATTTTTCTAATTGAAAAATAGATGGAATTTGTTTTCAAAAATACTGAGAAGAAACACAGGTAATTAAAAAGGAAAGCATGGAAATAACGAGAATTGAAAAAATAGATGGACTTTGTTGACGAGATGAAGGCAACCCCTTAGATGAACACCTATTGTGTTGAAGGGGGGCATCCAAAAAAAGTTAAATGATTTATGAGCATCACTATAGTGTATATTCATATATACATATAAACTAGATTTTACTTTCACTTTTGTTTTTTTAATCTTTTTAGTTTTTCATATCTATTTTTTTTTATACTTTGGATAGTTTTTACTACCACAAAGTTTTTGTGCCTATTTCACCTTCTATATTTGTTCACACTTGGTCTTCCCTACTTGGGGTGTCTAAGGGGGTTTATTTTTGCTCACATTTTCTTATCTTATATTCACATCAATTCATGTATTTTATTTCTTTGCATTTTCTTTTAGCCTTTATTCCACCACTTAGGTTGACACATTTTGAGCTTTTGACTTTTATATCTACTCTTCATTTTATGCTATCACAAAATTTCCACTTTGCTTTTTTACTTTTCCTTATTATGTTGCATGTTTACCTTGCTTTACCTATATATTTAATGCTTCCCATTTTACTATGAGATATGTGTCTTGCAATTGTTGATTGATTTTTTGGCTTTGGTCTTACATTATTCCATCACAGGTTTTCTAGATCTTGAATACTAAGTCTATATTGATGCATCTTACTTTTATAATCACTTATTGATCCTATATTATTATAATATACTTATTCATAACTTACATTTTGAACCTAAATTGATACATAAAACTTGTAGATTCACTTATAAACCTTACTTTATTATATCATACTTTTAAACTATATTACTTATACAAACTATACATTCCTCTAATTGTATCCATGGTATTTATCCTTAAATTGGAGACATCTCTCTCTCTCTCTCTCTATATATATATATATATATATCACCTTCATGGTTAGATCCTTACATTTAGGGGCACTATGCCTTCCCCATTGTAAACAACATGCTTCTCACATGGCATGTTTTTTCATATGTTCCTTACATATTGGGGGCATCAATTGCTCACTTGCAAATTACCTTGTTCACGCCTATATACTCTATGCTCTGCAATACTCCCACAATTCAACGCTTACATCCTTATTTATAGATTTCATTTCCTTTACTTTATTGTGTGATTTTTCCTCTCCTTCAATTCTTTGGTTCCTACCTACACAACCAAACGAATGGGAGACATGTATTATCACTAATTCCTATGTTAAGTTTTCAAGTAGTAGCAAGTGCTACAAATACTCAATACCATGATGAAATGTATTATTATTACATGACATGCCTCGTGCCCTATGCACCTGACCATCTTATGGATCATTGAACCAAGTGACAAAACCATGTATCATCTTTTAAATAGCCCAAACTTTCTTAAATGCACTCATTTTTCTTCTTGTTTCTATTTCAAAGGTAGTTGGCAAACTCGTATATTGTACCAAGATTTTACTTGCAAGACAAAACTTGTATACTTTTTCTTTGTATTTTAGGTTCTTATGGAGAGCACATACTGAAGGATATAATTTCATGATGACACCTTGTATGGTGCATTACTTTACATTGAACTCCTTTCATCTCTATTGTTGTTTGAGTTTTTACTTTATATGCATGTGTGTAACTTATTACATTCTTTCAGGAATACCTTTCAAAAGATTATTTAAAAATCTTTAATAGGATATTTTGTCATTTTCTATTTAGCTTTGTGTCTAATGTAAAGAAATGTTTTGTACATATACATATTGACAAATGACACAATCTTACATGTCAAAACCCTTATCTATCATATTTTCTTTTCTAAAATATTTATCAATCTCAGCTTTTAGTAATTAATCTTAACTAATTTATGTTTAACTGCTAACATTTTCCTGGTTTATGTTATTTTTGATTTGCTGAATTTGGCCCTTTCCTATTGATCTAATCAGAATATTTTCATAATTTATCAATCCCAACTCTTAATAATTAATCTAAACTAATTTACATTTAACTAATTGCATATTGCTAATTAGACTACAGTAAAGAAAACCTCACCATTTTTTCTTACAAATGCTCATTTTCCACCATCTGTGTATGTGTTCTCAGTCCCCATTAAATTTCATTTATAACAAATGCAAATCTTAGAGGCAAACGAAGAAAAACTGAACTTGTGCCTTCGAAGCATCTAAGCTACGCCAATGTATCCATTAAGACTCCTTCACAAGTCAACAAATATTTGATAGATACTCAGTTGAAGCTCCCATGGTAACTGCAACTATAAAATCTAACAAAATTCCAATCCTCATCCTTTAAAATATTAAATACCTTGATACAAAGCTATCATTTTGGTACAGGCAGGGAATGCTGCGAGCAAAGGTTAAACTTGCCCATTGCATCTGCGTGAAAGTTACTGAATCCTTTTCAGAAAACTCTGCACTCATGGTATTCCATGAGACAATATTTCGTTGAGGTGTTGGGTCAGTCAGCTCGCATACACTTGTCTATTCTTTCACATTTTGCAAGCATGTCTATCCTTTCGTTGGCTGCGGAGGCTCTTCGTTCAAAACTTGCAGCGCGGCAAATGTAATTTGAATTTGACTTGGCATATGCGAGGGAATCGGGCGACTGATTTCTGACTGCTGCGGTTTAGAACAACTTAGTAGACCAGTAACGGGAGTAACAGAAGTGGCTGGAAGTAACGGGTTCAATGGGCCCCACAACATCACACACCAAGCAGTCAACGCTTAGTGTGTGATGTTTAAGCCAGCCCCCTTTTTACTAGCACTCGTCTTTCTCTTTCCTCTTGCGATAACATCACAACCAATAACAACTATGGAGGGCATAGACATAGCTGATTGTGTTGGCATTTGCACACCCTTAAACTTTTATTCCACCTCCTTATGCAATTTATGAACCTTTACTTTCTCATCACGCTTTATATCTCGATTCTCAACACACGTTAACTCCATGCCCTTGTAAAGCCCAAGAATATACCTTGGTGTACCCCCTCTTTCTCTTTCCTCTTGTGATACCGTCATTACAACAAATAAGAACTATGGAGGGCATAGACATAGCTGATTGTGTTGGCATTTGCACATCCTTAAACTTCTATTCCACCTTCATGTGCAATTTATGAACCTTTACTTTCTCATCATGCTTTATATCTTGATTCTCAACACACCTTAACTCCATGCCTTGTAGAGACCAAGAAAATACCTTGGTGTAACCCCTCCACAATTTGTTTTGCAAATGTGACCCAACCAAATTATTATCCTTTGAATTTTTCTTTTTGTCTTTATTTAAGGTTGTCTCAAATTGAAGTAGAGGGCTTTTAGAACTAAAAGGGCCCTTTGCATAAGTTTTTAAAATGGTGGAAGGGCACGCAAATTGGTTTTGTTGTTGTTCTTCTTCACCCACAACATTCTCACACCTTGTTGAACTCCCTATTGAAGCTTAAAGTCTGATATTTCATTTTTCCTTTTCATCTTCACTACTTCCACTGCTGCCAAACATGTTTTGTGAAACAAAAGTGCAAGTGCATACTGAAATTCAATGTTTTAGAATACACTGTTTCTTGGTAGGCCTATTACTATACTTGGTATATATATGACTCATATAATGTACCTACCTATTGAAAGGAAGTAAGTTACATGTAAACATTTCTTACCCTAATTTTCTAAGGAGAATGTTTTGTAATTTTCATTCTTTTAACAAATATGGAAAGAAAAAGCACATTAAGTATAAAATAAACAATATACCATAACATGGGTGTACATGGGGAAAGTTCTTTCGGAAGAAAAATCCTACACTCCAAAGCATCCTAGGGGAAAGGTACTAGTAGTGGCTATAGCTAACTTTGTGCGCTTATATAAACGGTGATTTCAACATTTTTTTTGGTTGTCTCTGTATGCGACTTAACTGCTTTAATCTAGGGTTTCGACTTTTGGGTATTAAGGATGCACGCTGTAACGTGCGAAAGGGTAAAAAAGTGGTCATTTCAAAGTGTTGACCGATACATGACCCCCGTTGCGCCAATAACCGTTCACTCAAAATCACCAGTACTTGTGGACAAATGTCCCAGTAGTGGTGCACAAATGGGTCAATCATGAATCAAAAAAGCTAAAAAAGCAAAAAAAATGATCAGCTACTGGTACATAAATGATCAACTATTGGTATGTTTGAGATTATTTAAGTGAACGGTTATTGGGGGGTTAGTATGACAATAAGTGAGTATTTATTGGACCTCAGGACACTATTGGTGCCTTTCCCCTAGTGTATTATTCAATAAGCCACAATTATAATACATTCCAGAGCAAGCCTTCAAATGAGTATCACTAGCTAGAGATTTGGAGGAATTCTAACAACACAATATTTATGAAATTCAGACACCTCCATCTCAATCACCTAATATATAGGAGATACAGTATATGAAAATATCAAATGGCAATAAAAAAACCCTTGAGCTAATACAATAGTCAATTTCAGAGAGTTTTGGTAACACGCGAGAGAGTATGCAGTGCATCATGTTGTATGTGTGAATCATTGTAATTGTTTTATCTTACTGCATGGTTTGATTATTAGCCACATCTTGGTATGATCTTGAGTGGTAGACTTGGTGTGCAATGATCTATTTTCAAATTTGACATTATCCATTTGGTTAGAGTTCTTGGATGTGTATGCACTTCATGGATAGGTTTTATATATGGAGCTTATGGTTGCAATTTATGGGTTGGATATGTAATTGGCATAAGTTCTATTGATGTTTAGATACCTCTGAGGTATGATGATTGTACGGATTAGCATTTTTCATAGATTTGAAATTCAGGACCATAAACTAGCGAGCATGTTGATACCATTTTTGTAGAGATTTAAAATGCAAGACTGTACACCAGTAAGCATTTCATTTTCGGTTGGTGTTGAGTTTAGACACGTGTCCGATTTTTTTTGATGATATTGAAGAGATGTCTATCATTCCTTATGCTAGCATCATCATTAGTTTAATGTATACAATGGTTTGTACTAGACTAGATATAGCCCAAGCAGTGGGAGTTCTAAGTAGGTTTATGAGTAACCCAGGAAAAGAGCATCGGGCTTTTGTTAAAAGGGTATTTAGGTACTTGCGATGTACTTCTGATTTATTGTTTGGTTTTTCACGACACTGATGATGTGGATAAGTCATTGGACACATAGGGTTTTGTTGATGCATATTGGGCAGGTGACTTAGACAATTGAAGGTCCACTTGTAGCTATGTGTTTACTTTGTTTGGAGTTGTAATGAATTGGATGAGCAAAAGACAACCTACAACTGCGTTATCTACCAATGAAGCGGAGTATATCTCTACTACACGTGCCTCTGAGGAGAGGTGGTTTGGTTACAAAGACTTGGTGACGCTATTGGGTTTGATTGTAAGACAGTGAGGGCTGGATGTGACAGTCAGAGTGCCATATGTTTGGCCAAAAAGCCTCTGTATTATTCTATTAATAAACATGCTGATGTTCAATATCACTTTTCATGAGAGATGGTAGAGAGTGGATAGGTCTTGATTGAAAAAGTTGACACTTTGGATAATATTGCAAATTCTCACAAAGCTAGTGACCACAAATAAGTTCCCTTGTTGTAGGAATGCCATAGGCATTGATCGCAATACTTAATTTGTATTATGTATATGTAGGGTAATTTACAATGTATAATGTCAAATGGAAGAATGTTAGGGTTTAGGTGCCATCAACCTCGTAAATCCCTCAATTAATTGTTTCCTAATGTCATTTGTAATTTACCCATAAGAGATTAAACCGTTTAACCAAAGGCGGTGAAAGAACTCATATAAAGGCAAAGTTATAATTACTGTTTGACCTCTGAGAAAAGGACAAAATAGCTAGGTTTTCCACTAGAATCTCCTATTTCGAGGTGCTTGGACACTTTTTAGGAATTGTAAGTGCATGTATGACGGTTATGATAGTCATTATGGATCCCTATGTCAAGCATCTTTGATAAAAACTCCTATATTGGTCTAGGGGTGCCCAAATTAGCTAGATGCCATCTGAGAATTGTAAGAAGCATATGTTTGAGGTTTTTCTGGGAGGTTGGCGTAAGTTTTTCCAGGTGGTTTTGCTGCCTACTGTTTGGGGATACAACAATGATATTCATCTTCACAAGTTTCTATAAATTGGGGCCTTGAGCTAGAGTTATTCATTCAGTCTTGTTCAATGTGCAGGGTTATGGAGTTCTGCCGGATTTTGCAGGGGTTACAAAAAAGTGTATTGCCATTGTAATCTTCATAGGATTAGTAGTATACTTTTTTTTAGACTACAGGATTCGGGTATGGCACCCCTCTAAAATGCAATCTGCTACGTTTACTTTTTAACGTTACTAGTGATGCTGGCGCGACACGTCCTCCAATACCACGTGGGTTGGGGGGAGACTGGACCTCGTGACCTTGTGCTTCATAATAGGAAACTCTCGCCAATCGATCTAGGCCCCCAGCCCCAATATACTTGCCTCTCTTTCTATGGTGGATTTTTTCCCAAGAAGGTTGGTGTTTCATGTGTAATGCTTTTCTTTTCTTGCTTTGATTCTACAATCATTTTATTAAGGGTTAATTTTTAGTTTCAGATTTGCAATTGTTAATGTTATAGCTTCGGTCAGATCTATAATGAACATACTAAGTTGATTTAATAATATTATATTGTTAATATAATAAATATTATATTATATTGTTGATTAAATTAAATTCATTTGTTATATATATATATATATATATATATATATATATATATGAATATTATTAACAATATTAATATATCAACCGAGACTTAGTATTAAGCAGTCGACGGCTTTATGTAATAGTCGTATGAGTCGTCGTAATTATATAAGTGAATGGTATGAGTAACACATAATAATGTGTTACGATACTTGGTAAGTATCGTAACACATATTATTATGTGTTACGTACTGCAGACTTTATATATGCGCCACGATAACTGTCATGTGAAACGCTTTGAATGAGACATGTCTCATGTATAGACATGCCTCTACTATCGTAACACATTATTATGTGTTACGTACTGCAGACTTTATATATGCGCTACGATAACTGTCATGTGAAACGCTTCGAATGAGACATGTCTCATGTAGGGGCATGACTCTACTACGTAGAGGCATGCCTATACATGAGACACGATCCTATATTTATATGGATTTCAGATCTGCACTTGAAGACACAGAAATAAATAGCAGTGTTCTCTCAAGTGCAGATGTATATATTGAATATAAATAATAATATATCAGTTTTATATACATAAGACACAGAGTCATATATATCACATCTGATCACGTATTTTAACAGCAATAACTTTCACCATGTTCTACAACATATTCAAATATTCTACATCAATTAAATCCATACATGAATTGTTCTATGCAATTCTTGAAAGCTAGGTAGAGACAAATGAAATGTAGGTGGACAGTTGGAAAATGGGAAGGGTAGATAGAAAGAACTTGAAAGTTGAATGCCACTGCAGTATTTTAGCTAGGTTATATCAGAAAATATTGGTTATATTTCTTGTAGAAGAAGTCGAATCTTTGAGTTCTCCAAAAATTTCAGAGTCTCTGTTTTAAATGAAAACCAAAGGAGGATAGATTAGAAAAAAGCTAATTGTGTTTGTGATATCTTTAGCTTCTGGTTATATTTGAAAATAGGGGTTGTTTTTTGTAAATAAAGTCGGATGCTTTTGAAATTCTTCAAATGCTTCAAGGCTGATGTTGAAAACGAATCCAGTACAAGAATATGCATTTTGAATTGACTATAGGTCTTTAAGTAGCTTATGGTTTTGACAATTAAGTGGGGACACATAAGCAATTCAGATCCTTATACACCTCAGAAAAATGTTGTGATGGAGAGAATCAATTGGTTATGAACATGGTTGGGATCATGCTAAAAGTAAAAGAAGTTTAAGGCAAGTATTGGTTGGAAACAGTACTATTTTTGTGCTCAACTAACTTTCTTATAAAGCAATTGAAGGCATTATTTGGGGAGGCATGTGCATGTAAATAACTCAAGGGAAGACTGTTTATTTACTTATTCCTCAAGAAAGAAAACTGGATTCTGATTTAAACATTTTTTGTTTGCTAATTATAGTGATCATTCAATGACATTTAGGTTCATTGATATACTAAACAATGAGGCAAAAATTGGTAGGGATTTTATTGGAAGTGACAATGCTTTTTAGTCTAGTTCAGTAGCTTCATAAATTTTTGATACTAGTAGAATAGAAGGCGAGGTTATAGGGTTATGCACAGTATATGACCAGCAGATTTGTTCCTGTAAAGTGTCCTATTTCTTCTCAACGGCGTGGTTCATCTTCTTCTGATGGGCATAGATTTTCTGGTCATCCCTCCCAGCTGCAGGGGCAGATGCACATTATGAGCTTTTTCACTTATACTTTGTTTCCTTAGCCTTGGATATTAGATGTGTTCCTTGAGGGATTACCCTGCATGACCTCTTGGCCCTTGACACTCCCTGGTGAGCACTGTCAAATCTTGTATTAGTCCCTTCACAGTGATCAATGATGGCACTAGGGACTTAACAATTTCTAGTTCGGACAGTGATACTTGATTTCTAGTTTCCTCAGCAGTTGTTCTTTGAGGTTCCTGTTTCCCCTTCTTGGCTCTATGGACTAGTTTCTTAACCACTTATGTGGGTGGTGCCTTGTTTCACATTTCTTTACTTTTGTTATTCCCCTTTGTGGCACTTTTCTAGGTTTCTCTTCCTAGAACTTTCTGTTGTAAAGTGCTGTATTCTCGAGTCCCATTGACCCTACTTTGGTCATTTATGGACATTATCATGATTTCTTTTCTCTCTCTCTAGACAATTCAAGTGAAAGGCCAAAGTGATAGGGTAAGAATCTGTATCATATGACTCAATTATTAATGATACTTAAGACTAAATTTTTTATTAGGTTTGGAGATGAGCTTTATGCTGTACTATGTTTCAGTTTTACCATTAAGGGAGGGTATTAGGATTTATGCAATGGCCATATTATACTTGGTTATGACAGTTATATATTAATTGACAATTAGGATGTAACTAACAGTTACATAATTCAGTTAGGAAAGAACACTACAGGCAGTAGGGATTCAAGCATAATATGAAGAACCATTCTGTCTTCACTCTCTTATCATTAATAGTGTCCAACGTTGTCCTTTATAAGCTTTCAATGTTAAATATCTAATGATCACATTCAACTCAATATTTGTTGTCATGTATGCACCCAACACTCCATGTTAAGAGTTGAATAGGAACCGTTTAAAAAATGTAATGGTGCAAGATGAATTTTTCTATTTTCATTCTATTTGAAGTTTTAATGAGCAGGAGGCCCAATATATATTTGTCTTGAAAATGGCAGTATGTTCTTTGGTTTGTTAATAGTGTCAGTGTCCATTTTTTAAAACTGTAATGGTGTAAGATGGATTTTCCTATTTTCATTGTATTTGAAGTTTTTATGGGCAAGAGGCGCTCAATATATGCCTTGAATTATGGCAGTATTTCTTTGGTTTTTTAATAGATCCACTCTCCATTTTGGCTCATTGTTTTCTAATTCTGATTTTAGTCACTGAAAACAGTTTTTCTTAGTTGGAGTCTGTAAACAGAAATCTTGAATCTTACTATGATGCATGGGAGAAGTTCATTGGCTCATGGATAGTTATCGAAGTTGACGAGCCACAATGGGTTTATAAATGGCGTCTGGAGGTATGTCTTTGATGTTTTGGACAGGTTCTTGTGATAAAAGTTTTCCTTTATATCTGTTGAAGTAGATTTCCGTAAGGTATCTTATCTTGTGGCAGGCTGAGATTGCAATGAGAGAAGAAGGAAAGCCTGGAATGTCTGACGAACAGGTATTTTCACATCCTGAAGATTCAGATTTAGCATTTAATCTTTATATGAAATGAATGTTTATTAGTTATGTATGTTTTTTAAAATTAACATGTTTGCATCCTATAGATTGCAGATTTTGTCTCAAGATATATGCCAGCTTATAAAGCATATTTACCTGCTATGTATTCGGATGGACCATGTGGTTCAAAGCCTGAACATACTCTTGTAGTCAAAATTGATCAACATCGAAATCCAGTTGGTTGAAGTTGTTCAAAGTTAATGCGATTGGATATATCATTGAAAACCATTGTACAACGTTTCACCACAGTAAATGCTAATCAGGGTTCATACTCATGCTTGCCAGAAAAAAATACTTGGTATCAAATATTGTTGTGCATAATGCAGCCAATAATTTTTTTCATACAGTTGGAATATTTTTTACTTTTTGAACATTTTTTTAAGGTTAGTGTGCATTTGACACTACATAGTTATACTTTGAGATGTGTTCCACAAATAAAATTAAATCGAAGGCTTACAAAATTGACAGAGGTGTGCACAATGAACAGAAGTAGATCCTCCAAAAATGACAGCTACCAAGATCTGTTTCTCATCTTGGACTATCTCACCTAATTCTAAATGTCTAAAATATTACAATATAACAATTCTTCAAGGCAAATAAGACAAACTTTATGATTCCCCAACCAACCATTTCCATCAAGCATGCTGAAATTCTAGCATATAAAAAATTGAATGGCTCAAAGCAAAATTATGAAGTCAAATGGCTGTTATGTGATTCTTTCTAAAGAGGCATCTTAAACTAATGATGCAGATATAATCTGAATTGAATATATTATTTGCTGACTTGATCCTATCAAAGTGTATTCTCCCTATCAAATATGTTTATACTATGCATTTGCTTTGAAACTAGGAGATTTTGAGAAACAAGTATAAAGAGAACTTTATGCACAACCCAAAATATAAGAATTGAACAAAACTGAACTCTAGAAGAGTAAGTTGGCTAAGGTTAGTGTAGATGATAGTGCATTCCCCAATTGACTAAGTTGGCTAAGGTTAGTGTAGATGATAGTGCATTCCCCAATTGACTATGTGTTTCCAAGCAAATTTTCCTGGCAAAACACAATCCCAAAGGTTTTTGGAAGGAATTGCAGCTAAGGAGAGAACAGATCGAAAATAGTATTATAGATGCATAATGATTGTAGAACACAAGGCTCCTTTGTGAGCAGGTCCAAAAGGGAGACTCTCCCCATAGTTAACAGATCAACGAAACTCTTTTTGGTATAAGATATTAGACAAGGAATAAAGAATTTAGCATGTGGTAAAGTGAAAGCCATAGATGGGGTGCAAGTTGAATTTTTAAAATTGGGAGTTAAGACCTTTGTCTCACGCATCACTAGAATGTTCAATGCCTGTATTCCAAATGACTTTTCGGTAGATTGGACAATGACTGTCATCATCCCTCTCTATAAAAGTAGAGAAATAAATAACCCATGTAACTACTGCACTATAATGGTCAATCCTCTTCTTGACAAAGCTTTTTGGCAGCATGATAAGAGCATAAGATCAACAGATGGGCAGAAAAAAAGAGGTCAAAAGAGCAAAAGGGCAAGCTGACTCTTGACCAAGGCGCTCTACCACTAACCATTGCATCATATTTAGAAAAAATGGAGCACACAAGGTGAAGCAGCTTTTTGTTGATTTATAGATTTTAGAAAAGCCTTTGATACAGTGTTTAGAGACAAATTGTGGAATAGAATGGAGGAATTGGGTATTCTAGATGAGTACAGGGTTGCAACAAATAGACTTTATAAGTAGTTTTGAGCTAAAATTAGAACAGACAAGTGAATGTCTAAATGTTTTAGCAGTGACATTGACGTTAAATAGGGATGTCCCCTAGCCCCTACTTTGTTCTAACATTGACAATGTGGAAGAACGGTTGAGCAAAATAGACGAAGGAGGTATTCAATTGGTAGGTTATGTGGTGAAGCTACTTTTATATGTTGACTATCTTATCTTAATTATAAAAATAGCCCTTGAATTAAGAGAACATTTGAGGGTCTTGGAGCTCTTTTGCGAAGAGGCTATGATGCAAGTGAACATTACCCATAGCAAAGTCATGATTTATTCATTAAAAAGGAGAGACAATATATGTATCTTTTCAAAGGTAATCCGTTGAAAATAGTGAAAGAATAATGATATCTTGGGATTGATTTTCAGTACAAGATCAATTGGGAAACTTGCAAAGTAAAAAGAATATAGGGAGGATGGAAAGCTTCCTACTTGCTCCAAAATAGGTGCAAGAAAGTTGAACTTTGGGATTGAAAACCCAAGAGTTTCTTTCGGCTTGCTGGTCACATTAGTTATATGATTACAAAGTATGCAAAATAACATGTCAAATCATGGATGGAGACGATTTGACAAAATCCAAAAGCATTTAATCACAAGTAGGCTTGAAGTAAAAAACACATGTAATGTCCCTTTTCTGAAATAGTATTTAATAAAAAATAATAATAAAAACAAAATAAATAATAAATAATAATAAAATATAATATAAGACAATCACAAGTTAATTAAGTCAATGAAAGGTCAAGAGATACATAATGAAAAATTGTGACTCCAACATAAGATATAAAAAGGAGAGTTCATTTTTGTATGGTGGGAAATGGGAGATAGCTAGATGAAAGCTACTAAAACCCAAATCCTACATACATTGGAATACAAAACCACCACAAAGCTAAATATGATTAGCACAACCAAAAGGAGGACGTGTGCCAATGCAAGCTTTATGCTTAATGGGGTTTGTATATTCCTTAATAGAGATTTGATAAAGTATGAAGGATAGATCTCATCTAATAAAGTAAGTGTAGAGGAAAAGAAGGAAGAATAAGTGCACTTGGAAATGAGATGGAGAAGATGGTACTTTGATTTTGAATTTGACTGTCGCCGGTATCTCAGATTCTGTTGTAACTTCAGATCTAGAAGGCAGGGATCTGTAACTTTCTGCACTTGAAATCTCATTGAAAAATGGCAGGGACAAGTTGACCTTTTGGGAACTAGTCGACTTGTTCCTGGCAAAAAATGATGAAACTTTTGAGGGGTTTGCAAATGCACTTGTACTGTCCAAATCCAAAATCTTATCTCCACAACTTATTCTTGCACACAGAAAAATGGTAAAGAAGGTTGAAGAAAGGGGTTTGCCTTAGTCAAACCCCTGTTTAGGAATCAACCTTGAAATGAAATAAAAAGAAAGTGTGTTGTCATATAGCAAAGGCTAGATCTAGATAATGAAGTATATCATACCTTGTAGATGCAATTACTTCTTTAAATGTGATCAAGTATGTTGATGCAATAACTTTGACTAAACACAAAAAACCCAAAAGTAAATCATGCAAGACAAAACCTCATGAAATAGATGTTGTAATTCGTCACAATGCTTGATTGGAGAAGAGAGAGAAGGATGAATCTTGACGGATGAATGTGGATCTCCTTCCTTGATAGAAAACTCCTTTGCTTGGCCTCCAATGGGGGAAGGAAGCTAGATCTATGGAAGAAAACACTTTGATTGCATGAGGATGAAGATGTGGATGCTTGATGGCTTCCTTGAACTTGAATGCTTGAATGCTTGTACTTGATTATAACTTGCATGTGATCGTGGATACCAAATGAGGTGAGAAGAGGTCCTTTTATACTTAACTCCCTCCATTCAGGATTCAAATTTTATCAAGGTCGACCGCAAATCTAAATCTTGGAGGAAAACCATCATCAGGCTCCGGGAAAATTTGGGCCCAAACCCTAAGGGACAAGTCGGGGACTTGACTTGTTTCCAAGGACAAGTTGGCTAGTCGACTTGTCGCAACTTGTCCCAGGCAAAATTAGCTCAAATTTCACGGGGATGTTGGGGAAGGTGAAAAGGAGCAAGAGGAGAAAATGTAGGTTGCTATGAGGTCAGAGTAGATCCTGAAAGCAAAAAAAAAATGAATAGGTCCTAGGTGAGGAAATGAATTATGGGATTGGATGGAAAATTGAAAATCACGACTAGAAGCTAGAGCCAACCTCAAGTTAAAGCACGATTCAAGGAGGTAAGGATGCATTTAGGTGCTATATAAGGTCCTACCATATAAAACACACTAAAGTAGGCACAAAATAGTCCCAAAATGAGCACAAATTATGTGCTTACTTTTTAGGACGATGCATTCAGTCCCCACTTTAGCCGGGGTATAAGACAAACTCATGCTCACTGCAAAGGAAGAGACAAAAGAGAACAAGAATGATGAAAGAGAGATGATCATGGGCAAATTGCAAAAGAGATGAGACAACACTAAGTTCAAGGATATAAGCCCCCAAACAAAATATCTCAACTCCACATCCATGCACGAGGGCACAAAAACAAAGAAAAACAAAAAGGGAACACACAAAAGGTGTTAGTACTAAAAACATGACTCCAAATCAACTAGTGAAAGAGACCTCGACTGAAAATGTCTCATCCACTAATATCATATCTAGAAAACTATTGCAAGAGTATAAGTGATCACATAGAAAGGACAAGGGCATCACCAAAGATGATACAAACTGCACGATCTAACCCACTAGCATAGCCATGAGAGCATGGAAAGAAGAGAGAGATCATGAATCCAACAGGCTAGCAAGTTTTATTATGCTAGGCGATCCATGGGAGGAGAAGAGAGAAAGGGAGACGAGTAGAAAGGCTAGCAAGCCATGTTATGCTATTTCCACTCATCTTAAAAAGAGAGAGAAAGAAGAATTGATGGTCTAGCAAGCTGTGTTATGCTAGTCAATTCTACCTTGAAAAATTTGCGCACAGGGATGATTTTGAAAATGTTTTTTTGATTACGGTAACAACAAGTTCTAAAGGGGCCCTGAAACCCTTTAACAAAGCATAAGAAAGATAAACAAAGAAAACCCATAACTGAAACTAACTGTCATAGACAACGACAGAAGACCAAGAAGGGCTAGCACCCCAAATAAGAAAAACAAAGATCAGCAACAACAAAAAAACAACCCTTAAAAAGGCAGTTGGGGGACCAAGAGAAGAACCCACCCAACACAAACTACCTGCAACTAAAACCAGCAGCCCCAAACCAGCACAACAACAACAACAAAAAATAAACACACTAAAACTCCAGTTGCTCAACACCAAGATACGAAGGCCAAAGCCATACAACTTAGGAAACAAACCGATTATCCCTTAATCCCCTTCTTATGGGAACAAAGTGTCATATTAAAGGAAGACAAAGATCTCTTGGTAGATTTTCCTTTAACCGTAATCCAACCTTCTTCCACTTTGGCCACCTCATCCTATCAGCAATGGGAATCCAGATCAGATTTTCCAAAAATCAATGAGTTTCCAGCACCCAACACAGGCGCAACCGACATCGAACCAGATCCTGGAAATCTCCCAGTAAGAGAGGGAACAAAAAGAGGACCAGAAGAATCAGTACCAGCACTCAAACCACCAGAAATACAAGATCCATCCAACAAGGAGGGAACAGTTCCAACCTAGCCTACCGCAACATAATTTCGCGCAAGGGCACAAACAATAGGGGAGCATCCTCAGTCCCAAGATTAGCACCAATAGTTTCCCCAGGAGGAAAATCCACAGAGGGCTCCGAAGCTACAACCTGGGAAAAGCTCCCCTGGGAGGAACTCTTCACAACTGTATAATGCTGAGAAGAAGCCCCTTTCCACCATGAAACATTGCGTCTAGTTTTACCCAGACTACAATGGCTGCAATATGACCGGTTTGGAAGCATATTCGACACCTAAAGAGGATTCCTTCATCATCCAAAGGCTGAATCCAACTTCCCTTAGGATACACCAGTCTGATCCGTAGGCAAGTCCTTAGAAGTATCTATATCCACCAAAATGCGGGCATAAGTAGTGTGGAGAATATTAGTAGGCCAAATCCACCATTAGGAAGTCACCCAAAGCCTCGCCCACTTCCTCCAAAAGAGGATCCACCCAAAGATGCAGCGGGAGGTTTGGAAGTCTCACCCAAATGGGCATCTAAAGGTTTCAGACGAAGGATCAAATTTCTCATGCCAAGGTTTAATCATCAACACGAAATGAACCTCCCAGCTAAAGAAATGACCACAAAGGATATGATTTCTATTTGCCACAAAATCAAATTTGGCAACAAAAAAACCTTTAGCAAGAGGATAAATATTAACCTCACCAGAAATGGCGGGTCCCCAAAATTTGGAAATCCAACCATGAAGCTCAGGAAGACATGGACAAAAACCCCTAAATATGCAAATAACTGCCTAAATTGGAGAAGATAGACGACGATTTCTCTATTTACTCCACAGATTAATCACCCAGAGAGAGAAATGTGATTAGCCACAGAGATAGGAGCAGCCACGGAAGACTTCCGGGCAGCCCCAACAACAGGCACCACCGATACTCGCAATGAAGGCCCTGCAGAAACCCTCGGGCCAAGACCAGTCGCCACTGAGATGGAGGCCACGACCAATGCCCTAGCCACCGAGACATTCACCCCACCACCACCAGTAGGCACACCACCAACAGCTAGGCTGGAAACGCACGAGGCAGAGGCAAGCTTCCCAGACACACCACGCTTGTGAACAACAACAGGAGAAAGTGAAAGTGAAGGCACTTTCAGATTCCCACCCACCTGAGAAACGAGCCCAAAATTGTGATCTTTAGGCACAAAGAGGGAGACAGGGGAAGACGAGGAGGCAACACCCAGAAGAGGCTTGAAAATGGCTCCTTCATCCATTGAAAATACAGGAGCCGTTTGAGTGGGAATAACAACGGCAAGTGTAGTTCCAACAACGGGCAGATCCATTCAAAACTATTGTTGATGATTATAAAAATATTTTGTGCACAAGGGCGGCTTAAAAATGTTTTGAGCACAAGGGCGACTTAAAAATGTTTTGCGCACAGAGGTGGCTTAGGGATCAGTCTTGTGGTTCCATAAACAAAAAGATGCATATATTGTACAAGGGAGGCCGTATGTATGCCCCCTCCTTATGATGACATCGGTGACATCATAAGGAAAGAGAATCAAAGATACCTACTTCCAACAACAAGAAGGTATCCTTAAAACAACAATGTATGCAATAAACTTAGCAAAGAGGGATGGATCTTAGCTGCAAGACATCTACCTTTAAGAGGAGTTCTTGAACAAAGATAACATCTTCAAGACAAAGAGGGGAAGAGAACAAGAATGCGCCCTATAGACACCTTAAAATGGTCATCGCCCGTCCTTCCCCCTTTTAGTCATCTTTTTATATCATGAGTCACTTTTGTTCAATTTTTGTCCATTTTTGTTATTTTTGATCATTTTATGTCATTTTCAATTATTTTGATTGTTTTGGATTTATATTTTTCATGTCACTTATTTCGTGTCATTTTAGTGTGTTCAATTAAATAATTTTAACAATCATTTAATTGTGTCCTAATGTTGTCTCTAGGGAATAAATTGATTGAATTAATGTCCCTATGTCTCTTTTGACATACATAAATTTCATTTATTTATGCCCCTTTTGTGCTTTATTTGCACATTTAAATATTTCAATATTTAAATAGATTTTTGGATTTCTTATTCTATTTTGCATTTTGCATTTTGATTTTTTTTTAAAAAATTTTATGTGGCTTTTGGGCTTTTGGAGAAATTTGTAATCTGATTTATTATCTAGTTTTATTATGGACTCTTGGCTCTTCTTTTCCCTCTGACTATTCATTTTGTGTCTGTTCAGTTTTAAGCTTGTTTTCTATTTAATGGGCCTTCTCCCTCATTTTTTGGCTAATCACAATTCGAGTATCCTCATTTTGCTATTACATTTTTATTACTTTCTTTTCGAATTCATATTAGTGCACTCGTCATAAAGAGTAAAATTAATTAGAGGAGAAAGAAAAACAATGGAGCATAAAAGGGTAGTTTGCATAATTTTGTTTACATTTTTTTGTTATTGTATGCAATTTTTTTTAATAGCTTCATTGAGGATTGGGATAATTTGAATGTGATTTTTAAGCTTTCATGGTTGAGCTTTCATATTCCTATACTAACTAATTTCCATATCCACATCACTCCTCCATCCCCTTTTTAGTCATCTTTTATGTCTTCAGTCGATTTTGCTCAATTTTGTATGTTTTGATATTTTTTTTTGTCATTTTAAGTCATTTTGAATTATTTTGATTCATCTTTCTCATGTTGCTTATTTTGGGTCATTTTAATGTGTTTAATTAAATATTTTTAGCAATTATTTAATTGTGTCCTAATGTTCATTCTAGGGAATTAATCAATTAAATTAATGCCCCTATGCCCTCTTTAGACATAAATAAATTTATTTATTTATGCCCCTTTTATCTTTTATTGCACATTTAAATATTTCAATATTTAAATGGCTTTTTGGTTTTCTTATTTTATTTCCCATTTGAATTTTATTTTATGTGGCTTTTGGGCTTTTGGAGGGAAATTTGCAATCAAATTTTATTATCTGGTTTTATTATTGACTCTTGGCTCTTCTTTTCCATCTGACTGTTCATTTTGGTGACTGTTTAGTTTTGAGTCATTTTTCTATTTAATGGGTCTTCTTCTTCATTTTGTGGCTAACCATGATTCGAGTATCCTCATTTTGCATTATTGTTTCTATACTTTCTTTTTCAAATACGTATTAGTGCACTTGTCATAAAGAGCACCATTAATTAGGGGAGAAAGAAAAACAATGGAGCATAAAGGGAAGTTTGCATGATTTTGTTTACATTTTTATGTTATTGTATGAAAATTTATTTAATAACTTCATTGAGTGTAAGGGATAATTTGAATACGTGTGGCTAAGTTTTTCATATTATCTAAACTAATATTTTCCCTATCTACACACCCTTTTAGCCCCCCACCTCCAGGTGAAAAATGGATTCTTGATGAAGGATAACATATTTGGAAACACAAAGTAAGAGAATTTGCTTATGATGAACATAGTTTTACAAATAAAGAAGAGGTTGTGATCAAGGATGCACATCTCTTGCATAAAAGAGAATCTTGAATCAAAACAAGCAATTCTTTATAGGAAAAGAATGTCACATGATAAAAATATGCCACTATATAGAGGAAAGTAGATCCTTAGAAAAGAGATAGGAAAACAAAAATGAAACCTTTCCCCCCAAAGTGCAAAGGCAAGATGAAATATGAGATGCATCCCTAATGACAGTTACTTTATAATAGGTGTACAATTCTAAGCAAAAGAAGTTGCAAACCAGAGAAAACTCTTAATGTAAAAAAACCATATTTACGCTAGAAAGGACATTACATTATAAAGTAAGCAAGTCATCAAGGAGAGAGATGAATGACATGAAATATTATTTTGTGATAGACATGCCCTTGGAGGAACGAAAGATATTATTTAGCAAAGATGTAAGTATCTTGCATGAAACAAGTATTTCATACCAAAAAGGATGTACCATAATGAAATAATACCAATCCATGAAGAGATGAGACAAAGAAGGGGGGAGAAGGATGCCACACTATGTTCACTTAGTGGTCAACCCAATTAAGACATGCACTTTCAAGAAAGGAAGAGATTGTAAGGAGGATATCAATCTCATTAGAGAGAATGATCCTAAACAAAAAGTCCCTACATGGGAGGACATCATAGTATGAAAGAGCTGATCAACAAAGAGATAATGAATCCTTTGAAAGAAATGTGAGATAATGATTCGTTGCCCCCTAGTTAAGGGAACAAGAAGGAAATTCCTATTATGATGCCCTTAGTGCACATTACACAAAGAACCTTGCATAATGGAGAGAAACATAATAGGAAAATGTATATGCTAAGGTATTTCTTTGATATCAAGGAAATATAAAAGATCTGGTGTTAAATGAAGAAGACATCTATCAAACAAATATTGAACAAATTGTCTAACTCAACACAATCAACACGAGAATGTTTGTTACCATGATGAAAGAAACACAAAAATTCACCATTAATAGATCTTTGGTTCTTTGGAAAATGTTTATAAGGGAATCAAATTCTAGAATGATATTTAATCCTCCAATATATTCTTTTGGCTAACGCTAAGCGATCATCAAAAGGTTGAGGAATAGTAGGATTTGGCAAAAGAATGTCAAGGGGAGGTTTTGGTTGAGATGAGGAAGGTAAAGGGTTATTGTGAGGAGTAAAGCATAGACCACATGTAGTGTTTAATGAAACAGGATCAATAGGGACCTTAATGCCTTGTTAATTAATACCATGTCCCAAGCCTTATATCCTTGTTGAGTAGTGATATCAAATCCTGTATTGTAAGTAGATTTTAGGGTTGAAGGTGAAGGAGGTTGATCTTGACCTTAATGAAAATGTGTGGTATAGGCAGGAATAGGAGAAGGCATATTCTCTTTAGGGAGATTCCTATCACTATTCACATCATCTTTAGGCAGGGAAGAAGAAGAAGGCTTATTATGATCTTCATGACTTCTTAATGTTACTTTTGGAGAGTATTCATCAAGAAAATGCTTAACATCAAGAGCATGCATAATTCTCTAATAAAAAGAATTTTGTTTAAAATCACCCACAAAAGTACACAAACTTAATTCTATAAGATTATACATTAAAGTGGGTTGAGGAAGAGGAGATATAGGCCTCTCTACAATGGGATCATTAGGAGCTAGATCTCTATCATCATGATTACTAGGCACTAAGAGATTAGGATTGACAAGATCAATATTAATGTCATCCTTATGTTCATCCACATATTTCATGTTTTCTTTTAAAATTTTAATGATAAAAGCACATGAAATATTGATAAGGGATTTGAAACATGCCTTATAAGGGAGAAGGATATTAGATAACCTTAAAATTCCATCTGCAAGAATACCATGAAGGGATACAAACATCATAAAATGCAAGAGATCATAATTCACTCCATCTGATTGATAAAAAGAAGTTAGGAGGAATGTAACCACATATGTTATGACACACCAATCTAATTTAGTGCATTTCATAGTGGATGAAATATAACACCAAAATCTGAATGTAATTAGTCGGGCTCATCAAAATGTATAGTAGGTGAACCTATACATAGAATGATGTCAAGATTTTCTAGTACAATGCATACAAAAGGGAATCACACAAAGATGATCTAACCAAAAAATCACATGTATGTAAGAGAGTTAGGTTCACCAAAATGTATAGTAGTAAATGGGAGATAGCAGGATGGAAGCTACTATAACCCAAATCCTACATACATTGGAATACAAAACCACCACAAAGCTGAATCTGATTAGCACAACCAAAAGGAGGACATGTGCCAATGCAAGATCTATGCGTAATGAGGTTTGTATATTCCTTAATAGATATTTGATAAAGTATGAAGGATATATTTGATCTAATAAAGTAAGTGAAGAGGAGAAGAAGGAAGAATAAGTGCACCTTGAAATGAGATGGAGAAGATGGTACTTTGAAGCCGAATTTGACTATTGTTGGAATCTCAGATTCTACTGTAACTAACAATCTGGAAGGCAAGGACCTATATCTTTTTGGACCTAAAATCTCACTGAAAAATGGCAGGGACAAGTCAAATTTTTGGGAACAATTTGACTAGTCGACTTGTTACTGGAAAAACTAATGAAACTTTCCAAGGGTTTGCAAATGTACATGTACTGCTCAGATCCAGAATCTCATCTCCACAACCTATTCCTACACACATTAAAAAATTAAAGAAGGTTGAAGAAAGAGGTTTTCCTTAGTCAAAACCTTGTTTAGGAATTGACCTTTAAATGAAATAAAATAAAAGGAAAGCGTGCTGTCATATAGAAGAGGTTAGATCTAGATGATGAAGTTGGTGGAACCCAAATTTACATATATATTTGTATATGTGAAAATCTCAAGGAAATACTCTTTTACCTATATAAATAAATTCTTATGTTCTATGTTTTTGGTTTTACCTTAGTCTAATTCATATTCTAGTTGTTACATGTGTTTTTGCGGTTTATTTGATTATTTTATACCTTTATGCAAACCCATTCGATAATTAAACCTCAGCATAGATCGACGGTTGGCGTATTCCCTTGATTGAGAGATGAGTGACCTTTATTCATTAAGGAATCACGACGAGCCGACAAGTGTCCACTTAATTCTCGCTTAACTGAGGTCAAAGTTACTTAATCATCACATAGATCAAATCTCATCCAACGGTCAGTGTGTTTCCACTATGCGAAGCTGCAGATCTTTTAAACCATTAAGGGAATGTGATTGATCACCATGTGTCTCAGCCCCACTATTGTCTGAGTGACAAAAAGGAAAGATCTACGGTTAACGTTATGCAAAGATCTATGGTGGACATTATGACTCAAATCTAAGATGCAGGATGTTTATCCTTCAAGGCATCGCAATAGAGTGACATGTGTCATGGACACGCCAAAGTTTGAGACAATAGGACATAAAGGATACAGTTGACAGTTTCTGATTCGTTGAGCAGACCGACAAGGATTACACATCATTTCTGAAGCATATTAAAGTACGCGTTACTAAAGCCCCCATCTTTTAGCACATGGGTAAGATCGACGATTTTATTTTAGCCAAGATCAAAAGGTGATTGAATGTTAACAAGTGTTCAAAGATTAATCTACGGTTAAGTTTGATGAAGATCAATGACAATTGTAATGCCTCAAAGGGAAGATGCACATCCTTTATCCATTAAGGCATCACGCCTAAATGATGTGTGTCCCAGATCCACATGTTCTGAGTAAGGATGATCATTTGTTAAAGCGAGGAAAGGATGGGCAGCTCGCGGTGATCCCGCGACTAGAAGATGAATGATTTTTATCCATTGCGGCATTGCGAGATTATGAAACATGTCTTCGACGATGAAAGAGACAGAATTCCTCGGTGGCAATGTTGACTAGGATTTTATTTTTTAATTTTTTAATTTTAATTATATCTTTGTGATAGCTAGGGTTTTGTATACTATTTGATACATCATCGATATTCTCATGCAGGGTTTCGAAGGTGGTGAAACATGCACCCATCTTCTGATAGGATAGTGTGATCTTCATGAAATACTAAGGAAGATAAAGACATGCAGATGCTCTTAGCAGAGTATTCACGAGGATGGAGAATGTTTGAAGATAGTCAACAATGTCAATGATATGTTTTTTGATGCCGTATCTATTCGAGATGCTATAAAAAATATCCATTATCAGAAGAAATAATATCTTGAAAGATATGCAGTCGAAACACCTTGATAATTACATGTAGAAGCAGTATTATATCGGACATGATATTAAGGATTTGATAAGTTATCATTATTCTGAATTGTCTCTAATAAATCACAAGTGATTTATTAGTGACTATTATTTATTTTCCTTATGGTCGACAACCATTTCTAACAAGGATGGTAATTGCTCCTTAATTCTAACTAATGTTCAGTTGTTGATCTTAGGATTAGGTTTTACTTATCAAGAGACACATCGGTCTGAATCTTGTATGCATCCCTTGGAATTTTTACAAATAGGGATTCCAAGACCATGTCAAGGGATTACAATTATTATTATTTTTTATATTTTCTAGTTTGATCACAACTGCAACATGGACTCAAATGTACTATTTTCTCAAAATCAATAAAAGATAAGTGTTTTCTGTCTCACTTGTGGTAAGAAAGTTCAATTCATTTTAGTTATTCTCTTGCAATTATTGAAGGAATTCCAATTTTTATTCTTTTAATGCTTGTGTTGAGATCTTATATGCCTTATATCATTTTTTGATTATCAAGGAGTTTGTGAAAAGTCAGTGTTTCCGACTTCTTGCTCAACTGGTCTACCAACCATAGGAGTTAAATTTATTTGAACTAACAAGGATATAAATAGAATTAATTTCTCTACATCTATAGCATTTGAATGGTTGATGGTATTGGAACATATACTATCTTGCAAGGTTGTACATAGGATTTAAGTTGGATTGACTCTATTTCCCAAGTTGATATAGGCATTGATCTTATCAATAATCAAATATAGTCATTTAGTTCATTGTTTTATGTTGTTGAGATATTCTAGCATTCATTCATTTATATATATACTTTCAAAGCATTCCTACATATCTCACAAAGCATTCAATTTTGCAGTTTTATGTTGTATTGATTACAATTTGATTTCTTTCAAGTGCCTTGCCATACTTGAGAGAGAGAGAAGTTTGAAGTGTTTCTTATCTGCTATAAAAAGCCTTGTAACTTGAAGGATAAGTCAAGGTATAGGCCTACCAGCCTTGGTTTTGCAGAGCCAGAATTGCAGAAGGTTCAACCTCGACTTGGTTGAAACTTGTTAGTTGGCCAAATCGCTTGGGTTTCCCAGCACTGTATTGGCAAGTCCATAGGAAATCCAATCTATTGATTTGAGCACCAACAAAAGTATAACATACCTTGTAGATGAAATTACTTCTTTAAATGTGATCAATTATGTTGATGCAATAGATTTGACTAAACATAAAAACCCAAAAGGAAATCATACAAGACAAAACCTCATGAAATAGATGTTGTAATTAGCCACGATACTTGATTGGAGAAGAGAGAGAAGGATGAATCTTGATGGATGAATGTGGATCTCCTTAATTGATATAAAACTCCCTTTATTGGCCTTCAATGGGGTAAATAAGCTAGATCTATGGAAGAAAACACTTTGATTGCATGAGGATGAAGACGTGAATGCTTGATGGCACTTGATGGCTTCCTTGATCCTGAATGCTTGAATGCTTGAATAATTGTATTTGATTATAGCTTGCATATGATTGTGAATACCAAATGAGGGGAGAAAAGGTCATTTTATACTTAACTCCTTCCATTCGGGATTCAAATTTTATCAAGGTCGACAAAAAATCTATCTCTCAGAGGAAAACCCCATCGTTGGGCTCTGGGAAAAAGTTGGCCCCAAAACCTAAGGGACAAGTCGGGTAATTGACTTGTTCGTAGGGACAACTCGGCTAGTCAACTTATCCCAGGGAAAATTAGCCCAAATTTCAAGGGGATGTCAGGGAAAGTGAAAAAGGAGCAAGGGGAGAGTTCATGTAGGTTTCTACGGGGTCGAAGTAGATCCCAAAAGAGAAAAATAAATGAATAGGTCCTAGGTGAGGAAATGAATTATGGGATTGGATTGAGAATCAAAAATCATGCTTAGAAGTGAGATCCAACCTCAAGTTAAAGAAGAATTGAAGGAAGTGGAGGACCCATATTCGAATTAAGGATGCATTTAGGTTCTATATAAGGTTCTACCATAGAAAACACACTAGAGTAGGCACAAAATGGTCCCAAAATAAGCACAAATTAGGTGCTTTCTTTTTAGGATGATACAATTTGGAAGGGGATTGGGAGAAAGGAAGAAAAAGGAGAGCATAAGAATTAAAGAAGGATTAATGAAAGAAGAAAAGAATGTGAAAGTTACTCTTTCAAAGGCTAGCAATGATGAATGGTTGTAACTCTTTCAAAGGGTTATAATTTTTAAGGGTTGTGACTCTTCAAAAAGGTTGTAATTATGAAGGGTTGAGACTCTTTCAAAGAGGGACAATTATGAAGGGTTGTGAATCTTTATAGGGCAAAAATGTTGAAGGATTGTGACTCTTTTGAAGGTTGGTAATTGTGAAAGGTTGTGACCATTAGAAATGGGAAGACATGATGAAGAGGTGTGACACTAACCCATATTGGAAGGATGAAAAGGGGAGAAGGTTTCATTGGAGGGGGACATCCAAGGGAGATTAATGTGGGGAAAAATATATTATTCTTAAAGGAAAAATGAAAACTGGTGACTTAATCCTTATGAAAGGCAGTGACCCTTCCACCAATAAAGTATAAAGGAGAATTCACTCCAATAATTGAAACAAAAGTAATAACGTAAAACCTTCAAAATATAATATCTCTAGTACCAAAGACATAATACAAACATCAGATACGAGTCTAGGGTATTAATATTACTCCATTATTAGTTATGCAAAAATAATTATTAGCTGATTTATATCACCTTATAATGCATCTTAGTCTAGTGTTAACAAACATTAAAAACATGAATATAATATCACAATAGTCTATCACAAGGGAGTGCAAGAAGAGTCTACAATTAAGGGAGAAATTCTAAGGGCACCCTATTGTAGTGACAATTAAGGGAGAACAACTATGGGGGCACCCTACTGCACCGTGAAAGAAAAAACTACCAAAGGCACTCTATTGCAGTGACAGTTAAGGGACTACAGCCATGGGGGCACCCTATCGCACTGTGAGAGAGAAAACTACTAAAGGAATTTTGTTGTAGTGATAGTTAAGGGAAAACAACTATGAGGGTACTCTATTTCATTGTGAGAGGGTGAACCACTAAGGAAACCCTATTGCGATTTCCCTTCCAACCTTGAGGGACTGTCAACAAGCCCAAATATCTCCAACCATGATATACATATTTAGGTGTGGTATTAACACTTAGTGTATGCCTTTATGATAGAGGATAGGTATACATACTATCTAAAATCCACCTAGAAAGAGAAAGGGCCTAATGTGTAAGAGAAGGGTGGTGAGTGAGCTTGTAAGTAGGCCTTCTAGAAGGACCATTATGGCTTAAGACAAAGAGGGCACTTACAAAGTTAAGTAACCTCTTACAATCTTTGCCTAATTGCAAAAGATGACAATTGTCTATAAGGAGATGATATATGGTTGCATAAAATAGGTACAAGTTTCGAAGCAAGAGGGTTGTGGTAGACTTCTTCTCTTAGTCTTGATGTAGAAATGGGTTTGGGTAGACCCATCTGTAGACACCCTAAAATGGACAGACTTGCGACCTCACATTTAATTAGTCATTTTCCTATGTTAGCTAATAGATTCTTAATCACTAATTAATCGTCTATTTATTCTAAATCTGATCCTCTAATCATTTAATCATTTCTCCAAAATTAATTAAATAATTAAATTTATTTAATTAATAAACCTTAATTAATTAATCTTTATTAGCTAATTAAATTCAATTTCCTACAGTTTAAATTCAAATATTTAAAATTACTAATTACTCTTCTAATTAAGTTAATTTCTTTAAACTAATTTAATTTCCATCTTAATTCTATTTTTCTAATTAATTTTAAATCAAAATAGACTTCAAATTCTCATTTATGAGTATTTTAATTTCTAAAATCAAATAAATAATCAAATAAATTTTCTATCTAGTTCCAAAAAAAGGAAACTCATGATCAATCTTTGTAATTGCATAAATTATGCCATCTTCTTTCCAGTTCGAAAAGGGAAACTCATGATCAAACTCTTTAGTTGCATAAATTGTTCCATCTTCTCTCCAGTTCAAAAAGGGAACTCATAATCAACTCTACAATTGACTACCCCATTTCCTCTTCTCTTTAGTTAAGAGGGGAAGTTTCGTGATTGCTTCTTCAGTTCCTATTGATCTCAACTATCCATTTTCAAGTTTCTGGGATAAATCTCATCCGTCCAAATCATTTCCAAATTCTATAAAATCAATCATTCTCAACCATTTGAGAATCCCCAACTTTGTGCACAATTATTCTGCAGGATTTTTGTATGAAGTATTAGAAAATCATTATCTTTTTTTATCTCATTTTCTCAAGACTCCCAGGTCATAAATGCTATCGACGTCAATACTGAGCACCATCTACACAACATTTCAGAAGGAGTAGAGAGAAGTAATTGAAGCTTCAAGCATTGGAGTTTGTATTTATTTGTCTTCTTTTGTGATGATTTTTATTTTATTGTTATTAGGCTCATTATTAGTAGTTATTTGATTGATTGCATTTCAAATCAGTGTTACTAACCCTCTTGATTGAGTGTGTAGATATAGGCCTATACATTTTGGTAAACCCCATGTGAATCTATGGATTAATTATCGATTGTAGGCGATCAACATAACTCTTAGTATCAGGCGTGCAACCAAGATTCCATCTTTATTTGTTTTTATTTGTTATTCTTTTCCAAATCTCAGGATTTGTTCCATACTTTGCCTATCCAGGCTTGTACAAGTTTTCTCACATTGTAGTATGAGTAGAAACTAAAACTTGTATCACATCTCATGTATTCTTGTATGGTAACACATGGATACTCATACAAATTTATCTTATTCTAGTCTTTAAACAATGAGCATTTCATTTTATTTTTTTTCTAACATTTGATGTTTGTGGTTTGCTATTTTTTGATTTTCACAGCCTAACAGTGTTCTGCAGGTCATTTGACAGAGATTCATATTCCAAAACACTTTTTTGTAGGACGATTGAAATAAGAACGTCAAATGCATTACATTTAATTAAAGAAATTCTTCTTGATGTGTTTGAAATGACAATGATGTTAGGATATTATGATCTCACCCTTTTAGGGATGATCAGAAATCCAGAGGCATGGTTTTCATTTTTTTGTTGCATGATTACCTTGTAGAGGGCCTGCCACAGTGGGAAAAAGTAATCACCTAGTTAGAACGGCCCAAGTGAGTACGGGATAATTCCAAGCCATTCCAACTTACTATAAATAAATTGCTTCCTTGAGATTAAAGTCTCAGAAGATGAATACCATTTGAGCTTATACTCGGCTCTCACCTAACACATAGTAGGGCCTCTCATTCTCAATCATGTTTACATGACTATTCATGCTAAGGTTCTTTGTGGGGCTTTGTGCCTCAATCGTGCTTGGGCAGACACACATGATGTATTTGAACAAACACCCTTAATAAAATCCATAGATTAGAAGCCACCCTATTCACCTTCAAAAGTGGATAATCTAAGTGCAAGGGAGATAGTAACTCCCCCAAGACACTCACCATATCGTTCCCCCATTAGCGCTTGGAGTCAGATAATATGGCATCACTAGACTCATTGTGTGGTTGGTTTTGACCATATTCAAATTAGCTCTTGGGTGTGAACCTAAGTTTGTGAGAAAGGATTTTCTTACTAAGCCAACTTCCTTAGGATTAGCATGTGTTTGAATCACTGATTCTACAAGCATGTTTTTTGTGTTTGTGAAACCCAAACGATCAAAATGAAACAGGAGATTGAAAAATGCAAACTGAACATCTAAACACATTGTCCCAGTGATAAAAAATGATTTATCATATTATTTTTCATCCTAAATCATACAAGTCAGGATCCTTCACCTATTTACTGGTGCCACCCGATGAGAATGTTCATATTACCCAATGAGAATGCTCGTATGAGAATATGCTTTTTTATGTCAAATTTGACCTATTTCTGACTATCATATGCATCCTAGTACGAGTAATCTACTTGATTATATTGTATATAGGGAATAATCATACAAGTCTCCACTCACTCATACTGATTTTTTTTAAAATATGTCTAGATACCTTTTTGACCTATTTTTGACCAATTATAGATCTCTGGTCAGACTCTGTGTGGTCTTCTATAGTTTTGTCAAAACAACCTTGATTCATTTACTAAAACAATCTGTGCTATCAGTCTAAAACCTCAAAAAGATGTCTCTGTAGTGTGAAGGTCACTATGTTATATAGGCAAAAACAAAGATCTAGTGAAGTCTCAAACTTTTAGTATCTTCTTTCTTAGTTAGTTTCTGATTTTATTTGACATTTGTAATTCAACAGTTCAGACTAGACTATCTTGATCTCACTATCTCAAAATCAAAGTCTTCAATCACTATTCTATAGTGACTCTGTCTCACTAAGAAAAGAGTCAAATCATATCCTCATCAACATATGAGATCAAGAAAAGTCAAATTTTGTTCTTAGAATTAGCCTTGTTAAATAAAAACTTAAACTCTCTTAGACAATTGGTCCCTTTTGTTTGCTGCATATCACTTGCCTTATTACAACCTAGATAAAACCATGTCATTTACACCTTATGGAGGACCTTATACTAAGTCAAAGGATAGACACCAACAAGATGAATCATATGTTAACCTGTTCCCCTCATGGGAAGAAGAACCAGATATTGACCCATTCAAGCACATTGATCCCTTGCTGTACACTGAAGATGTGCCTACACTTACATGTGTTTCCAAAAGGCCAACTATATTTCAAGGTATCAAAAGATGGCTATCTGACACAAGTGGTAGACACTGTAGTAGAAAGAAACCCTGAGAAATTCCTAGCAATGTTATTCAACAAAGGAGTCAAACTTCTCGCCGGATTCAATGTATCCACAATATGGCCTGAAAACCCACTAGCAGGATGAAATACAACTGAAATTTCTCAAATTAATCCTGTGGTGTCTGAAACCTTGTCTATACCGTTATCAACATCTACAACATCAACACAAACTGTTTCTACACAAACTAGCTCGTCCACTCAAGGTAGTTCATCTTCCACTCAAAACATGATGGGTTCCCAAATGAGTGCATCCATGGATTCTAGCTCCTCTTAGACATCTACCTCATTTCCTCTCACATCAAGTGCTCAAGATATTTCATCAACATCTCACACAAGCTATAACCCATTTGTCACTACCCAAACATGACAATCTATCCCTACTAGCCTTGGATCTAATTCCTCGCAACAACTCATATCAATCTCTATAGGTTCAACGTTCAGTCAACATCCTCCAAGGGATAGATCTTTATTCCAACAAAGGTCTCAACAAAAATAGTCACAACAACCCTGGACCCACCATTTACCCTAGTATCAACAAAAAAAGACATTTGGGAATCAATACCAAATCCCAAGAAGATCATAAATCCCAATGCAAGGGATTCAAAAGAAAATTGATAAGGATGTACGTCATTTCTGAAGCATATTAAAGTATGAGATACTAAAACTCAAATCTTTTAACACGTGGGTTAGACCAAAGGTGATCTTTAAATTGATCGAAAAAGGTGATTGAGTTTTACAACAAGCAAAATATTGATCTACAGTTAAGTTTGATAAAAATCAAAGGCAGATGTAATGCCTCAAAGGGAAGATGCACACCCTTTAGCTATTAAGGCATCACGCCTGAATGATGCGTATCACAGACCCACATGTTTTGAGTAAAGTTGATCGTCTGTTAAAGCAAGGAAAGGTTCAATGGTTGGTGCATTTCATTGATCAAGAACTAAATGATTTCTACCCATGACAGGATTGTGAGATCTTGATATGTGTCCTTGTTGACAAAAATGACAAAAAGATTGGGTGGCAACGTGACATGGATTTATTTGATTTGTTTTAATACTTTGATTATATCTTTCTGTCGGCTTGGGTTTGTTTACTATTTGATACGTCATTGTTTACCATGTAGGGTTTCAAGACTGGTGAACACCATGGATACGTCTGATGATGAGACATTGAAACCTCTATGAACTTGAAAGGATGATCACATTTGAACATTCTCTGAGGAATTTTCACGTGGATAAAGGATGCCAAATTATGGTCAACAACGTCAACGACTCTATTCTTAATGCAAAAGATATCTATTATCATGAATAATTTATTTGTATAAGCATATGGTTGAAGCACCATAATGACCACATGAAATATCATTATTTGAATTATCTAAGATACACTAAAAAGGATTTGTTAACGATTATTATCATGAATCCTTATGGTCGATAATTGATTTTTTAAACAAGGATGATAATCATTCTTAATTGTGTCTATATTATTCAGTTGTTGATCTTAGGGTTAGATATTAGTTATGAACAATCATATTGATTTGAAGCTTATACGCATCCTTAGAACTTTATATAAATAAGGATACCAAGATTAATATGAATTACTATCATCATTATTATTATTACTTTAGATTGGATAGATTTTATCAACAACTGTAACATGAACCTGGGTGTACCATTTTTTCAAAATCAATAAAGATAAGTGTTTTTTTCTTTCATATGTGGGAATTGATTCAACTTCATTTTTGATTAGTCCCTTGGATAAAATATTTTGTTTTTCTTCAAAGTGATAGTTAGATGTTGCATACTTTTGATTAAATTTACAGCTTTATCATCAATTGGTCTTTTCATCCTGCATGGTTAAATTCAATTGATTTATGGCCAAAGTCAATCGGTCTATCAATTGAAAAGTTAAATTCTATTGAAATAGTTGTGGATTTATCTAGAGATACATGCTCATTTGAACACCTTTGAAGTGACATGTTTCTTGTAAACTATCTCTGAGGTTGTACATAGGGTTGGGATGATTTTAACTCTATTACCCATGATAAGAATAAGGCAATGATCTATTATTTTATTGGATTATGGTTATTCAGTTCATTGTTTAAGTTTTTGAAGGCATTATATTTTTCCATTAGTATACACAAGGAAAAATGTGATCTACACCATTGGTTTACACTACACTGATAAATAGGGCACAACACTACCCTACGCCAAGGTTACCTGATACTGCCAAGTTTAAAGCATCACGACAAACACTATTCAGTGTTACCTGACGACAAAAAGGTTAAAGGAACCCGACAAGTAATAACAGTACAACCCGAAGGAACAACAAAGAGAGGAACCTGATAGGTGAAGGGAACCTGATGATCAGTTCAACAAAGGAATGCCGACAGACTTTTAGTTCAACCCAACGACCAAGAACCGACAATCAATTACATCCTGCAAAAAGTGGATCCGACTTTCCACATCGGATAAAACACTGAAGTTGTATATATAGCTACTTGATTTGTTTTAAAACCATTATGTGTAGAGGAAGCAATGTAATTACTATTGTTTTAATTAGTTTTTACTGATTTAAAACATGCAAACTAAAGATCACGGTCAAGTTGTAAACCTTGGATCTAGAGTTAACTTTGTAATGCATGATTCTAAGATAGGTCAAATACTTGTATAAATAGATGCTGAATCTATTATGAACATGTTGTTGTTCAATGATGATTGTAGCCATAGAGAGAATCTAAGGACCATACAAAATATTTCATGTAGAAGGACATAAAAGAATCAAATCAGTTTCAAGAACAAGAACACAATCTATCGACGAGCAGAGAAAGGTATTAATCAATCACTATAGGTGATATTCTTATTATGAGATCTTTAATGGATCTGTAATCAACAATTGTAGATTGCATACAGTCAGGTCAAACATACGTACTCATTCTAACAAGTGTAGTACACTTAATAAATCCTTTCAAGAAAGGTGGACCTAATACTCCTATCGTAAATCTCTTAACCGAGTGCACACTTAAATCAGTGTTGCTAAAGCTCTTAACATGTCTCTACTTTAATACTCCTAACAGGGTAGATCATCAGAAGTGATCAATTGTAAGCCTTTACCGGCTCCCTTCCATTCTGCAGATAGTGAAGTTTTGTGGGTGCCATCCCACCATAGTTTTTACTTCCTAACAGGAGTTTTCTGCGATATCATATCTTGTGTTATGTGTTTATTACTTTCATGAATGTTTCTATGAATGTTGAAAATAGTTAAAGATTATGAACTAATGTTACATGCATAAGAAAGAACATCAGTAATGGTCGGTAATATAGTAAAGAATGATTGCTAATGATGAATGGTGAAAAGTGTTAAAAGTTTTAGAGGTACTGATTCACCCCTCCCCTCTCAGTACTACTTCCCATTAATCCCAACAATTGGTATCAGAGCTAAGTCTCTTCTTGGAAAGCTTACAGGCTTAAGAGAAAAGATCATACAATGGAGAAGTACAAACTTGATAAGAATATTGAGAATAAAAACATTGAGATAAAGATGTTCTATGAACAATATAAAGAAGCAAGAGTCAAGATGAGAGAGCTGCTGGATAAGAGAAAAGGTATGGCAACTCAGAGCAATAAAAAAGATTATCAAGAAGAAGAGATTCCAAATTTCTTTGAATCTTTAGGATCAAATACAAGTAATGCATCAGACACATCAGAAGAGACCATCACAAGTCTAAAGGAGATCAATCAACACCTGACAGAACAAATAAAGATGCTGCAAATCGGTCAAGAGACCCAGATGGTAAGAAGGATTGATATGATGAGTTCTGCTAGACAAGCTGAAACATAAAGAACACTAGCTATTGATGACAAAAGGAAGATTACAAATAAACTACAAGAGGAGTTAGAAATTCAAAGACATGCTGAGAATCACCATGAGATCACAAATTATATTATTCTTATGAGTCAAGAAGCAAACAGAATGAATATAGAACTCATTGAAAGAGTACAGGCCATCGGTGAACTACGAGAAGAGAATGAAAAAATAAAGCATGAGGTTAGAATTTAGCAACAACATAATCAAGTTATCAGAAAGGCTGAAGAGAGCAATAAAAGAATGGATGATTTTCTTGAAGGAAAACGAAGAGTCAACAACAACAACGGCCTAGGCTTTACCAAAAATGGAGAATCATCAAATCAAGCAAATCCAAAGAATGTCTATGAAAATACAAGACCAAGAAAGATGACATGCAAAAACTGTGGAAAGCAAGGGTACACATCAAATGTGTGTAGAGGCAAAATGAAAGGTATTCCTAAATCTACATCTTCATTCATAGGATTCTGTTATAAATGTAACAAGAAAGGACATAAAGCATATGAATGTAAGTCTAAGATGGATCAACCAAAGAAGGAAACCTACATGGACAAATACTGTCCTACATGCAAAATGAATGGGCACACAGGTCTTGATTGCTTGAAAATGAAAAGGCAAGCATGGAAGCCAAAAGGTCAAGAAACTCCCTATCAACCAAAGAGAATCGGTAATCAATATGTATGGGACTACAATACTTGGACAAAATGTACAACATGTGGTAGATATGGTCACATTTCTGCAAATTGCATGAGGGCATGGACCAAAAGGTCAAGAGGCTGGTCAAACCCTAGAATGGCTTGATTACACTATCACAATGTTGGTCATCTCAAGAAAGATTGCAAAGACTGAATGACAGAGACAAGAACATATCCCAATGGAAACACCATTGAAGATATCTGGAGGGATAGAGACAAAATGTGGAGAAAAGCTTCAAGCAATGATGAAGTTGGACCAAGCAATGCAAATGGTGACACCCCATCTAATGGATCTGGTGACATCACCACCCCCACTTAAGCTGAACAAGTAAGTATGGAACTACACTATACCAAGTCATATTTTGCATCAATTCCATTATAAAAATTGATACATAGTCAAAATATGCATGAATAAAGATGCATATTATGTTACTTGTTACAATTCTGAGAAAAAAACCCCTTCGATATACACATACCAAAAATCATCGATGAATATAAAGGCTGAGCTGTTTACACTTACCAGAAATTGTTGGTCAACACATAAAATGGCTAAGTTGCTAATGTAATCTGACAACCATCGGTGAGGAAGGAAAGTTACAAAGTTGTCATGATAGAACACCGATATCTGTCGGTGAAAGAAAAAATTCTTAGCAGCCATCGTGAGCATCCTGACAACCCCGATGATGATTTTGAAAGTCTTCCCGACGAACTCCATCTTCATGTCCCGACGAGCCATTGAGAATTTATGAAAAGACTTAGGGAAAAAGTCTATAAATAGTCGATGAGAGCATTTCCTTTTGCACCCGCGATTTGAAGAAAAAGCAGAGTGAAAAATAGAGTGATTGAAGAGCATCAGCAGAGTGACCTCAACTCAATCCAAGCACACAACAAATAGATCATTCACCATTATCATAGATCAAATTAAGTACTAAGGGCACTGAAATAACTCTGTCGTTATTTTCAAGAAAGCCCTAATATTTGAAAAATGATGGCAACCACCTCAAGAACCGCTAAGATCAAGAGTGATAAGAAGAATGTGGTTAGGTTAATCAAGAATAAAACCTGTGTAGAACCCAAATACAAGATATGCCCAGAGATTGCATCGCAACCTGATGAAACCAACACATTTTCTAAGATTCCACCTAGGGTTATTTTGATAGAGGACGTAAGGTCCTATATTCACTGTAAGATTTCTGAAATAGGTGATCTGGAGATAGATGAAGCCTACAAAAAGCTTTGTGATGCAGGAGGAAACCTGAAGGAAGAGCACAAACACTTAGAGGTTAAAGGGATAACTAATGCCCTATATTTCCTGAGGGACTTCAAGACTGAGTAGATTAGGTTGGTACTTAGCATAATGCACGATCAGTAGTTGTGGTTGGATCAACCAAAACAAATCACTAAGGATGTCTTCCATGCTATCAATAGTTATCCAATAACCGACAAGCCTAAGGCTCACAAGCATCCTTCCAGGCTAGAGGTTAAAAAGCTTAAAAAAGATGAATGGGATAATAGAGGTCTGAAAGTGAACACCATCACCTACGAAGAACTAAGATTCAATGCTTGTGTGATTGGTTACAAGATATTTCAAGCAAGCAGGCTGAACAACATATCATCAACATCAGTAAGAACAACTTACAAAATAGTGACAAAGGGCATACAGATGGATCTATGTGAGATCCTGTTGAAACAACTTGATGAGAACATGAACACAATAAGGTCTGCAAAGACTAACACATGTAAGTTCGGCTCACTTATCATGTGTATATTTTTCTACTTTCAAGAATAATTTCCTTTAGTAGGAAAAGTGAAATGGGATACTACTAAGCCGGTGACATTACAAATTAGTGAACTAATTAAGTCACTAGGAGATATTTTGAATCTATTATGACTGTATACTTCCTTGAATTCAAGGAAAAGATGATGGAAAGAACAAGGATCCTTGAGAAACTTATTGAAAAACAAAGGGATGAGATATGTTTTATGGTGGATATATACTTCACCCACATAAAACTGGTTGTACCAAGGACAACCTTGTTAGCCCCACTTGATTATGAAATTAACATAGATCAAGCTACAAATGTAATTGATGCATTGATCAATGAGCCCATTGACAGTAAACAACCAAGGTTTGGAACCTATGAAGAGGCCAGATCAAAGATAAAAATAGGCCTATAAATTAAGAAGACTGTCAATAAGAAGAATAAAATAGTTAAGAATCTTAAAAAGATTCTATCGATCAATGAGGAGGAACAGGAACAAATTGAGGAAACTGATGAATAGGGTACCATCGGTGAAGGGCAAGATGAGCAGAAATCAGAATATGAGGAAACTGAATCTGATACACCTCCACTTCCTATAAAGAAACAAAGGACAAGGAGTCAAATGACTAAGACCGACACCACACCTCTTAAGAAAGGTCAAGTAAGGACCTATAAGAGGAAGCAACCAACAAAGGAAGCAAAACAAACAAAGGAGAAAACTGTGAAGAAAACACCTGCAAAGAGGAGAAAAAGAATGGTCAGGACTAAAGATGACATAGAGGATTCTAAAGAAGATGAGGCTGATGTAGTGAAGAAGAACTTTAGAAATAAAAAAATTAATGAGGCTGTTGAATCTATTGCTACATATGGCACAATGTATGATAAGAAAATCAGACAATGGGATACACTGAAACCAGAGGACCAAAATAAGATACAAGAAGCAATAATTAGGTCAATGGTAAAATTCAAATATGTATCAGCTGAATTCATCAACCAAATACCTAAAGAGATGGGTAACAAAATATCTCAACAATGGTCATATGCTCTACAAATTGAAAGATAAGCAAGGGAGAGGGTACTAGTAACACTTATGCCTCTCAAATCTAAGATAGAAGAAATCAAATAAATACTAAAGAAGCACTCAAGAAAAGTTGTAGCCAAGATAAGGGCTTAAAAAGTGATAGAGGATAAGTTTATATAGTTGGATACAATGACCGAGACTAAATGGAGACAACTACTAGATCTGCCAGCAGAGTCAACAAGTCATGAGGAACAATTACTTCTCACTGACACACCTCATAAAGAGGAGGAGAAAGAGAAGGCAAGTCCTCAGCACATTGTTTTGGACAATGTTGAAGATATGGAGCCAATAGATTTTGACAAGGTAATGGATGATCTTGACATTCAAGACATCACCAATTATAACTCTAATAAAGATTTGCACAAGAAAGATGATGTAATATTCATAACACTTAAGGATCAAGGAAGGCAACAAGAATTGAAGATATCAGAGGACAAAGAAATGAATGTTGCTGATGAGACATGGAAGGACACTTAATTCATTGATGCAATAGAACCAGACCCTATAGAGAAAGTACAAAAAGATGAGGATGTCACTGCTCAAAAATACCAAACCGACGAGCAGGACACCACTCTAGATAAACCCCAAGCTAGCGCACAAAGAAATATGCATGTATTAATGAAGGAAATAAATATACTAGAGGGTAATGATGGATGTACTACAAAAGATACAAGCACACCCAAGGACAAGGGTGATGCTAAAGAAAAAGACACCACAGTTGACACAAAGAACACAACTGAAGAACAAGTTGCAACTGATGATCAAAAAGATAAGTCTACTAATCAAAGTAAAGAGAAAGAACAAAAGATAGAAGAGGACACACAGAAAGAAAAGAGTGAAGAAGAAAAGAAAGATGAGTTGGAAAAGAAAACAAAAGAAAAATCTACAGAGTCACCCAAGGTTGATAGAGAGACGTCTTCACAAAACCGACAGGTGCAACCCGAGCAGAAAACACAAGAAGCATCCTCAACAAAGCCTTCACGAAGAACTTCATAGAGGAAAAATGAACTAGCAATGGTGGTTCATACATCTGCGTCCACACAAGTCTCAAAGAAGAAGAAGAGAAAGCATAAGAATCCAGTCACTTTGGATGAAATTATTGAGATTCCAGTATGTGATCCAAGGACATTGGATCCTACTGAATTGACAAAGTATGCAAGACTCTATGAGAGAAAAGAAATGCAAGACAAATTAAGAAAAGCCACAAAAGAGGCAAAGGTACTTGAAGTAGCATGAGGAATACTTCAACACATAGTACTAGATGTAAACATTGATCAAACAACCCCAATGCTTGATCAACTAGTGGTTCTCACAAAGGCAATCACATCTCAGAACATAGATGTTGAGAAGGTCATGGAAGAAAGACTTGAACAGAAGTATGAGTTCAAGCTAGCAGAAAAGATAAGCCAAGAAGTGGCATTGGAAAAGGTAAAGCTTTCTAAATTGGTTAGCACAATAGATCCAATAATCTCAGAAGCTATAACATTGATACATAAATTATGCACACTTGATCAACTCACTCAGGAGTATACCGAAAAGATAGCACAAATAGATGTTGATCTTCAGACAAGTGCACAAAGTCTCACAAATAGTGAAGAGGCAATAAAATTGCACAATGCACAAATCAAACAGGCTCAAAAATTGAGACAAGACATACAGATTGCAGAGACAAAGTTTAGAGATGAGGTAAATGAGCTTCAAGCACAACTCTTACCGACACTCTCACTGCTGCAGAAACATATGACAGAGGCAAAAGAACTGATTGCCACCCCAGAAATGTCTGTCCTAGACATCATTTATGATATGCATGCAAGGCTAGAGCTAGAGAACATGGCACTAGAACTCCTAAAAGAAAAATGGGAGAAATTGTTTGAAGACATCAAGAACACCCATTCAAATATTCTTGACACATTGTAAGTTACACATTTTTGTCACATTTTTTTTTGGCATCTTATAAGTTGTACATTTTTTTCATGAGTATCAAATAAAGGGGGAAGTGATATGTAAAATCACAGTAAAAGAAGGGGGAAGTGAAAGGAGGAAATGATGTGTACAGTCAAACAATTGAAAGAGCAAAGAACATGGAATGTATAGTACAGAGGAAAGTATACATGTACATATACTTATACTATACTGATGCATACAATTAGGGGGAGTCATATAATGATGAGGATATAGATATGGTGTACATACTAAACACTTTAGTATTAAGCACATATCAGTTTTTGGTACTAATGTCAAAGGGGGAGATTGAAGGCATTATATTTCACCGTTAGTATACATAAGGAAAAACATGATCTACACCATCAGTTTACACTACACTGAAAGACAGGGCACAACACTACTCGACGCCAAGGTTACCCGATACTACCAAGTTCAAAGCATCCTGACAAACACTATTCAGTGTTACCCGATGACAAAAAGATTAAAGGAACCCGACGAGTAACAACAATGCAACCTGACAAAATAAAAAAGAGAGGAACCCAATAGATGAAGGGAACCCAATGATCAGTCAACAAAGGAACACTGACAGACTTTCAGTTCAACCCAACGACCAAGAACCGACAGTCAGTTACATCCCGCAAAAAGTGGATCTGACTTTCCACGTCAGATAAAACACTGAAGTTGTATATATAGCTTCTTGATTTGTTTTAAAACCATTATGTGCTGAGGAAGCAATGTAATTACTATTGTTTTAATTAGTTTTTACTGATTTAAAACATGAAAACTAAAGATCAAGGTCAAGTTGTAAACCTTGGATCCAGAGTTAACTTTTTAATGCGTGATTCTAAGATAGGTCAAATACTTGTATAAATAGATGCTCAATCTATTGTGAACATGTTTTTGTTCGATGATGATTGTAGCCACATAGAGAATCTAAGGACCAGACAAAAGATTTCATGCAGAAGGACAGAAAAGAATCAAATCAGTTTCAAGAAAAAGAACACAGGCTACCGACGAGAAGAGAAAGGTATTAATCAATCACTATAGGTGATATTATTATTATGAGAGCTTTAATGGATCTGTGATCAGCAATTTTAGATTGCATACAGTCAAGTCAAACATATGTACTCATTCTAACAAGTGTAGTACACTTAAGAAATCCTTTCAAGAAAGGTGGACCTAACAGTCCTATTGTACATATCTTAACCGAGTGCACACTTAAATCAATGTTTCTAAAGCTCTTAACATAGTAGATCTTAACATGTCTCCACTTTAATACTCCTATCAGGGTAAATCATCAGAAGTGATGAATTATAAGCCTTTACCAGCTCCCTTCCATTTTGCAGATAGTGAAGTTTTGTGGGTGCCATCCCCACCGCAGTTTTTACTTCCTAACAAGAGTCTTCTACGATATCATATCTTGTGTTATGTGTTTATTACTTTCATGAATATTTATATGAATGTTGTAAACAGTTAAAGATTATGAACTAATGTTACATGCATAAGAAAGAACATCAGTAATGGTCGGTAATACAATAAAGAATGATTGCTAATGATGAATGGTGAAAATTGTTAAAAGTTTTAGAGGTACTAATTCACCCCTCCCCTCTCATTACTACTTCCCATTAATCCCAACAATTTTGTGACATTCTATCCATCTGTTTCATTTCAATTACATACACATTTACTAAACATTCTTTCAATTACTCAAAGTATTTCAGTTTTGCAATTTGTGATGTATTGCTTTCAGTTAGATTTATTTCAAGTGCCTTTGCCATACTTGAGAGAGAGGATTTGAGGTATGTTCTATCTGCTATAAAAAGACTTAAGAATTGATGGATAAGTTTTAGGTATAGGCCTACCAACCTTGGTTCTGCAGAGCTAGAACTGTAGAAGGTTCAACCTTGCCTTGGTTGAATATTTTTAGTTGGCCAAATCACTTGGGTTTCCCAGCATTGGATTGGAAAGTCCATAGGAAGTCCAATCTGTTGATTTGAGCACCAACAAGTTACAATTGCTCAAGTGGCAGTAGTATCCTAGAATCTACCCAACATGCAATTCCAACAACGAGCTCCTTTTCCAAAATGTGATTACACCCCATGAGGAGAATCGATCGAATCAACAATGAAAAAGTTGATTCAAGCCAATACGATCACTTTACCAAAAATCAGGGAATTTGAACATGGTGTTGTAAAACCTAAGTTGTAGAACGATAATGATTTTTGTGAGTATCATTGGGTCAAGGGTCATAAGACATTAAATTTCTATTGATTTAAAATGCTATACACAACTTTATTGACCAAGGGATAATCAATGCTAACAACACTCAATCCAAGAGTACTACAGGTCATACAATCTTCAATGATCCTTTTCATAACCATAATAAAGAGAAAGCCTCCGTGTCTAGTAGTTAGTCCAAGAAATTCAATTATACCTATTCTACCTTTGATAGTATGATAAATTACATAAATCCTACAGAAATCCAAGTTTCTACCATCACTATCAGAGATAATAATGCCAAATGTGCTGTTATAACTCATCGTTCCAAAGTTGTTTTACAAGGAATGCCTTCTACTTCCACTACAATAGAAAATCCCTCACCAACTTTTAATCCATAACCCATTTTGGTGGATGAACTCAAGCGCACACCCTCCCAAATCTCCATTTTAGAACTATTGAGCATAACCCTAGAGCATAAACAAGATTTGGACCAGGCTCTTCAAAATGCAGCTGTCTCATAGGACATATCTCCAACAAATTTTCAAACCATGGTAAATTATATTGTTGCTAACAAACATGCCATGTTTATAGACCATGATGTACTACCACACAAACCTCTACACAATGATCCCCTTCATTTTATTGTCCAAGTGCATAAACATACGATGTGATGAGTCCTCATTTATGGTGGGGATGGATTAAACATTTGTACTCTTAATGTAATAAAAATGTTGGGTTACTAAGAATCCATTATTGATTTCTCCAATCTAGATAGGGACAGTGATAAAGAACACTTCGTTCCAAATCCTAGACCTTGAACTAGGATATAACATGTTTCTCAGAAGACCATGGATACTTGACATGCAGGATATCCCTTTGACATACCATCAATGTATCAAATTTCCATACCAAGGAACAAAGATCATCATAGAGGGAGATCCCAAACCCTTTCAATATTGCAACACTCTAAGAGGCAGTGTGGACAATCAGGTCATTGAATCAGGAATCCAATATCCCTTCTGCTTCTAATTCAATTTCAAAGGATATACCAACAAAGACAGTCAAAATATAAATCAAAGACAAAGGGTGTGGTGAATACCTCTATGAGGAAGCCTTCACCATCACCAACATGCCTCTATCTCTTAGATCTTATGAAAGACCTAGACTAGTAGAAACAATTGAAGCTCTGGAACTAGTGATATTTAGATGTCCACCTACTACATTTGTTAAATGGGGAGACCTAAGTGAAGAAAAAACCTTTGATCAAGAAATTAATACCTAGTTATATTGAGATCATCAAGAGATACCCATAGTACAATTACCCTTGACACAATATGGGTTTGGATATACTATGCTGCAACAATATGGATACGATGGCAATACTGGTCTGGGGGAAAGGCAACAGTGGTTGAATTGTCTTTACCTCCCACTCAAAGGAAAAAAAATAGGACTAGGATATGGTCAGGCTAGAACTACTACAATTGTCTGAGAAATTTCAATGCACTGACAATAAATTGATGAATCAAACATGGGGCAACATCAAGGACATAACTCAATCAACAATATAGTCCAACAACTATTTCCATGAGAAGTGGAAACCACAAATTACCAAATAATTATTAATTAGGAAATCTTGGATGATGTGGAAAGTGAAATACATGATGAGCATTCTAGTGTGAATGATTCTCACGAGTATGAGTGGTTATCCCTCCATGACTTTGAACCATCTATTCCTAGATATTCCCCTCGATCCACTAGAACCATAAACCTCAATGACATATTCGACCCAGTGAACCTAGAAGATCAATTTTATGTTGATAAGCATATCGATGTCCATTCTATAGCTGGTGCATCTACTTCCCATTCCATATTTGTTAGAACTATCACTGTAGTTCCATTCACCCAAATTGAGTCATCCTCCCACACTGAACTTTGTTTAGTCTACCCAGAGTTAATAGATTGGGACCAACAAGGACATTCTGACATAGATATTCTTGAAAATGATGAAGCCATTACAGAGTTCATGGGGCTTCATGAAGTAATCCCAATAGGACATCACAAAGAAGGATTCTCCTTTTACCTAGACAGATTAACATACTTTGGGGAGGAGGCTCCTCTTTCTAGTCACAAAAGTAAAAAAGAAAAAGAAAAGAAAAGCCATTAAGCAAAAACTGAAAGGAATTTTCTAACCATAAAAAAGTAAAGATAAAGGACATACCTTTTGGTGAAAACCTCTCAGAGGTGCTAGAGGATGGAAGTTGGATCTCCTCGCCTTAGAAGAAGAATAATAATCATTTCTAGTAGAGGAAACAAAGATAGTGAATCTAGGGGATGAAAAGAACCCTAAGAGCATCTATCTGGCCAAGTCCCTTTCATCTTAGGAAAGAGAACAGTTTATTGGTTTCTTCAAAGACTGATGGATCAACTTCGCTTGGTCTAACCTTGACATGCCAAGTTTGGATCTAGAGATTGTACTACATCACCTACTACTTTTTCCAAATGCAAAGCCAGTAAAATAAAGGTTAAGAAAGATGCATCCTCACATTTTTGCACTTGTCAAATCTGAATTGAAGAAAATTTTAGATGCAGGTTTCATAAGACCCATCCCCTATGGAGAATGGATATCAAATATGGTACCAGTTACTAAAAATTATAGTCAGATTAAAATATGCACAGACTTTAGGGATCTAAATAAAGCATGTCCAAAAGATTATTTCCCACTACCAAACATCGATATCATCATATATTTGACAACAAGACATCAAATGTTATCACTTATGGATGGGTTCTTAGGTTATAACCAAATAAAAATTGGACAAGAAGATCAACATAAGATTGCATTTACTTGTGCATGGGGTAATTATTACTGTAATGTGATGTCATTTGGCCTCAAGAATATAGGTGCCACCTATCAACGCACCATGATAAAAATCTTTCATGATATGATTCATAAGACAATGGAGGATTATGTCGATGACATACTAGTTAATTTATCACTCAGGTAAAATCATCTACAACATTTGGGTCATTATTTGATAGATTACAACAATACAAGGTAAGACTAAACCCAAAGAAATGCGTATTCAGAGTTACCACTAGAAAAATCCTGGGTTTCATTGTCTCACACAGAGGAATTGAAGTAGATCCATAAAAGGTTAAGGCCATCCTAGACATGCCATCCCCTACAAATTTAAAACAACTATGAGGTCTATAAGGAATATTACAATCCATTAGGAGATTCATCGCCCAACTGGCAGATAAATATGATCCGTTCAACACTTACTACATGAAGACGTTTAACCTTTGTATGGATAGAACAATGCCAACAAGATTTTTAAGCTTTCAAGTATTATCTACTGAAATCCCTAGTATTGGTGCCACCAATTCTAGGCAAACCACATCTGTTGTATTTATCAACAATAGAATCAACACCATGTGATCTTTTGGCTCAACATAATGATTAGGGAAAGGAAAGGGACATCTACAACATCAGTCAAATGTTGGTGGGCTATAAACTCAATTAATTAGAAATATAAAAGGCATGTCTTGCAGTTGTCTTTGCTTCTCAGAAGTTAAGACATTATATGCTAAGTCATCAAACAAAGCTCATTGCATACATAGATCCATTAAAATACTTGTTGAGTAAAGAAACATTAAATGGATAACTCACTAAATGGGTCATGATCTTAAGTGAGTTTGATATTGAATAAATGGATTGGAAGGCCATTAAAGGGTAGGTTATTGCTGATCAACTGGAAGAGACACAAATTCCAGATCATCAACCTATTGTGTTAGAATTTCTAGATGAATCAATCCTTACATTACAAGCAAAAATAGAAGTCTGGCAGTTATTCTTTGATGGATCATATACAAACCATAGTGCAAGAGCAAGAATAGTACTCATCACTCTGCAAAATGATGCAATTCCTAAATCTTTTTGACCCAATTTTCCATGTACAAATAACATAGATGAGTGTGCAGCTCTGATCATTAGATTAAAAATGGCTATACAATGGAGAATAAAGAACCTCAGAGTTTGTGGTGATTCCTAGTTGGTTATCAGTCAAGTCAACAATGATGACATGAACAAAGATGAAAAAATTGTCCCATACAGGCAACTAATGGAAAAAGTGCATGTTTATTTTCATTACAATATATTTGAACAAGTTCCAAGGGTTCAAAACAAAGAAGCAGATGTGATGGCTACTATAGAATCTTTGATCAACATGTCAGGTAATGTAACCAGATTCTAATTTCAGGTGGAACAATTGATGATCCCAGCCTATAAGGTTCCAATAACAAAATTAGTATGTGTCCTTGTTGGTCGTGAGTCTCCTTGGTACAATGATGTGTATAATTACCTACAAGAAAATACCCTCCCAACCCACCTATCTAGAAAGAAAATGAAGTCCCTTATCCGACAAGCCTCTAGGAACACCCTTTTTGCTAATACTTTTTATAGGAAAAGTTGTGATGGAACACTTTTAAGATGTCTCACTTTCACAGAATTCTAGAGAGCCTTGTTTGAGGTACATGAAGGATTTTGTGGGGCCCATGCAGGTGGTAATAGTTTAGCAAATAAAATCCTCAGGATGGGATACTACTGGCCAACTGTAGAGGCAGATACTCATAAGTATGAACAAAGATTGCAAAAATGTCAAATACATAGAGATTTTATTCACACACCAACTCAAGACCTCCAACCCATTACTTCACCATGACCTTTTTCAATATGGGGATTTGACCTAGTGGGAAAGATTACACCCACTTCCTCTAATGATCATAAATACATAATTTCAACAAAAAAATGCTTTACCAAATGGGTGGAAGCAATTCCTCTGATATATATCACTGGTAAGAAGATCTCCTTGTTTATTCTAAATCACACGATCTGTCGGTATGGGATCCCTCAAACCATACTTACTGATCATAGTTCTCCTTTTCAAAAAAAATATGTTGAAGATCTCTGTGAGAATTCCAAATAAAACAAAACTTCTCTTCATTTTATTACCCCTAAGGAAATGGACAACCTGAGGCAACTAAAAAATCAATCCTAAAAGTCTTGAAGAAAATTGTCAACGAATCAGGTTGAGAACACCTATAGGAGAAAATCCATTCTCCTTGGTATATGGATCCAAGGTGGTTCCACCCTTAAAATTAAAATACCATCCCTCAGAATATCATTAAAGAATATCATATGAGATGAAGACTACAAAGTTGAGCTAGACTCAGTGAACTGGAGCTGCTAGATGAGAAACACCAAACTGCAATGAATCACTTACAAGGATATCATAATCACCTTTGAAGAAATTATCACAAGAAAGTTAGGTCACATATATTTGAGGTAGGAGATCTCATCCTTATTGAAAATCAAAAAAATCAAGTAGAAAGAGTTAAACTAGACAAGTTTGAGCCAAATTGGCTAGCACCATATGTCATTATTAAATCGTGTGACAATGGGGCAACTCAGGAAGGAGATCGGTTCCCCGGTTATATCAACAACATGCACCTAAAAATATTCCAAGCCTGAGATCTCAAGGTCTAGTATACATGTCATATATGATCTTGAAAGAAAAAGTATATATATATATATATATATATATATATATATATATATATAAAGTTACCTTGGTGAAAACTTGGAAAACAGGTGCCTTGGCGACAACATTTAAAAAAATAGAGAAATAAAGTAAAGAGAAAAAAATCAATCTCAGTGAAAATCTGGAAAACAAGCACTATTGGGCAGGTACCTTGATGAAAACCTGGCAAAGAGGCACCAATGTTGAGGTCCCGCTTTGCCATCAATGAACTCCAAAAGATTAATCTTGTACTCTGCACATGCAAGATTGAGTACCTGAAGCTATTACAAAAGTGATATCCCCTTTGAGACATCACACTTATCCATGGCTTATACTGACTTACAAGACTGGGGGGCTGTCTTAAAATGTCCTGAAAAAAATCTAAAAAGAGCAAAATGTCCTTACAAAAATCCAAAAAAGAGCAAAATGTCTTGAAAAAATCTTAAAACATCAAAAAATGTCCTAAAGAAATCAATCATAAAAAATCAAATCTTCAAAAAATCTCTACAATAAATCATATATGTCCTAACAAACAGGAAATGATGATCAAACAATAAATCAAATGTCAAAACCGTGAGCTTCACAAATTGACAAATATGAGTCATCTCTATCAATCATTAATCAAGCTATCAATTGTCTTACATAATTACAGATATACTTGAAACCAAACATATCGGTCTTATGCGAGTCATCCATTAACCAGACACATATGTAATCAAACATCAAAACTAGACAAATCAAGGAGCATTAAGCCTGTTGACTAGGTCAATCATGTTAATATGTTGTCAATTTAGCTTTCATGATTATGTTCTTATGCTTCTCAAGGATACCACTGAGTGGTGAGAGTGGCTATGATGGATCATTCTCTTGTTTTCTTTGTTTTTGTTTATGGAGTGTTTCAATTCACTTTTGGGGCAATGATGATTCAAGATAAATGCAACAAGAGCTGTCACACATATGGAACTCACACAATTCCACGATATGAGATAATCCCTAGAAAATAATGGAACCTTCCTTGTTTTTTATCTTCTTGTTTTTATCATAGATCATAGCGGTATCCAGATGATCAATATCTAGGTGCATTTGTGTCTCTTTCTTTTCATAATAAGGTGCAATGATGAACAAAGATTGGAATGTACGGAAAAGACTTGGTTTCATCAATCATTCTTTTTTCCTAACTAATTTTCTTCTAACTAACACATGCATAAACTCAGTTGCATTGCTAATTTTAGGCTTGCTTTCATTTATTGCATAAGAAAAATAAAAAAAATGTGCATATTAGATCATATAATCAATGCAGCCATCATCAATAACATCATGACTAACATAGGAATGCATTCATCATCATATATGGATTCAACATTTTCAACAAATTAATGCTCATCTGACGCATTTATTTTCTTAATTTATTGAGGGGGCATATAGTCCACCTATTGTCACTGGGGAAAGCTGGGGTAGGATCAAATCTTAAAGTTCTTTGACACAATGTGATGAAACACATTGTATCAAAGAGGGGCAAATGTAAACACCCTAAAATGGACATACTTGCAGCCTCACATTTAATTACTCCTTTCCCTCTATTAATTAATGGCTTCTTAATCACTAATTAATAATCCATATCTTCTAAATATGATCCTCTAATCATTTCTCCAAAATTAATTAAATAATTAAATTTATTTAATTAATAAACCTTAATTAATTAATCTTTATTAGTTAATTAAGTTCAATTTCCTTAATTTTAAATTCAAATATTTAAACTTATTGATTACTCTTCTAATTAAATTAATTTCTTTTTAATTTCTCTCTTGATTCTATTTTCTAATTAATTTTAAATCAAAATAGAATTCAAATATCTCATTTATGAGTATTTTATTTTCTAAAATCAAATAAATCTTCTCTCTAGTTCCAAAAAAGAAAAGTCATGATCAATCTTTGTAATTGCATTAATTATGCCCTCTTCTCTCCAGTTCGAAAAGGGAAACTCATGACCAACTCTGTAATTGCATAAATTGTTCCATCTTCTCTCCAGTTCAAAAAGGGAACTCATAATCAACGCTAGAGTTGACTACCTCATTTCCTCTTCTCTCCAGCTAAGAGGGAAAGTTTAGTGATTGCTTCTTTAGTTCCTATTGATCTCAACTATCGATTTTCAAGTTTCTAAGATCAATCTCATCCGTCCAAATCATTTGCAAATTCTATAAAATCAATCCTTCTCAACCATTTGGGAATCCCCAACTTTTTGCACAATTATTCTGTAGGGTTTTCGTATGAAGCATTAGAAATCACTATCATTTTTATCTTATTTTATCAATACTCCCAAGTCATAAATGTTGTCAATTCTAGTACTAAGCACCAGCCACATAAAATTTTAGAAGGATTAGAGAGAAGCATTAGAAGCTTCAGGCATTGGGGTTTGCATTTATTTATCCTCCTTTGTGATGTTTGTTATGTTATTTTTATTAGACTCATTCTTAGTAGTTATTTGATAATTTGCATTTCGAATCAGTGCTACTAACCCTCTTGATTGAGTGTGCAGATATAGGCCTTCACACCATCATGTCTCTTTCCCTAATGTATTTATACTCCATGAATATAATGTGGTTTGACTAACCCTAATTTTTAACTATATGTATGTACGTATGTCTTTCATGTTGTGATTGTAGGATCTAAACTCAGGGTCATTTTATTGAGGAAATATCTATGCAATAAAAATGTAACCCTAACTGTAATTTGTTGCAATTGTGATTTTAGGATAAATTCAAGGAAAATTAGGAAGGAGACATCACAATACAATCCCTTATGAGATTCTTTTGGCCTAAGTAGGAACCTTACCTTGGAGGCAACAATGATAACCCAGTTGCTAAACTTTTTAAAGTAGGTGGAAAACATGCATAATCATTGCTATATCTAAGATATTTGTTTAGGATATTTGGTTTGAAGGAAGAAAACATGGATGAATCAGATGAACAAATGGATAAGCATATGGTACATCAATTTGCATGAGTGTCCTAACACTGATGAGGAAATTAAAAATACACAATAAATAAATTCAAAATTGCCAAGTGGACAAAGTAGATTAGACAAAATAGAGCGTAAAACATAAAGAGTTTGATGCAATTTGGGAGCATGATAAAAAAACATATTTAGGAGTCGCTATTAGGGGAAAATCAATGTTGTTGATTGCATAGTTGAGGATCAGATCACATCATCTTAGGTGTAAGAGCGGGTGATGGACTATAACTAATGAAGTTTGGGAAGAGGGAACTTGAATAGTTTGTAGTAAGGGGGTGGTGAAGACAAAATGACACTTTATCATAGGTTTTCAAATTATGAGGATAACCATACCCAGTTTGAAAACAACTTGAAAGTTCGTTGCTTTCATGTGTATTTTGGGGAGGCAAAGGTCAATAAGAGGACTAGCTTCTTGTTCAAGATTTGTAAGAGATCTAACATTAATTTTTTTAAAAATATTACTTAAGGATATGGTTCTTGGTCTCTTATATTGATTGGTCTTGTAGTCATCATTAAAATATTTTACAAGTTACATCTAAAAGTAAGAATTTGTATCTAAAAGATGACACTACATAATTTTTTTATAAATTTTTAAAAAATAAATCAAAGACGAAAAAGATAAATCAATGATAAGAAGAAAGATAAAGGAAGAATGCCTTCATATTAAGAACATTAAGAATTTTGATAAGAATATTAAAAAAATGTTGAAGTTTTTATATATGGAGGCACAATTGAACTCAATTTGAAAAGTTAATTAGAGCATCACAAATAAAAATAATTACTCAATTGTATTTTTTTTTTCAATTTTTTTTTTTCTCAGTAATAATAGTTTTTATTCAAGATAAGATGTATTACATTTCAAGTATGATCAAAACTTCTAATCTTAAACTCCCGACCTACAATATTCAGATTACATTGGCTTGGTGGGAAAATTCACCACCGCAATATCAAAAAACTAAAAGCTGAATCTAAATTAAAAGCTAACCACACTTAAGCCTCATATGGAAACATAAGGAGGGAAGTATAAACTATACAAAAATAGAGAATCAAAAAAATCTACTTCATCTGACGTGTTCAGGCATATTCTACATCAACCTGCATTAAATATAGTGGCACGGTAATGGGCATAATATCTTGAAGATAGCTCCCAACCCTCTCCACACTGCACAAAAAGGAGAACACAATACCACTATCTAATGTGCCACCCGACATAAAAAAAAAAGTCTGTCCTGCCTAGATTCCCCTCTTAGTTCCTTCTAATCCTTCCGACAACTCTAGCTGAGCGGCGTCACCTTGGAACTCACACAATCGACACCGCACCACCTACATTTCTGGGAGCAGAGAGATTTCAGATTGCATATTTGTTGCTCTCCCATCCAATTAATCTCTCGATCTTATAGTCTCTCCTGTTAACTCTCCGTGGCCAACGAATGAAAGGAAGTAATCCTTCTTCCATTGCCACCGCTTCGTCTTCTATTCCATCAGTGACATCAAATACCCTTCCCAACCATGCACACCCAAGGTATGTCTTCATCCCACCCAGAACATCATTTGCAAACAGAGAATGCATAACCTCCCTTATTTCATTACTCTCCATACCAATTTCCAAAGCCCATGCAAATATCATCGATGCGATGTCAACATTGAGTCTACCTCTATGAATTGCCGCTTGGAATATAGGACCTAGCATTTCAAAAACTGCCTCCTCCACCTCCTTGCTAGTCCATCAAAGCAATTTTCATAGTCTTTCCACCTTGACCGGGCTGAAGAAGCCCTTCTGCTGCTTCCGTGCACCCGATTTCAGAGTAAAAGTAGCTTCCATGCCGCTATAAGTTCCTACAAAACAAAAGTAGAAACACAGTTTCTTGCACATAGCAAGGATGTTAAATTTTTTACGGTTGATAGAGACATAATAGAATGAAATGTAACAGTAAAGCCAAAATCCCATCTAGGAAAGATAAATAGCAACAACATATTGAAGATGGTGCAAGAAGCATGTCTTATTTGTCATCATCACTTTCCTATGCAATGTCCTTTCCAAACGTCATCAAAGATCTCTGACAATCAAAAAGATCAGTTATAGCTTTTCAATGCCATATTTACAGGTGAGAATAGAATAAAATGTGCTCAACATTATCATGAAAGGACACCAGATCATCTTTCTTATGGTTATCAAGCCCATTTGACCTGTTGCACATGTTAACAAACCCATTGATCACCGCCGAAAAGACCTTTCCCAAAAACTCCAGGCTATTCTGGCTGTATTCTGACGATGGACTGGACGGGACCTTTAACTTAGTAACCTGACAAATTCATCAATACCCAAAGTCTTGAACTAAATGCACGATCTTTCATGATCCTAATCATCATCCCAAATTACAAATCACAATTAGGGTAGTTGAGTAAAAACTGCCCCCAAATCCTCAACGGTTAAATCACTCAAAATTTCAAGTTGGGAAGTCCCAGTCAGCTCAAAATTCACAACCCAATTAGAAAGTGTGTATGCGTCCTTAATCCCAGCTCTTTTAATACGGGAAATTTTATTATCTTCAAATATTATAATAAAGGGTCTTGTGACAAATTACCTAAAATATAGTAGTTTATTGACTTTTATAAGTGTTCTTGACTTTTCTATTAGTCATTGGTCAACAATTAGTTGATGAGAATGGACAAGTTGTCTTGTTGATAGGAAAACAACATGATGTATGATAAAAATAAAATAAAGTTGTAACAATAGATCACTCTTTTTAAGGTATGTATTCATGTGTATATTGTACAAAATAATGTTTTCCAACCTAATCTACTTTTTATTCATAATGAAGGAGAATTCACTATTGGATTATCTATACAAATTAATTTCTTGAAATCTTTGAATAAAATTGGAGGTACAAATGACTATGCAATTGCCAAATAAAATGTTCCATGTAGGAGAAAACAAAGGTTTAATAATAGAAAGTCATAGGACTGGTATTTGTGTAAACCTACAAATATTTTGTTCATTATTACAATTCATGACATGAAAAATATTTTGTAGTATCAGAAAATGGAAGATCTAGTTTGTAAACTCTACTCATACTTTTGTTGAAGTTCAAAATGGTTTGTGAAAGTTTTAATGAATAATCGTGAGAAAAAAATTTCTTAAAGATATTTATACCAAATATATATCTTGTAGAGATCAACATAATTTATTTTGTAGAATATCAATCTTTGATTAGAGTTATGTGCAAGAATCATGTCATAGTAGAAAAACTCCTGACTTTTTATTTATGTATAGTGACATAGAAATACTTATAACTTTATTTGATATTCTTCTATAATAGAGGAAAATAAGATTCTTGTAAACAAAACTCAAAAAATAACTATGTATATTTCAACATATACAAAGTTATGTAAACTGATGTGCATGACTTTTGATGAATTTCATTTACCAAAGTAGTAATTCATAAGTCCAAAATTTGATTTCTAACACTTGATAATAATATGGTCATGTTATTGTTTTTTAATAATTTAATGCAAATGAAGAGTTATGTGTTTGTTATGGGGATATAAGATACCCATTCACTAATTTTGTTAGGTTAGACACATTACAATACAAGAATTTGTTACAATTGAAAAACCTACTACAAGGGAATCTTGGTGAAAATTGTTAAATCTGTAAGTGCTACTATGAAGAATATTACTATATGTCGAATTAGGAAATCGGAAACACAACTGAGAATGTAAGAGGAACCACCAAACTTAAATTCAAAGCTTACTAGCCTACTCAACCAATGAATAAATATGAAATAAATGCAATAGAGATTCAAACCAAATCGAGAATGCATCCATTTCATGTGGTCTCCATTGTCCTTCTCATTCTTATTCAAAAGTTCTCTTCGAAATTCAAGTATGTACAATAGCAATTATTCAATCATGATTGATATTATAAAGATAAGAAGAAATCGAAGTTAGCGGTTTGTGATCAAAGAAATGTTGAAATTGATAGCAATTTATAGATATAAAGGATTGGCTTGGGACTAAAAGTGACCGACATATGAGATTAATTGAGAGGACTTGTTAAGTGGAGAGAAAATGAGTTAAGTGAAAATAAATATTGAAAAGCATATATTTTCAACCAAAGATGTCATTTGAATACGAGTTAAGCGAAAATAAATATTGGATAGTATTTATTTTCAAGAAAAGGTACCATTTGAAAATGAAGGAAAAGAGGAACGAGGAATAAGTTGAGTGGAGAAAGAGAGGAGTTAAAATGCAAAGAGGGAAGAATTAAGTGGAAAATAAATGAAAAGAAAATAGAGTTAAATAGAAGAAAAAATAAAATAAAATAGAGTTAAGTGGAGATAATTTATTAATAAAAATTATCAATTCCTCCACATCTTATAAATCAGTTAATTAAATAAAATAAAATGTATTCAATTATGAGGTGGGAAGATAAGGGGATAAATAAAAAATAACATGTATTTATCCTAGAGGAAAGATTAGAACAAGGGGCTCAAACAATTAAAATAATTATTTGACCATAGGAACAAATTAGGGCAAATAAAGAGCCAAAGAGAGATTAAATAATTGACAAAATTATTTAATTGGAAAGACAATGAATGCATTAAAGGTCAAATCAACAAAGAATGATAAAATTAGAAGACATAATTAGTTATGAATCAAATAATTAAAAGTATTTAATTAAAAAAGACAAAGACACAACATCAAACAAATAGTAAAGATCATCTGCATGATGTAGATGAAATATTAGTAAAAGGCGTTGTCAGTTGGTAACTATTTTTAAAACAATAATGTACTAGATTGATCAAAATAACAAATTATGATCCTACTTGTTATATCATAAGGCTAGAAATTAGGAGGAAAGGAATCTACTTAGAATGGTAATTTTTTACAATGTTCAAATAACAATCGTAAATTCCATTTCATACCTGAGTATCACTTTCCAAATTTGATATTGTATTCATTGTGCCCCAATACCTGTAACTGCATACATGCCTACAAAACTAGATGCACAACATAAGATATTTTGAGATTTAGATACATAACCATAAAAATAAGCCACACAAATATCTTATCTACATAAATCAAAAGGTATCTACAATTAGATTTGTAAAGAGCGAAAAAGTATACATAATGGGGGGAGGAGTAAACTAAACTTATTTTATATTTATAAAGACAATTCCTAAGGGCTAGACCTAAGTTTTGGGGGCTCATCACTGATGGCCTTTCCTACATCACACACAAGGACTTCGTAGTTCAAGTCTTTCAATTTCAAACCATCAATTTAAAAAATCATGAAAGTGGTTACTCAACACTTTCTAGGGCCCAATTGAAAGGATGTTAGATATCCTATTATCAACTAAATGATTATTGAGGTGAGGCTAACCTTAAATACCATACATTGAGAGGAATATGATTGGATGAATTCCCATATGTGCTAAAATTGGGCATATTGAAATAGGAAAATCATTCTAATCATAGAATAATCATGCATATATCTGAAAATGGAGATGATCAATGTCGAATCATAAACTTGCTTGAACAATAAGATACACAATTGAGGAATGATATCCTTTGGAAATATAATGGAAAGATTTTTATTTTAACCTTGAACAACTTGTAGTTTATGAAAGAAAATTATGTGAATATATTGGAGAGACAAAACATTAGTTTGAAATCAAGTGAGTAATATTCATATAATACTAATATTATATGCATGCAATAATTAGAATCTTAGTATTAAAGAAACAAGGACATACAATCATGGGCATTATTGAATGGTAGATCTTATGCATGTAGTGAGGAGATTAATCTATAGTGAATGCAAGAAATGGTTGAAGACTCCTAAATAACCATTTATGATGAGATTCGTCAATGATACAAAGAAAAATAAGAAAATGAGGTTGATGATGAAGAGTAATGCAATACCAATTTAAAGAAGAAATCATTAGCATGGTCAAGTCAATGATAAAGAGACAACAATGATATTGTTTGAAGAATGATGAAGGCAACGATTGTGATTTAGAAATAGCTATCAACACCATGATGCAACAAGCAATATTCATCCTTAAGATGGAAATAGATGTATTTTATTAAAGTGACTTTATGAAGAAATAAGTGATTCTATATCGACAAAACCAAGTAAACTAATTGTTAGAAAAATAAATTGAGAGAAAGTTTCATTGTATATAAAAGAGATATAAAAGATTTGATTAACAATATCAACTATATAAACACTTATCCACACTTTTAGATAATAAGAGCAATATGAACCACTTCATTGTATTTTTTAGTTGGAAAATATAGATACATAATGATCTACAAATTTATGGCTTAGGTGAACCATTGTAATATCTGACTTGGGAAAAATGTTGACGTAATGTCACAACCCATTTCTTTAGACTGAATAAGTTGATTCCTTTTTGTTTCAAAATTTATTATAAAATTAAAGATCTTTCAAATATTGTAATTTTTGGATATGTACAAAGCAGTAATTTTGAAGTAGTGTTAATAAATGGGGGAAAAAACCAAATTCCTTATTCTCCATTTTGATTGAAATTTAAAATTAAAAGAATGGAGGAAAATAAATGCCTTTGTTGTGAATAGACTTAGCAAGAAATAGTTAGTCATGGGAATTTTGTGTTTAAGGAGGGGGAACCAATTCCACAACTCACGACATGTGAAATAATTTCTCTTCTTGTTAACTAAGAACTAGAGAACACAGAAAAAAGAAGAAAAGGAATATAATTCCTATCAAAGACGAAAGAAAAACCAACAGGAGGGCACTCTAAATATTGGCATGGGCTTTAGAGTTCAAACTTTTTATTTTATTTCATTTCAAGATGGGTGTAATGGGTACCATTAACTCCCTTATTTACTTCTCAACATTGCTAAATGATTATGAGCAACTCTTTTTTATTGAAAATTGAAATGGATCTCTGAGGAAGTACTATTCTTAAACAAAAATCAGTAGTAATGTTTATTTTATTAAGGTGCCTTGAGTTCTTGACTCTTGTGGAATTGTAGGAGGATTATATATATATATATTTATATATATATATATGTGTGTGTGTGTGTGTGTGTGTGTGTGTGTGTGTGTGTGTATGTGTGTAACATATAAAAATAGTGAGCCCAAAATGTGGGACTTGTCGAGTTCACCAAGTTATGATGTACATTAGGGAAAAAGAGGAAGAAGGTGGGGAGTCCCTCAAATGTAACCCTTGGAGGAACCAAATCAGATAAGGAAAACCCAATTGGATGTAGGGGTATTAATGAAAAATTCAAGTCCTTTCAGGGGTTTCAATTCAAAGGTCTCTTTTCTTTTTCTTCCCTGGATGTGCTTTTCCCTTTTGTTTATGTTGTTTAGTTAATTGCTTAGATGAGATGTAAGTAAAGCAAGTACATATGCAAGTATGAACAAAAGTAGATATAATCAATATAAGTGCTATGAAATGAAAAATAAAGAATATAATCACATTGAAGGAAAATGAAATATGCAATTTCAGATATGGAAAATGACTGCTAGATTGTGTCAGAAGCTGAAACTGTGTTAGGTGTGGAAACTAGAGGTTGAAATCTGTTGACTGTGGAATTTTGGAGGTCCCAGAAATAGGTCGACTTCCCTAGTATAGGTTGAATTGGGTTATAGGTCGAGGTCAACCTATACCTGACAAAATCAAAAGTGAAACTTTTGGTGTGAGACAGAATCTGTAACCCCATATTTTCTTGTTCTGAATCTGGAAATACAAAAGTCCACGAATCTGATCTTGCACACAAGGAAAAGGGAATTTGTTGGGGGGAAGGGGCTTGCCTTGGTCAAGCCCCTATTTAGGATTTAACCTTGAAAATGAGATAAATAATATAAAGAATGTAAAATCAAAGACAAATGTTAGTATTCACCTTACTTTCCCAATCCCTGTGAATGGATTCAAATCCGCTATCCAAAAATATGTATGAATGCTTGTATGTAGAATATAGAATGTATAATGTATAGTGTAGAATGTCTTCACAAATGGAATGGATCTACAATCACAAAATTATATATCATGGATGTACATGTACTTGATATGGTTGAATGAAGATGGGTGTGTAATGCAAGTGCCAATGTATGTAGATTTCCTTCTTGATGGCCAACTCCACTATCTTGCATGAAGAAAGAAGCTATATCAATGGAAGGAAATGTATGCTTGAGGGGATGGATGAATGCCTTCAATGAATCCTTTCTTGGATTTCTCGAACTCCTTGAGTGCACCTTGAAATTGAAAAATTTCTTGCAAAAGATGTAAATAACTTGCAAAATTTTCTCTCATGTATGCCTCTATGTACCAAATGAAGGGAAAAGACCATCCTTTTATAGCAACTCAGAGTTCAAATTTACGAAGGCCGACAAAGGAGACAGGGAAAAGGAAAAAAATTGCATTGGGCTTGGGATCCAATCAAAATTAAGAACCCTGGGTATAGGTTGAAGTTGACCTATACCTCAAGGTGTAAAAACTAAGAAAAGCCTCCCAGATCTCGAGAGGTATTGAGGGCTTCAGGGGAAATGCGGTGGGAAATGCAAGAAAAAGAGGGAAATCAAGCACAAATGTATCCATGTTCTAGGAGATCACTCAAATGAGGCCTTATAGGTCCTTTGAGCTTCCAAATTAATGGGTGCTCACTTTTAGGATAGTACATCTAGCCCCCACTTTAGCGGGAGTATGAAATCTCATACTCACGGTAAAGTAGATCAAATGCATAGGATGGTCTTATTAAGGCTAAGGAGACAAGGAAACATCAAGCCCCCAAGTGACTTAAGTCATCATTAGATCCAAAAATATGACAAGAGAGACATCACTAACAAAGAGAGAGAAGGAATGTGCAACTCCTTCAAGATGACATGGACAAAAAAATTGAACCCCCCTTTGGAGTTCTCCAAACTGCGAAGGTGATGTCAATGTACTCGTTCTGCCTTATGAAATGTGTTTTCAAGGAAATAGAAAGCCTCCATCTCAGCTTTCATTCTCTCTCTGCTAGAGTTGATCTTCTTCAAGGAAATTTGGACTCTAGGTTAGCCGGGATTGATGGTAATAAGGACAAAGAGGAGGAGAATAATATGAAGAATCTGTGGGACATATTTGACATCTTGGAGAACACTCTGAAGAAGCACATGAAGGATAATAACATTTTTATGGGTTATGCTATGGAGTGCTTTAACACCATCAAATCAGAGTTGGATGCTAGGTCTCCTACAGTGAAGATTGAGGATGATAAAAATGAAAAGGAGGATGCTGGTTCGGGCAAGCACACACGTTCTGCTAAAAAGAAGAAAATCCAAGACATGATCTTGGAACTCTCAGACTTCAACACTGCTATCAAGAAGGTGTCTGAGGCTAAGAAGGAAGTAGAGGGAACTCTTCTGGAGTTTTCCTAGGTTGTGTTGTTCCCCTTATTTTTTGCTGGATCATTTTTTGGTTTTCGGTTGCTGGGTGGTTTAGCTGGTTTCTGGTTTTTGTCTCTAGTTTTTTTTGTGTTGGTCCTGGGTTTTGCGGGCTGGGCTTTAGTCCTTTTTTAGTTTAGTGGTCTTATTGCCTATTTATTTTTTGTAATGGTTGTAAGGGTTATCAGGTCCCCATAAAACCTATTTTTACCAGCAATCAAAAACAAAGAGAGAGAAGGAAAAAAAAGGGGTGTGATTACCTAGGCCCAGTAAGAATGCCTATATTACTATGAATCTCACAAAAAGAAAAGCTGCAAAAGATGGCATTAATACTCTATCAAGGTTTGTGTGTTGTGCTAGTCAACCCATCGAGGATCCACCCTTAAGGATTGCATCCAAAAGGGAATCCAAATAAAATTAATCAAGCATTAAGGATTTGTGTGTGCTTAAGGGATAATAAGTGAAAATGCGGGGATCAGGCCTTAAGGATTTCTGTTTCCATAAGGGATCCAAAATGTACAAAAGCATCAAACGTTGTCTGTGTGTGCAAAATGTGAGCGCAGTGTATGCCCCCATGTTAAAGCTATTGCAAGTTCCTTAACATGAGTAATAGATTTAACATAGTGTACATGCATCCACCAAAGACATTTCCACTATGAAATGCCCCCAAGAAAGGACATATCAAGGGAAATGCGCACATGATAAAAAGAGAACACAAGAGGGGTACACCAACTCTGGGGTCAGTAGGTCATATAATTACTCATGTATATCAAAATTATGTCAAAATGAACTATCATCATTCCCCAAAGGAAGTAGAACTAAAACAAAATGGAGGAAAGCCACGTAAGAGACACAAAGAAGAGTTTTTTTTGGTTGACATTGCAGAGAGAAAAAAGAATAGGTGATACCGCTTTGCATCATCCCAAACAGATAACACAGAGACATAGTTAATAATAATGACACATGTACAACATAACATGTAACAACATATTGAAGAAGAGAGATACACAAAAGAAAGATTATGACATTGTGATTCCTTTAACTCCTTGCACCAATGAAACAACAAGGGCCATTTAAAGGAAATCTAAACAAGACACATAACAAGCAACAAATCATAGGGTAAACTTGCGAGAGGAGAAACATCAATCGCAACAAAGGGAACAATAGATAAACAAGGACCCCACTTTGAAGAAAGGTCACTATGTTCGAGGTTAGCAGCAATAGATAATTGTTGTGAAAGCATAGCTGATAAATCATTATCAAGATCAATAGTCTCAAACATATCATCAGAATATCTAGTAGGAATATCATTGTTAGTATCATGAACATCATCATCAATAGTATCTTCTTCATCAAGATTAATCATAATAGAATCCAAGATATGAATAGTATTGTCATGTTTGTTCATTTTAAGTTTGTTTAAACTCACTTCCTCCATAGGCTCAAGCATAGGTTGGTCAAAGAAAAGTGAAGTATGAGGTGAGGTATGAGGTGAATAAATGTTTTGAGAACCACGTTCATGGGCTCTAGCATGGCATTTGTGATGACGATCATGAGCATGATGGTTTGGTTTGGTTTTGCTAGATATTTCGGTCAGAATAGGATCAATCAACATTGGGTCCTTTTCTTCTTTAGGAGGAAGAACATAAGGAACCACACTAGGCTAAGAGATAACAAGAGGATAATTCATGGAAGTAATAGAAGGTGGAATAAAAGCACATAAAGGAGGAATCAATGGTGTAGGAAGAAGGCCACAACTAGGATCATCCTTCAGTTTTCTTAATTCACAAATATTTTGGATTTTGAAGGCTTGGTAGGATTGGAAAAGATAATCAGGACAAACACTAGTTGGTTGAGACATAGAGGGCTAAAATACATCAAGGTTAACAAAGTCATGAGGTACAAATGGTTGATAGAGACTATGGTTAACAGTCATGATTTCTCCATTATGAGGAAATTTAAGGCATTTATGAACATGAGAAGCCATGACTTGCGTGGAGGAAAGCCAAGGAAGACCAAGTTTAACTTGAAATTGATCAGAAGTAGGAATGACAATAAAAGTAGTATCCATAGTTTTACCACAAAATTCCACAAGAGAATAAATGGAACAATCAGGAGGATAAAGAAAACCATTGCAAGTTTGAATCAAATAATTAGATTTATCATAAGAATCCTTATGCAATTCGCTACTAAAAAGATGCTCTTTAGTTATCACATTTACCATGCAAGTGGAATCAACAAGGGTACCACACGAAGGAATACCATCAACCTTAGCGACAATATAAAGAGGACCATCAGGTGCAGTAATTGTTTCAGGTTGATTAAAGATAATGCAAGATTGAGGTTGAGGTTGAAGTTTAGTTTTAGGTTTAGGGTTAGGTTGGACATGATCAACATGGTTGGCTTCTTCAACTTTTTCATCATAAACAATGTTTGTAGAAGAAGGTTGCACAATAGTATTGGTCGAATGAGATGGAAAAGGATTGGTGTATATTTTCAAATGATGGTGAGGAGGTGTAGCTCATTTGTTTCCATGACTAACATCAACATCAATAGATATAACATTAGGTTCAATAAGTTCTTGGATTGTGTGCTTCAAAGAAAATCATTTTTCAGCATCATGGCCAGTTTGACGATGGTATTGACAAAAAGATTTGGGATCAAAGGATTGAGGAAGAGGTTTGTTTGAATCAATTGGTTTAATAGGGGGAATTTTAATAACATTTGCATTTACTAACTTCATCATCACATTATGTAAAGATTCAAAAAGCGGAGTAAAATTACGAGGTCTAAAAACAAAGGACAAAGGAGTCACACCTTTGGATGTTGTTGCCACGTGTTCATCTACTATATTAGATGATTTTTTGATCTTGATGTAACTGTTAGGTTTATGAAACTTGTTGGAATAAGATGTGACATCACACTTATCAACGGGAATAAGATTCGTTTAAGTGTTTCTCTCAAACTGACTCACTTGTAGTTGATAATGATGAAGCACTACACATAATTGTGAAAAGGAAGAAAACTGGGTAAGGAGAATCCTATCCCTAAAATATTTTTTTAAATTAGAAACAAATATGTGTTGTATATCAATATCAGGCACACGATAAGAAATATAAGCATACAAATTCTTAAATCTACCAACGAAGTCACTAACTTTTTCTTTACCACCTTTTTTACAATGCATTAAATTAGTCAACGAAATTTGAGGACCAATGTTGTTTTGGAATTGTTGGACAAAAGCATTAGCAAGTTTGTGGTAGGAATCAATACAATAAGGAGGAAAAGAACAATAACATTGAAAATATTTGTCTCTAAAGGTCCTAGTGAACAAATTATTTATGAGCCTATGGTCGTGAGAAAAATCCCTACATAGGGTTTGAAATGTTTTAAGATGAGTCACATGATCCCCTTTACCACTATAAGTCTCAAGATGAGGAATCTCAACATTTTGCAGGAGGACAACTTGGATGATATCTAAAGATAAAGGGTTGGACATATCACATGTAGGAATATGGAACTTGGATTGAGTCAAAGAAGTAAGTTGTTATTGCAAAGAAGACACGGGTTGAGAAAGGCTATTAATTGTGGAATTGGTGGAAGAAAGGATAGGAAGAGACATGTTTGAAATGTTAGGAAATTTGTTATTTGAATTGGAAGGAATATTTGAAGGAGCATGAATAAAATTAGGAGTTTTGCTAGAAAGAGAATTGGAATACAAAAAGGGCACATTATGATAATAAGGCATGGATGACTTGGCAATGCAACACATGGAACACTTGTAGAAAGTGAAGGGAGAATCATATTAGGAAGACTCACATGTGTAGGATTAGAGGATTGAATGGAGTTGTTATAAGCGATGGAGCATAAGTGGAGATGCTAGGAATGAAAATAGAGATAGGAAAAGAAGTTCCAACATGTGTAGTGGATGGGACATAGCCTAATTCTTGAGCACATTTAGAAATAGGTTTAACATTGGAATCCACAAGGTGGGAAATTGTACGCAAGAGGTTAAGACCATGTTCATATTATGAATAAGATTTCGTAAGGCCTCTAAAGTAGAAATAGTCTCAGGACTATGGTTTTCTTGAGCTAGCCAATGTTGCAGTTTTTCAAAATCTTTATTGAGTTTGTCATATTGTGCAGGAGGAACTCTTAAAGCTTCATCTTCATCACGAGAAGAATGATAAGAGTTGTTCTCCATGAGAGGATTAGAATCATGAGGGAGCATGTTGGTTTCATCAAGATCCATAGGAAAGAAGGGATGTTTAGGGTCAAAGGAACCCATGAGTGATGCACTGGATGATGTGATGGACTTCTCTTCAAGGTAAGGTGCCCAATTTGGTTCACAAATGAACTACCCTTCCACAAGCACAATGGCTCAAATAGGCCCAATGCAACCAAGGTTTTCCTAGGTACAAACTAATGATGGATTTGATGTATATGGGGTGTATTAGGACATATAAAAGTGGTTTCAAGGTTTCAAGACCCACCCAACTCTCCTAGCCTTCAATTCTTCACCAAACTGTCACTAGGCCTAATAGCCTTCCTTGTAGCCCTGCAACGAGAGTAATTTGCCCTTAAGTTCAGATTTTCCAAAATAAATAACCAAAAAAATTATATTTTTGGATACCCTTTATCCCCTTCTACAACATATCAAAAGGAAAATAGTGACTCCTTTGGACCATATGTGACTGTCCTCACACTATGGCTCAAAAAGTGCATAAAAAGACCCCAATTTACAAAGCAACTATATGATAAACATTCTCCCAATAGATCAAATCTTGGGAAGTAGAATTAAATGACTCAAAACCCATAAATCCAAAAGGAATTAGACTCAGACCTTCATTAACATCAAAAACCCCAAATTCACTCGTTTCAAGCCCTTTTACTAAGGCTTCCTCAATGTCTTGTCTCCAATCACTTCCAGACATAACTAGTACTTGATTCACCAATAAAATGACAATATAAGACAAACCAAATCATAAAATATACCCCTTATTTGGAGGGATCATTGGCTGCTACACTTGTGCCATCAATTTCACTTGAAACCCTTCTCCAAATCAACCTGTGATCACTTCATTCCTTCAAATCTTTGCAAGGATTAGTGTTATAAATTATCATACATTTTTAGTATACCCCTCCCATGGATTCTAGGCCTTTGAGTCCATGGAAAGGATCAAAGTTGCAAACTAACTACAAAATAGATGAAAAACTTCACAAAATCTGAATTTTAACTTGCTGGAAATGACAGTACAGTCATAGAAAATGACTTTCAATGCATTGGAATGGACAT